>OU975447.1:8256329-8733129 GCA_918857605.2 Philereme vetulata | reverse complement strand
TTGGTATATATTGATCTGAAAGTAACATGTTACTTTCAGATCATTATTATAAGCAACGCGCTTATAATAATGATCTGAAAGTAACATAATACCTAGTCAGGTCATAAATACTGTCACATGTTTAATAAAAAATAATTGAAACAAGTTTAATCATTATGTAACCATTTATATACCAAAATGAACTTAACAAAACATAGATTCTTATGACACTAAAGTTTATTCGTGTCCCACTGCAGGGCAAAGGCCTCCCTTCCCTCTTTCCACTCCGCCACCTTCGCATGGGTTCGACCCAACCCCACATGAGTCTTCCAGCTTTTTGAGCGACGTCGGCTACCTGTGTTCGGGAACGTATAACTGAGTTCCTGATTCGACCCGTGTGTTTCACGCCCAGGATACTAAGCTCCATTGCACGTTGGCATACCCCAAGGGAGAACTTTTGACGATTTGTTAGCGACCAGGTTTTCGCACCATAAGTGAGGATGGGGAGAATGCACATGTCCAAGAGTTTCCGCTTCAGAGACAGTGGAAGCGGTCCTTTCATTAGGTTTTTAATGGACCAATAGCTTTGAATATGTTGATAAGTAAGTACTTTATAATAAAGAAATAAATAAATAATATAGTCGTACATAGACATAGACAATCAGTTATTTGCTACATAGCACAAATAAAAAAATTACAACAGATGAGACATAAGAAAGAAAGAGATATGATTAACATTATTTAACATAAAAAACAGTACATGTAAAAACAGAAACAAAGATATAAAATAAAAAATAAAACCGGCCAAGTGCGAGTTGGACTCGCGCACGAAGGGTTCCGTACCATTATATATAAAAACGGCAAAAAAATCACGTTTGTTGTATGGGATCCCCCCTTAAATATTTATTTTATTCTGTTTTTAGTATTTGTTGTTAAAGCGGCAACAAAAATACAGAATCTGTGAAAATTTGAACTGTCTAACTATCACAGTTCATGAGATACAGCCTGGTGACAGACGGACAGACAGACAGACAGCGGAGCCTCTGTAATAGGGTGCCGTTTTACCTTTTGGGTACGGAACCCTAAAAACATGAAGTAGGTATGTTGTATGCTATAGCAGCAAAAGGGCCTCGACTCAGCATCGTGTCAAATGGGTTAGCAGCTTAGATCCAAGTATAAGAAATCATTCTGTACATCAAACGGCAGTAAATTGCTTTATTTTTTCCAGAAAAAACCTGCGTGATTCAATATAGGTCGCAAGGTTCATTGAACTACTTGTCAAAAGACTTCCCCTAAGGCAGTCGCGTGAAAAATTATCGCTTAGAATTATTATTTCTGTAATTATTGGCTTGGTCATTCAAACAAGGCTTGATATAATAGCCACGGTAAGTTTGCGTTGCAGTAAGAAAGATACACTTTATATTTTTTTGTCATTCCTCCAAAAATCAAAATAGTTTATTATTTGATGACCTCCGTGGTGCAGTGGGCGAATATCCGGCTGAAGCGAATAAGGTAGCGGGTTCGATTCCCGCTGCGGAACAAATGTTTGCATTATCTACAGATATTTGTTCCGGGTCTGGTTGTTTCTCTATATATTATAAGTATGTATATACATGCGAAGCGATGATGAGTTGAGAATGGGGCAATTTGGAAATGGGCAACGGAACCCCAGAGGACAGAGGCTGGCCGATTTTCTGGAGAAAGAAGGACTCTTTATGATGAATTATTTTTTCCAGAAGCCGCCTCATAGGAAATGGACCTGGATGAGTCCCAACGGTTCCACGAGAAATGAGATTGATTTCATCTTGGCTAACAAGAAACGGATATTCAATGATGTCTCTGTGATTCACAGGGTGAAAACCGGCGGTGATCACCGAATTGTTAGAGCCACATTGAATATGAACGTTAAACTTGAAAGGTCTCGTTTGATGAAATCTACGCTCCGACCCACTCGTGCACATATCCAAAACATCGAGAGCTTTCAACTCGAACTTGCAAATCACTTTGACTGTCTAGAAGTAGATGCATCAGTAGACGAGATCAATAACAGGTTCGTAGAAACCGTCCATACGGTGGGGTCCCAGTTCTTTAAGTTTCCCCGTACCAATAGACCTCAGAAACTCTCTGATGACACCCTTAACCTCATGGCTGAACGACGTTCTTTGCAACTGCAGTCTCCCGATGATGCTCAGTCACATAGGCAGCTCAATAGAAAGATTTGGAAATACTTGCGGCACGATATTCGTACTTTTAATACATCTCGTATTAAAGATAGAGCGGAATAAAGGCTCCAAAGTGTTCGCGAGAGATAATACTATTGGGCAGAGCCGCATGATGAAGCTGAAGAGGGAAGATGGCAGCATAACGTCAAGTAAAGCGGAAGTGTTAAGGGAAGTCGAAAGGTTCTATGGACGGCTCTACGATTCGGTCACTAAACCTGTTTGCAGTGCGGCCAACGACCCAAGAGCCAAACTGACTCGACATTATACCGAAGATATTCCGGACATCAGCCTGTATGAGATCAGGATGGCCTTGAAGCAGCTTAAGAACGACAAGGCGCCGGGTGAGGACGGGATCACTTCAGAGCTTCTGAAAGCGGGTGGATCACCGGTACTTAAAGTCCTTCAGAAGCTTTTTAATTCCGCCTTGCTTGAAGGTACGACGCCAAAAGCATGGAACGGGGGCGTGGTGGTTCTGTTCTTCAAGAAAGGTGACAACACCTTGCTTAAGAATTACAGACCCATCTCGCTTTTGAGCCATGTTTATAAGCTGTTTTCGAGGGTCATAGCGAACCGTCTCGAACGCAGGTTTGATGACTTCCAGCCTCCCGAACAAGCCGGGTTCCGTAAAGGCTACAGTACCATAGACCACATACATACGCTGCGGCACGTCATACAGAAGACCGAAGAGTATAACTTGCCGCTATGTCTCGCGTTTGTGGACTATGAGAAAGCATTCGATTCGATCGAAACTATGGGCAGTGCTTGAGTCTCTCCAACGATGCCGTATTGACTATCGGTACATCGAAGGTGTTTGAAGTGTTTGTATAAAAACGCCACTATGTCAGTCCGAGTACACGAACAGAACTCGAAGGCGATTCCCTTAAAAAGAGGCGTAAGACAGGGAGATGTCATCTCTCCGAAACTGTTTACGACCGCTATGGAAGATGCCTTCAAGCTTCTGGAATGGAAAGGACTGGGCATCAATATTAACGGCGAATACATCACTCACCTTCGGTTTGCCGACGATATTGTGGTCATAGCAAAGTCGATGGAAGAACTCAGCACGATGCTCGAAGGTCTCAATCGAGTCTCCCAACGTGTAGGACTTAAAATGAACATGGACAAGATGTCGATGTCGAATGTCCATGTCGTCCCTGCCCCAGTTATGGTTGAGAACTCGGCTCTTGAAGTTGTCGACGCGTATGTATACCTAGGACAAACAGTCCAATTAGGTAGGTCCAACTTCCGAGAAAGAGGTCAATCGTCGAATCCAACTCGGATGGGCAGCGTTTGGGAAACTTCGCAACGTCTTTTCGTCCAACATACCTCAGTGCCTTAAGACGAAAGTCTACAATCAGTGTGTGTTACCAGTGATGACATATGGAACCGAGACGTGGTCCCTTCACTATTGGCCTTATGAATAAGCTCAGAGTCGCTCAACGAGCTATGGAGAGGGCTATGCTCGGGGTTTCTCTACGGGATCGAATCAGAAATGAGGAGATACGTAGGAGAACTCAAGTCACCGACATAGCACGACGGATTTAGCACGTTGATAGTGGCAATGGGCAGGCCATATAGCGCGCAGAAACAGATGGCCGATGGGGCCGAAAGGTTCTCGAGTGGAGGCCACGGACCGGCAAGCGCAGCGTAGGACGTCCACCCACAAGATGGGCAGACGACTTGGTAAGAACCGCAGGTCGGCGTTGGATGCAGGCCGCTTCCAACCGCAGTTCCTGGAGATCAATGAGGGAGGCCTTTGTCCAGCAGTGGACGTCCTACGGCTGATATGATGATGATGATGTATATACAAAATAAAAGTATATAAGTATTCTATCAGTTATCTGGTTCCCATAGTACAAGTTCTGCTAGATAGCGCTGTGTGAAATGTCCAGAAATATTTTTTTTTATTTGATTTTATTACACCCCAGATATTTTGGCTACAAGGGAGCGAATGCGAGCGAGGATACTAATCAAGGGTGTTATAATCGCTTACACTCAACACATACTCGTAACTCTTTTCATCACGAATGCAAGGAATTTAAGACAGGAATAAAGACAAACCTCTAAGGTCTTAAGTTCTGAACCCTAGAGTCTAGGGTTTTACAGTATTTTATGTTACTGATAGTAAGAACCTTTTCGTGGAATAAAAAAAATAAGGATTTGTCATAGAGGTTTAAATTTAGATTAAAATGAATGCAATGAGCGTCATCCTATTTTCTAAAATACTTACCGTCCTAGGGCCGTAAATCACATAAATCACGCACATAGATCATGGTGCCGTTTTTGAGTTAACAAAGACCAACATTCAAAGCATGAGTAATACAAAAGAAAACCGATTACATTAAGTATATTTATAATAATAACATATTTATAAAGTAATTATAATATTAAATTAAATAATATTCATTATATATCCATATGTATATATTTATTTAGGTAGTAATATTACCGTATTTAATAAAAGACAATTTTTAGAACGACAAAAAAAATTACGTTTATATAAAATTAAGTAAATAAAGCTACTTATCTAACATAAACATAGCTTTTGCCAATATATTACCCGTGCGCGATAAGTTGGGACCTGAGCGCGATGACGTCATATTGGCGTGTTTGTACCGCCCGCAAAAAAGCGAACATAACAAGCAGCCGCCCGCGGCTTCGTCTTTGTTTTTTTTAACCTAATTTATTATGTTACTCAGGGAGGACGCTGCTTTTTATCTAATCTTTTTTACACTATTTGAATAAAATAAAAATACAATGTTTAAGTTTATACATTTATTTTATCTATTATTTACATTATCTCATCTTCGTCACTACTTAGTGGATTTATGCCTTCTAGAGGTTGTTATTCGTCCTCAGTCTCACTATAATCACTTGACGAAGAGGTATCCGATAAATTTACAATTAATTGCGATTCATTCGTCTCTTGTAAGAGGTCATCGTCCCAATACTTTTGTCGAAGCCTGTCTAAAAAAACTGTCTGAAAAAACTCTAACACTTTTAGCACGAGGTTTCTTTCTCCGCTATGCAAAGGTTTACCCTTCATAATGATAACAAAAACACTTAACAAGAACTATAACAACAAAAACTGCAACAACAAAACAATGACACAAACTATAACAACAAAAACTACAACAACAAAACAATAACACAAACGAAAACTAAAAGAATTCCAGAGCGCGTCGTTACGTGACGTAGGCCAGTAGGAGACTAAAAACCCTAGTAAAAAATAGTGATGCGAACGGTACAATACGGGCGCCATCGGAGAAGTGCAGGGGAAGCGGTCGGGGAGTCGCATTCCTAGCAGGTCCCAAGTTATCGCGCACGAGTAATACAAAATCACAATGATGTCCATGCGACTTCCAGTTGCGCATATCTGTGTCACTTCATAGTTGTTTACACTGAATTGGATGAGCCAAATGTTACAGAACTACCCGCACTTAACTTTTATTTTGGTACAAACTTTTGTATCACTTTTAACTTTGTTATTAGTACGATCAGCCCAACAAATTTTTGACTAATATTTTAAAGTTTCTTTATAAGTGAATTGTAATTCATTGAGAAATAAATATCTTAAACCAGATATTTCAAACTAGCTGTTGCCCGCGCCTTCGTACGCGTTACACTATTAAATGTGTAGGTAACCTAGAAGTAAAGCTAAACTCGCTGTTACAACTTGACTTGACACCCCATTTTTATCCTGAGGCCTGATTTATGCTATATAACGTAGCCTATGTGTTAATACAGGTTATAATCTACGTACACACCTACTAATTTTTATCGCAATCGGTTCAGCCGTTACGACGTGATTGAGTAATAAACAAATAAATAAACAAACATCCAAACTTTCGCATTTATAATATTAGTGTGATGCAAAGCTTACACTTAGTACCTCTTTAGTTGTATTTAAAAGGTATTCTAATTTAAACTACAAATAACGATTGAGTATATATTTGAGACCGTAAATAAATAATGTTGTTTTTTTAAACCAAAAAAAAAATATTTTTAGGGTTCCGTACCCAACGAGTCAAACGGGACCCTATTACTAAGACTCCGCTGTCTGTCTGTCCGTCTATCTATCTGCCCGTCTGTCACCAGGCTGTATCTCATGAACCGTGATAGTTAGAAGTTTTCACAGATGATGTATTTCTGTTGCCGTTATAACAACAAATACATAAAACAGAATAAAATAAATATTTTAGGGGGCTCCCATACAACAAACTTGATTTTTTTGCTCGTTTATATAGATAATAGTACGGAACCATTCGTGCGTGAGTCCGATTCGCCCTTGGCCGGTTTTTAAGTTTTTGTGCCTAACACTGTGCCCTGCCGTTCGCACCGTACGCGCTCTGTTGTCTGGTTGGGTTTGTTGACCAGGCCGGGTGACTGGGCAGGGTCAATGCACGATCAGGATAATTGAACGGCTCGTAGTAACTTTTTAGTAATCTGTGGCATCGCAACACGCTAGTTCTCTAGCATTTCGTCGAGCAGCATATTATCGATTTTCTCGAGATTTTGACGATAATAAAAGATTTTTTGGGTACATGTATTTGTACGCAGATTGCGTTTTTAATAGTTCGAGTTGGATTAGAACATTCGTAGAACCTAATAAATGAGGCTAAGTACAAAGGAAACCCTTTAACCCTGGCACTAAATAAATAAAATTATTATTCATATTCTCTGAAGCTAAATCTCATAGCTTTTAGTTGAAAACTAGGAAATTGGGGCTTGAAAACTCGAGGCATTGTTAGCTCTGGGACCGACGAGGATTTCTGTTTCTCTTAAGAAAATTAATTTGCCTTTCTCCAAATAATTTATCTGACATGGTCAGGTAATACTTTTTAATTATTTGTCGCTAAATATTTAATAATTTAAGTAGACAAAATGCCTTCAATAACAATAAATATTTCATCATCATCATTATCCACAGCTTGACCTCACCCATTGTTGGGTATAGGCCTGCCCAAGTTTGTGCCATCCGCCACGATCCTGCGCTAGTCTCACCCACTGACGGCCCGCGACCTTTACGATGTCGTCCATCCATCTCACTGCTGGACATCCTACCCTTCTATACCCGCTCCTTGGCCACCATTCTGACGCTGCCCTGCTCCATCTGTCATCACCACGTCTGGCCAAGTGTCCCGCCTAAGACCATTTGAGTTCCAAACTCGAATCCCAACGTCATAAATATTTACATGGCTAAAATACAGAAAAAACAGTTGAATCATCTAAATACCGCTGCTAAAGATGATGACGACAACGACGATTTATGATTCTTTATTATGTATAAGTATTTATATCGTAATCCAGGATGCCCCAAAACTAGTATGTTATCCCGAGAGGGGGCGATTCTTTTACACTCACGAGACCAACAAAATGCTCTACGACTTTTGTGAATTCATTGATTTTCACTGAAGAATCAGATGCTAAAAGTTTGCTTATTTCGGTTAAAATTCCTTTTATAACAAAAATTACGTGTGTATACGGTAAGATATAGGGAAGCCGCAAAGTCTACAAAAAAAAACTGTTTAAAGTAAAACTAATAAGTTAACATAATTATTAAGAATATTATTGTTAAAGTTAATATCAATCAATAGTCATGAATTAATATGGGGTTAGCCATTTGGGGTCGACACCCTGGGGTCCCATGGGGTACCGGGGCCCATCGCGTTTTCAAAATTCTTTCTCGGTCGAAGCGACGTGATATCCGAGAGCTGGCGTTTATCTGGGTCAACGCATAAGCATTGCAATTCAGCGGGGTAATGGAGCCAGTGTCTTGGTTGGAGACACTTCCGCCTGGTAGTAATCTAAAGCAGTTGAGCTATCTATAGATCGTTTGCAACGGTCTTAAGATGATTCAACTATTTCTTTTTTATTATAGTATTGTAAAAATTTATTGTTATTAAAGTCATTAATATGTATTTTTATAATTGCAAATATTGTACGGGTATTAACAGTGATCGCGGGAGTATAATTATAGCTTTTTAAGTCATTAGTTTATATAAATATGTATGTAGTATTACCCCAGATAATATCCACACAGTCCATTTCACTGATCGCTCTTAGTCAATAAGACCGCCAATTGTATAACATAGATTTACTGTGTTCTCATTCAACAGTATTCAACATTCAACGTTTTACAGTATGCAATTATGTATTATCTACTACCCAAATTATCTATTACCCGAACGAGTGTATCAGAAGAGCAGCGGTGCGAAAAGAGTGGCGAAGGGTAGTTAGGCGCGCCACAACCCTGACATGACGACCACGACCACTCTGCCAAGAGTGCTACGACTAAGAAGAAGACTACCCAAATGAGAACTTTAACCAAAAGTAATTAAACCGTTACGCGGATGAGCAATGGATAAAAAATATATACGTCTTTTGTTTTCACATGAAAACAGATAAAGATTGAATGATTTTCGTCCGTTTAGTAAAGATATTTGGAGTTAGTGAAATAGGCACTTACTGTACAAGTGGTACTAGGCCTTAAATAATACTGATCGAGCTTGGTCCGTTTCTTTCACCTTCGAGTTTGTAGAGCGTCGTTCCTGTCGCACGAAACGTATACCAAATCAATGACTGACAAATTAAATTAGGGTCAACAATTTACTCAGCTTTGACTGAATCAAAGTCAAAATCTTTTATCCATTAAAATCACAAGGATCACTTTGAAACGTCAATTTTACTGCCTGTTCGTTCGCGACCAAGCCAGGAAAGAAAGGCAAGAAACAAGGCAACAGATACGACTCTCTACGGAGCCAAAACTAGCCTATTGTCTTGTTCTATAACTCTATTAGCATTATTTTCTGATTTTCCGACATAGGTATATGTTCAAAACGTTATGCAATCACTGACGCAATCGTCCCCAATACGTGTATTGGTCGTGGTACGTGTCGTCTTAGCTAATATAGCATTTGATTCTGGCAAGCAAAAACTTTCTCTTAATTTTAACTTTAGCCTGCAACATAAATAATAGTCGACCAAGTTACGAGTACTATAACGTGTGTAGAATGTATGAAGATCTTCTATCAATTCGATAGTCTGGTCGAAGCGACGTGTGATCCGAGATCTGATTCATAAATGTGTGGAATGTATGTAGATACATATATCTTATCAATTCGATAGTTTGGTCGAAGCGACGTGTGATCCGAGATCTGATTCATAAATGTGTGGAATGTATGTAGATACATATATCTTATCAATTCGATAGTTTGATCGAAGCGACGTGTGATCCAAGATCTGATTCTTAAATGTATGGAATGTATGGAGATAAATATATCTACTATCAATTCGAAAGACTGGTGGAAGCGACGTGTGATCCGAGATATAATTCTTAAATGTGTGGAATGTACGAAGACAAATATATCTACTATCAATTCGATAGTCTGGTCGAAGCGACGTGTGACCCGAGATCTGATTTTTAAATGTGTGTAATGTACGAAGATAAATACATATATCTACTATCAACTCGATAGTCTGGTCGAAGCGACGTGTGATCCGAGATCTGATTCTTGTCTGTATAAGGGCTCAACGTAAGCATTGCGTTGGGGGCGCGTGTCTTGGGGGCACTTCCGCCTGTAATTATCTGGAACATCTTATGCAACGGTTTTTAGATGATTTTAATGTTTCTTTTGTATTTTTTTAGGGATATGTAAATAATTAGATATTTCTTTAGTCCTAATAGCATGACCGCCATAAAAACGTTTCTCAGCATGAAAAAATAGAGAGTAAAAACACGACTGTACAAATGTTCAAATAATAGACTAAAAGGATATTTTAGCATAGAATAAATAAATATTGCTGAACATTTCACGTAGCGCTATCTAGCCCCAAACGAAGCAAAGCTTATATAATTTTTTTGATATACCTAATATGTATTTTTTTCATTATAATCCATACTAATATTATAAATTTGTACATGTCAATATGTCTGTAATATATTTCATAACTTGTTACGTTTTCACGACTAAACGGTTGGACTAATTTTGATGAAATTTGGTATACAGATAGATTGTGACCGGGATTGGGACACTTCTTTTGAACCCGACTGCTCAAAAGGAGGGTAATGATTTTATTGAAAAACCACGCGTGCGTAGCCGTGGGCGGCATTAGGTATAGTTATATTTTTATGCATTAGGCTTGCGTTTGACGACGATTTCGCCTGATGGCAAGAGATGATGCAGTCTACGATGGATCACGCTTGCTTAGAAGAAAGTATGTAATGAAACCCGAAATATTCTCCAAACATTTCCGAGTAAAATAATACTTATCGAAACACGGCATTACACGTGAATCGTATCATTCGTTGAGAGCTTACTGAAGTAATACACGTATTGTCGAAATTTATGAGGAAAATGGACCTTCATTGAGGTTTTGCGTATCTAGGGTCAAAGATCAGGCCTGTACAGAATCAAGTACGCAAGATCTCTCTACCATCTATACTTCTATACTAATATTATAATTTTTTTTTATACATTATAGGTTTGCGTTTGACCACGATCTCGCCTGATGGTAAGCGATGATGCAGTCTACGATGGTACACGCTTGCCTAGAAGAAACCTATTCGCTCGCGACTTAAAGATACCCGGGTTGTAGCTATCAGGAAACACAGACTCTGACAAGGCGTTCCACTCTTTGGCGGTGCGCATAATAAAGGTCGAAGAGAATAGCTTGGTGCGAATGGGAGGTATTTCTACCTTATAGCGGTGGCGCACCAGAAAGCGTCTGGTTTTTCGATGCTAGAATGGAGATGGTGGGATCAGGTTGAAAAGTTCCGCCGCACACTCCCCGAAATGTACTCGATAATAAACCGAGAGGCTAGCAACTTTTCGTCGTTGCTCCAGGCTGAGGAGCCTTGCATCAACTAGCTCATCGTTGCCTATGAGCTTCTTGGCCCTTCTCTCAATTGATTCTAGAGCTTCAAGTTGGTACTTCGCTGAATCGTCCCAGAGGTGAGAACAGTACTCCAAACACGGTCGGACATGTGCTTGGTACAAGTTGAGCAACTGTCCCGGTGTGAAGTAGTGCCTCACCTTTGCGAGTATACAAAGATTTTTAGCAGCCAACTGGGCTTTCGACTCAAATTCGAATTATCTGTAGAACATGCAAACATTTTTGCCGCGGCGGGAATCCAACCTGCAATTTCCTGTTTCTCGACAGGCTATTCACCCAATGCGCCTCAGGGAATGTAGAAATATTTCTATGACTCTACAAAATTAAATAGTTCTACATTTTACGCTTAAATATCATTTATTCTGTTACTCCGTAGAGATAAACTTTTTTTGGGGTATTCATGCTAGTCTAGCTGTTTTACCCATTAACCCCTTTTTCCAGATATTCATATTAAAATTAAAAGAATAATTCAAAAATCCTCATCCGCTCCATTTATAGCGATCAGTTAGTTAAGGTGGATAAAATTTGTGTTACAGCTAAACTAAAAACACGAGTATAAATTAATTTGCCCGCAAATCATCACCCGACTCACCCTAAGCTACGTTTTAATTCAAGCTCTCGTTTGCCAGTTCACCCTTATAGAAAAAAACTGTACAGGTTATTGATTAAAACGGGTATTTATCGCGTATGTACCTTTTTTATTTGTTATCCCGACGTTTCGGCTGTGTTGCAACAGTCATGGTCTCGGACTGACAACAATAAAAAACATAAAAAAATACAACTGTACAGGTGATGAGATCATATCAGCGCATTCATTCAGTTACATATTCATTCAACTTAGCGTAGCGAGATCTCCAAATCAACTTGGGCAAGTCGGCGTTGTATGTATGTATGTATGTTTGTTTGTCCGAGGATAACTTTCGAAGCGTTTATCCGATCATCATGCAATTTGGTATCTAGGTAGGTAGTGATGGCACAATTTTGGTGTGACTAAACCAGCTAAAAATATGGGTTGGGGGGAGGGGGGGGGGAGGGGGGGGGGAGGTGAAGATATTGGGATTCATGAGGGGTAAAAAAAACAAAATGGGACTATCTGGTCAAGTGGCACGTCTAATAAAAAGTCTTTGTAGGTACATTTCGAACCCGTTTTTATTTTTAGTTTTAGCCTTATAGTTTTAAAGTTATTAGCCATAATAAAAACTGAATTTTGACAAAATTCACAGGGACTGCGTAGCTTTATTGCGGGTTCCTAAATCCGTCGGTAACCAGCTACGACTCGTATCTCTTTGAAAAAGTGTCAAACTAGTGTCAAACTTTTGACACGTTTTCGAGGAGAAACGAGTCGTAGCTGGTTACTAATGGCGGGTTCCTGTATGCGTCGCATATAGGAACCCGCCATTAGTGACACAAATATAAGAAAAAGTCTGAAATCCAGAATAACTGCAATTTCTACCCCAAAAAAGTATAACCCATTAACATAAACTCCTGTGACCTGTAATTTAAATGTAACTGTAGGTCAAGTTATTTGGTTATTTATTTCGTGGCACAATTTTGATAGTCAAAGATTAAAAATAATATTTTTTTTTTTATGAGACACACAGTAAGTATGTTAGTGCTTAGGTTAGATGTTATTGTTGTTGTGTTTTTTATTTTTCTTTATTACTGTGTGGTTTTTTGAATAAAATGTTTTTCGTTCATTCTTTATTTTAGTGACAGGACCGCCTGACTGAATTGTCTAGGTTTTTACCAATCCCAGGCTCATCGACATGCCATCACGCACACACAACCTTTCACTCCGAAGCCTGTGTTACGTTACGACTGACAACTGAAGTACGTGCTTGAGACAAGGCCACACCGCTCATTACACATTTATTTGTTTCTCATTTCGTTTTATCTAGCTAGTTAGTTTTTATATGATTATATCTAGCTGTCCGGCCTTGCCGGTCTCCATTAATCGATCCCCCTCACCTTCCGTATTTAAAGCTAGACTCAAAAACTTTTATCTCCATGAAGAGTCGTGATTTCATTCATCTGTGAAAGTGGTGTTCTTAGCGTTAGGCAGCTTTTCATTTTAAAATCACAGCCATTGTCCATAAGACCGTATTGACCTCTCTAAACTATGAAACCCATATTGAGAAAAGGATCTTTAAGATACCCACACCTCCATGTAAAACATCTTTCGCACAACGATTTGGCCTTTTCATAAAGTCACACGTATACAACAGTGTTCTTAAATACTGTGATTTAAAGGACAAATCAGTCTAATAGACAAAATGTGTAGTAAATAGGTGGTTACTTACTCTTTCATACACCGAAACTGAAAATGGTTTAAGTATCTTAACCTAAATTTTATCATTTTATCTACTGTGTCATACATAAGTTCAAATACATATATATATATATATGTTATATATCTTGTTTTGTATGTAGTATATGTTATGTGTAATATTTTTATTATTTATAGCACCTATAAATACTTATGCTTTCATAAAATAATTCAAATAATTACTTATGATTTTCTTTGTGTTATTTTTAAGTGTTATTTTTTTTTTTTTTTTTTTGTCAGAATATGTGTAAAATTAGTTTTAGTTATTGGTATAATTGTGTTACGCCCGAGGTCACGAAATAAAATTGCTAATTCTATCTGACTGGTGTTCATGATACAGGCTTGCCTAGTGTGAAGGCCGCTGCTTAATTGTGATCGTAGGTAGTGCCTTCTGCCTCAAACTCTATAAAATGTATATTGCTATTATACCAGGCATCTTAGGTAAATTACAAAATTTATCCTCATGTTATCTAATCTTATTGGTAAGTTTTTGGCTGTAAATAAATATTTTTCATTTTTCATTTTCATTTTTTTTTTCATCTAATCTATAATATTATTACTATATATGTATGTAAGTACATATTTATTTATTTTATATATGATACTCATTTATTTATAATTATTTATGTACCTGATATGTATGTATTAAGGTTTAATTATTTATGGTTATGTTATTGTTATTTTTCTATCTCCATCCAATGGTTGTCTTGAAGAGATCGCTTTGGTAAGCGATAAGACCGACCATTATGCTGACATTTATTTGTTGATATATTTATATCTGTTGTGTCTAGCTTGTTTCATTCATTCATCAATTCTATTTATACATCGAGAAACGTTTCTTTCACAACTGTTATCGAATACCACTGAACCAGCCTTCACTTCGATATAAACCCTTCTGAGAGTAATATTTCACCGCATCCAATCCCAATAATGGTTTAATGTCCGTAAGGGTTAAATTTCGGCGGTAGAGCTTATCAAACGTTACGTAACGGACAGAGCCCATTTTATAACGGGACTACGACACAGCTTTTACGACTACATAAATTTTGCAAACTTTGACGAGTCTTGCATGCTGCTGTTGGTGATGAAATCTGACTTTTTGTGAATTGCCCAGCTTTTTATTGACTGGGTACTTTATTACTAAAGGGGTGATATTTTGACCGTCGTGCGAGTTTTACACGGCTATTTATTTCTTGTGTTTATTCTATTGTGACGTATATAGGGTGTTTGGTAATATACTGACGATATTCAAGAAAGATTATAAAAGAAATTTTAAAGAAAACGACTACGTTTAGGTGAATAATCCCATATAAAACTTACTGCCTACTCTTGCAATCGGCATCCAAAAATAAAGGCCGACTTGATATCTCTTTCGGAAAGGACTGCGGGTTTTAGGTTAGAAAGGGACAGCAAGAGATATCTCAAGACGTCACCAATATAGTATCTGTGGTTAGATGGCAAGCATTAGGCAATAGCACAACGTAAGTTTAATAAAGTGTTTGTTATTACGTGTCAAAATAAATATCACATTTCTATAGTAAACATTTCACAAATTTATTTAATATGCTCATTAAATTAACCCGTTTTATTGTTTTGCGTACATTGTCAAACCGAGACGTGGTCCTTCACTATTGGCCTTATGAATAAGCTCAGAGTCGCTCAACGAGCAATGGAGAAGGCTATTCTCGGGGTTTCTCTACGGGATCGAATCAGAAATGAGGAGATTCGTAGCAAAACTCAAGTCACCGGTATAGCCCGACGGATTAGCACGTTGAAGTGGCAATGGGCAGGGCATATAGCGCGCAGAACAGATGGCCGAAGGGGCCGGAAAGTTCTCGAATGGAGGCCACGGACCGGCAAGCGCAGCGTAGGACGTCCACCTACAAGATGGGCCGACGACTTGGTAAGAACTGCAGGCCGCTTCCAACCGCAATTCCTGGAGATCAATGAAGGAGGCCTTTGTCCAGCAGTGGACGTCCTACGGCTGATATGATGATGATAATTGTAAAACACCATACGAGAACAGTTACAAATTATGAGGAACGATAATTGAACAGATTGTGTGTGTTTCAATCCGGTGCAGGAAGCAATTGCACCCTTACTTGCTACGTTAATTTGATTTATGTAATAAAAATTATATAATTACTTGTCTATTACCTTTATATTATTTATTACATTTTCATGTTAATATTACATCTAAATCTTTACCTTCCATTATTAGCACAGTTATAAACTAGGCAATTACTTAAAAGACTGTTTGTCTATAATGACTGCCACACACATAAATGTGGAGCGGTTAGGAGCTCTCATGTCGTATGTTAAATATGGAGTACCTTCTTAAATAGTAATATATACCGCTCACCCCATCGTCTCAAAGTGGGACTTGGTTTTTCGTTCCTAACAGATCACCGTATTTCCTCATTACACTAAGGTTAACTGGAAGATAATTAAGTTCGCCTGTGTACAGATTGATGAAACAATGATAAGTGATGTTCAGCGCGGTGGCTACTTGGATGGTTGCGTAGTAGGAACATTTAAAAGCGTTTCTGTGCTTCGGAAGATATGTAAGATTGCTTGGGAGCCTTTGGGTGCAGGCAGCACAAGATCAGTAGCTCTGGAAATCTATGGGGTATGTTCAGCAGTGGACGCCCTAAATGATGTATTATTCAAGGCATGCCAGAGGCTTTTGGGCGGCTTTATACGTATCAAATTTTTGTTTTTCGAAGCTCAAAAGCTAGGTTGAAACATGTGTGTGGGTTTTTCTATCATCTTCTTTTATTCATTATTTTTTATAAATCGATTATCTGAAAGAGATAAAACGGCCCTTTGTACATTTTTTGCTTATTTTAAGGGTTCCGTACCTAAAGGCTAAAACGGGACCCTATTACTAGACTCCGCTGTCTGTCGTTGATTGAGATTGCCCCTTACAAGCAAACTTAAAAAGCTACAAACCTTACCTTTTTAGGGTTTTGTACCTCAAAAGCTAAAAAGAACCCTTATAAGGTCACTCTCTTGTCCGTCGGTCTGTCCGCGTGTCGCCACCGATTTGCTCAGGAGCGGGTGGACCTAGCAAATTGAAATTTGTACCAGATACTGAGGTCTATAGTCCCTATTAGGTGTATAAAAATCAAGGTCCTGAGTCAACAGGATAAAAAGATATGGGCCAATTTAGATTTTCGCGAAAACTTGTAAGTACCAAAATTTACAACTTTTTTTACAGAATTTTTCCTTTACTTGTGCTGTGTACCTTGCTTTTAACCAAAATTGACAATTGTAGGTCAACCGGAAGTAGCCTATAGATTGTGGGTCGAAAACCTATATGGTAGTTCCCGTTGATCTAGAAACGAAGTTTGGCAAAAAGCAAGGTCTTACAGCAGAAATATAGGAAAAAGTCCAATTTTTTTATAGATAATTGCACAGAACCCTTCGTGCGCGAGTCCATCTCGCACTTGGCAGGTTTTTAATGAAAAAATACCATATTGCACCAATAACTCTGCTACGAAAATGATATACAGAACTCATAAACCTATCTACAGCCAAAACAAAACAATTCGATAAAACCCGTTTAAAATAAAAGCCACGGGTTGGCTATAACTAAATTAGTCATAACAAACAGACCTGCGTATTTCCAACTTTATCTCCTACAAAATAGGGCTTGTTTTACCTCGAACTGTAGATATTAATGTACCAGGAGCAACCCGGTGAGAGTTGAACCTCCGCTGTTTGATGTTCAGATCTCTTGTACGGAAAATGAATTCGTTTATTGAATTTTTGCATGAACTGTCTGTGATAATTAAAACTATACTCTGTTTGTGTTTTCAGAGGTAACTTGAGTTTATCATCCGTTTTTCATAGCATACAATTAGCACATACACTTGTCAGTATTAGAACAGCCTTGAAGGAATAAACTTTAGCATCAGTGTTCTATCTAGCGGTGAGCATGAGCGTGACCATGAGCAACAATGAGCGTTTTTATCTTTTCAGCGAATTATGTCCGAGAAAGCTTAGATTGTTTATAATAACTGTGCAAGCGTGCTCCATTTTAAATCCTGCCCAACGCACTAAAGCGTCCTCTCTGGGTATACAGCAACTTGTCATCAGACGTTGTCATCATCAATATCAGCCCATTGGTACCCACTGCTGACAATAGGCCTCCTTTCGCATCTGCCACTGCCCTCGATCTAAGGCTTCTCTGATTCGATTCAACTGCATAATCTGTATAAGAATTTCGAAGTCTTTACGATACAGGCATGGCCTAGTGTGAAGACCACCGACTAAACCATTTAGTTATTAAGCGTTTTCAATATTAAATTCACTTAAAAATTATATGATTTAAAATTAGTCATATGGTACTTTTATATGGTGTCCCAACTGATACTTTTGATTTTAATATTTTTTTTAATGTTGATTCTGATACCATCAAATTATTGAAGCTGTTGAGTACAGTCAGGTAAAAAATGTTTAAGCTAAATATAATATAATGTGATAAAGCTAATCAAATTGCTTTGCGAGCGTGTGGTGACTTACATTAATGTTAAAAAAACTACAAGTTTCATTCATAGCGTATATTTGGTATAAATCAACATCATGTATACTTAGGCATCTTTCTTTTTTTTTAAACTAAATAGATCTTCGTTTGACCACAATCTCACCTGATGGTAAGCGATGATGTGGTCTAAGATAAAGCACGAAGATCTAGAAGAAAGGTTACCAGGTATTACTTTTCTGCACGATTTTCTGCTCAGTTCGCGTTATTACATTGATCGCCTCGCGCATTATCCCGCAGTCCCGTATTCGCGGCCATGGGACCATATAACGTGACAAAAGTGACACACGGCCGAATGACGTGCGGGGCGTGTCACGCGCTTAATGTCTTCTGTGGTCCAAGCTGTCACGGAACGAATGACTCGACTGAAAACATCTATTAATATTATAGTAGTCTTATACAGGGGTTTCCAATAAAGGCGGGTCAATCTTGAAATGGAATAAAACAAGCTGTGTGTGCAAAATAACAATGCCACAATGAGCATAAAGCTGATGCAGAGCCTGTTTGGCCACGCGTGACACGTAGCGGGACTAGTTAGTGCACCTATCTACTACCTACTGGTTGGGTAGGTACGTATGTGTACCAGCTGTAGGTCTAATATAATCTCATTGTATAGTACTTTTCCTGTTTGTCTACCTATTTTGTTTGTGATCCGTTCTATGTTTCTTTGTGTGTGTCATAAATCATTCTATCTATCTATCTATCCATAATGTATAGAATATGACATAATTCAAATGTCCACCGCGGCTTCTCACGGTGGCACGAATCCGAGAGGTCCAATTTTTATTGACTCTGCCACATAGATCTGGCTGTATTTGAGCGATGGCATGGGTTATGTTCACTTTGAGGGCACCGGTTGATTTCGGTTTGTTAGCATAGACCTGTGACTTCAGAAAACCCTACAAGAAAAAGTCTAGTGGGGTTAAATTGCCAATTCACGATCTAGGTGGCCAATTCACGTCACCTCTGCGATAGATAACCATACCCTCAAATCGCTCATGCAGAATGTCCATTCTGCCGTTCGCTGTGTGGCACGTAGCGCCGTCCTGCTGGAACCACACGTCGTTCAATTTGGGCCAAAAGAAATTGATTATTATCGATACGTAGCGCTCGCTGTTAACGGTGATGGCTTCACCAATGTCGTTTTTGAAAAAATAAGGACCAATGACGCCGCCGGCCCAAAATCCATACCATACAGTATCTTTTTGTGGATGCATTGAAACTTGGGGAACCTCGTGTGGGTTGGCGATATCCTATATACGGCAATTTTGCTTGTTAATATAGCGATTCGTCCAAAAATGCACCTCGTCGATATAGATGATTTTTTGGCCAAAACTGGAGTCCTTTTCCAAACGCTCCGAAGCCCAGTCAACGAACAAACGGCGTTGTCAATGGTCATGTCATGTCACAATATGTTTTACTATTTAAACCTTCTATTTTTGGGCTCACATAACACCTCCAATGAATAAAATAATTTCTGACTTACTACATTTATTTTACTGTGACACACTTACAACAACATCCAACCAGCTTATGAATGTATAGATGGCCTTTCATTACGTTGTTGAGTTATTTGCAATTAAACGTAGTTCCCGCGTTCCTAAACAGATGGCGCTAGTATATTAGAGAGTAACTAACAGTACTTTGTATATGTTTAGTTCCACAAATTACCGCAAAATTTTATTTGTGATAATGTCTCTAGTTGTTGTTCTAGTTGCATCTGAAATCTGCGTGTCTGAAGTCTGCGCCTTAACTTTGAGCTCCTGGGGCAGTTAGATCTTGTACCGGTACAGGCCTAAGTTGCGACGCAAAGTTCACCAAGTTGAAGTCAAGTTCTTGTGCACGGCAAGGAATTGACCGTTTCGGGTTCTCATGCACACTTTCACGTACAGTAGTGATGTTCGCTACCGATCTGACGTTCCGTTGACGTACAGCTCTTGGCAGATTGATTACCGAACCGGTCGTCTCGAATTTGGCCATCAAACGTTGGATAGTCGACTTTGAAGGGACATCGCGTCTGCCGTAAAATGGATGCAAGGCGCGCAACGTTTGCAAGAACGAACACTCATTTTGATAATAAAGTTTTATCATTTGGACGTGCTGCTCAATTGTGTAACTTGCCATGGTGATATGACATCAGTGACAGAATAATAAACAACAGAATTGACAGACGCCGCCACAACAACATGGCCGCCACAGCCTATCAACATCCCGTACCTATTGGAAAACCCTTTATAAATTGTAACTTATATTTTTTTTTTATTTTTAGCTGTAACACTACAACAACTAGTTACCTCGGTGTCTTATACTAAACTCATTACCATGATGTAGTAAGTTGAAGCAAAGGTCCCTCGCGTCTAAATACAAGTTCTCACTTTGTTAGAACGAGGAGTCGAAGCATTTACTGTACACAGGTTTTGAGCAAAGTGTACCGCTGCACTACACTAACACCTTACTTACACTAGCTAAATTAATTATCATTATTTTATTGTAAAATGGCCGATGGCCGATGGGGCCGGAAAGTTCTCGAATGGAAGCCACGGACCGGCAAGCGCAGCGTAGGACGACCACCTACAAGATGGGCAGACGACTTGGTAAGAACCGCGAGTCGGCGTTGGATGCAGGCCGCTTCCAACCGCAGTTCCTGTAGATCAATGAGGGAGGCCTTTGTCCAGCAGTGGACGTCCTACTGCTGATATGATGATGATGATTGTAAAAATAAATTATGCCTTCCATTAATAATTAGCTAAGACTTAGTTATATAAGTATCAGAACCCTATGTAGGTATACTTTGAACCCTTTCTGCTAATAAATAAATATCTTATTTATTTATTAATATTTATTAAATGGAAGGATTTGGGCGAGCCTTTACCGGACCACTATTAATCACGGAATGTTAAGTCCAGATTGAACATGTTCTTACTAGGCAAGCGTGCTCCATCTTTGACCACACCATCTTACTATCAAGTGAGATAGTGGTCAAGCGCTTTACTATAAATAATATATTTTAAAAAAGCTCACTTTTCTCAGGCGTTTCTCACGAAAATCCCGCATGCATGTGTTTTGAATGTACGCGCTGTGTCTTACTAATGAAACGCCCAAAGAACGCGCTCCTTACCAAACGCTAGTATGACACAGGCGGCAGCGGTATACCCCCCGCTGCCGCCTGTGTCTCACCCCACTGGTTCGTCGCTCGTTTGTCTGCAGCTATCAAATTAGCCGGCAGATTGCCCCTTTGGTCCGCTAACTGAACTTAATGCGCTGTGGCCGAGTGCGCCATTTAATTTTCCATTTTAGTTTATTTTACAAATCTTTGGACATCATGAGAAGACCCACAGACCTGTAGACTGGCTGCAATAGGCTTGCAATCTGTGATTTATAGAATAACAAATAACACAACAGTCTGGTTCCTATGTTCTAGGCTGGAGGAATAAGATATGTACTGACTTGGGGTGTGTTGATCATTATCGCCATCTAAACCTTACATTTAAATGCATTATTTAAAAACTGTAGCGTTTAGGGGCAGTTTTCGGTACCAGACAACCGAGTAGAACTTTTTAAATTTTCGCGAACTATACTCGTGTTTTTAACTTGGCCGAAACGTCGAGGTTAGTCAAAATTATGATTTTGATATAAATATGTGCGCGAAAACACCCGTTTGTCTTAAAAACACAGGCAACCAAGTGTTGGAATAACATACCACCACCTTTTCGGCTACTAAAATCAAAATTTACATTTAAAAAACATTATAAGAAACATTTAATAGAAAAACAATAAACTGGGTTGTCTGGTACAAATTATTACAGTGCGCCATTCCTTGCTGACGCGAGGGAGAAGTTCCTAGTATATTTATATTTATTCGTATTATCATAATTTGTACTGTAACATTTCTTATCATCATTATTATTCCTTACATAATATATTTATTTCTTCTATCTACTTATCATAATTATCTAATTAAGCCTATCCTGATTGTATGCGAACACCAATTAGTGTCTATTCATTCTTATGAGATGTAATGACTTGCCTAAAAAAGGTTTCTGTAGAATACAGCGCCAAGCTGTTGATCGGTTGCGAGGCTTAAGGGGAGACCGGAGGGGAATCGCACATACAACACGTACTACCAAGATCATTTCTAATTGGAGCATATTTCTACCTTAATAAGGTATCATTTTAATTTTAATAGTATTTATCTAGGTTCTCAACCATATATTAGATCAAAATACGTACCTAAAATGAAATAGAAGCGTATCGCATTCTGCATGTTTTTACGTCATAAAAGACCTGTTTTCAACCTAATTGTTTCGTATTAAAAACAACAACATCTTACGTATCCTAGTCATGGGTACATAGATTATATCGTCTAGTTACAGAATAAAAACACAATGAGAAAAATACAACAAGTTTTCAGTCATCATTTTTGGTATTACGGAACACGGTCAAAATCTAATCAAATTTAGAATCGTTCTATTGCTATCACTGTCGCTCTCTGTGGCTAAACTTTGTCACTAAACAGGGATAGCGATATTCAGGCCGAAGTTTTTGACGCGGCCGAATTGAAGTTGCGCTCGGGGTTCGCCGGCTTCTTAACGCTGAGCTGAAACCCATTTGCTGCAGTAGCACATACATACCTACTTGCCTCTTTTTAATTTTTCCCTGACTACATTGTATATTTATTATTTCATTCTATTGTTCCTGTTTGTTGAATGTAATTTTCTGTTTTTTCTTATTTGTGCTTTCTCTTAGATGTTATACCTTTTGTGTGTGCTATGGTAGCAATTAAATGTATGTCTATGTCTATTATAAGAATAAAACTTTATTTCAGGCAACAATAGAAAACTACAAGATGATAATTTACTTCTTCGATGATGACCAATGACCCATATATATGACATTGTCTAATTTAATTTAGTTTTAACCAAAATTTTAGCATTCATCCCTTCTTCTCCATACAAACTTGAACTATGGCAAATATCACAATCCTCCGTGCAATGAACTTAAAAAGAGGTACAATGTTTCTCTTCGCTTATTAATATATAGATGATTGAAAATACCAACAACACTACCAATATTATTAATAACAGAGCCTTTCCTTATATTTTAAAAATAAAACTTCCTTACCTCATATCTTCAGAACTATCTTTACCTACATATCACGTGACGCAAAGCCGGGTCAAGTATTCTGTTTCCTAGCTGGGATAAAGCAAAAGAAAAACTTATATCTACGTCCTAATATAGTTCATTGAAACCGGTGGTAATAATATTAGTCAGTTCGTAACTAGCAAGAGACTAAGAGAGGGGGGGGGGGGGGGGGGGGGTAGATTGATATATCTGCCAACAACCATCCACTCGCAAAGGCTTCAGTTTGCCCGTGATTATGTCGTATACAACTGTGCCAAAATACAGGGAGAGGAATCACCTAAAATTTGCGACAGCAAACGTTGGCGAAATGTCAATTTGCACACAGAAACTAGCGCCACCAACAAAGTGACGGCAATAGATAGAACTATTTTCCCATAGTAAATTTAACGTTTCACGACCGATTGCTGTCGAGTTGCTGTCGTTAACTTTACGTAATATCGTAATAAATATGCGGGTTTTAGTAAACCAATAACTTTTTAACAAAAATATAATCGACTTCAGAAAATATAACGTGCTGCTAGACTCATCGGTGATGACTCACTAGTGGAAGCCAATTTACAAAGTCTAGAGCACAGACGCCGAGTAACCAGACTTTCAGTTTTTTACAAGATACATTTTGGTGAATGTGCGCAAGATCTTCATTACCTTATCCCTCCTTCCCCATTCCACCACCGGACAAGCAGACGAACCGAGAAGTACCACCCATACTTGGTCGGCATACCACCTTGCTACCAAACCAAACGATTTGCTTCAACTTTTCTTGTTAGCACAAGTGAGGAGTGGAACTCACTTCCGGCGTATGTTTTTCCAAACCAGTATAATCTTGGAGTCTTCAAGTCCAGAGTAAATAGGTTCTTTCTAGGGAAGCGTGCTCCATCTTCGATCACACCTTCACTTACCATCAGGTGAGGTAGTGGTCAAGCACTTGGCTATCATCAATAAAAAAAATCGAAACCAGTTATATTGATTTAAAATACAAACTTATCCGATTTTGATGAACTTTCTATTATTCTCGGACAAACAAACATACATACATCGCCGATTTGTCCAAGTTGATTTAGAGATAATCGGTTGTTGGATGACAGAGTTCTAAGATAACAAACGTAAAAAAAATTCAACCGAATTGAGAGTCTCTTTTTTTTTGAAGTTGGTTAATAAAGTGTATTTATCCATGATAGCCCGTCTACTCGCACGCAGAGGGCTGCGGCGCGTGCGAGGTGAGAAGCAGTGCGGAGCGGATCGCACTCACCCTGATGAAGATTCACGAATTGAACCGAATCATTGTCGGTCGAAACACCGATGAATCGACAAATTTCGTATTTATTGATCGATCGAAGCGAGATCTCTAAATCAACTTGGGAAAATCGGAGTTGTATGTATGTTTGTTTGTCCGAGGATAACTTTTGATGCGTTTATCCGTTCACCGTGAAATTTGGTATAAAGGTGTGATGGCAGAATTTTGGTGTGACTAAACGAGCTAAAAATGTGTGGAGGGGTTGTTGAGATATTAGGGTTCAAGAGGTGTAAAACCAAAATGGGACTATCCTGTCAAGTGGCGCATTTAATAAAAGGTATTTGTGAATACATTTTAACCCCGTTTTTATTTTTAGTTTGACCTTGTAGTTTAAAAACTGAACTTTGACAAAATTCACAGGGTACACCAGTGCTTAAATTTAGTATGCGTGTAGCTTTAGTGACACATATATAGGCAAAAGTCTGAAATCCAGAATAACTGCAATTTCTACCCCAAACAAAATTACTCAACATATAAATGAACTCCCATTACCTGTAATTTGAATGAAACTGTAGGTCAAGTAAGGTTGTGCATTTCGTGGCACTATTTTATTAGTAAAAGAAGGCCAGCTTGTACAACGATCCCTAAACGTATTTAGCGACTAAACATATTTAAATGTTACGTATTTATATGATTTGACAACTCCTTAAATCATATTTAGCCACTAAATAATTAAAATCATCTCTCTCTCTAGCCTCAAAGGTTTGCTGGAAGAAAACTCTTCTTAGAGTTAAGCTCGCCTTTGTACATGCCCTCCATTTCTGTACTGTTTTAATATATTTTTTGTGTACAATAAAGAATAAAAAATAAATAGGTACGTTTAGGCATCGTAGCGCGATTCGCCCTAAGAATATTTTTTTTTGTGTTTTGGGTGACTCGCGAGATCTCAGTTCGGGGCGAACCACTAGTAAGTATGATTCACGAAAGTGTTCTAAGTAATTGTAGTCAAGTATTTTTCCCTGTTAAGTACAAAACTATCCGTGTCCTCCTGTAGTCCTCGTTACTGAATCTTGAGAGTTCGTTTCAATGGGTTTATCGAAGGATGGTTAGGGGTCTATTGTCATGCATTATTATATTATACTCATTATTCTGCGTAGCTTTTGGGGTTTGGTAACTCTTTCAAGTGGAACAATTATTTATACGGGCCCTTCACGTTTAAACTTCTGGGGAGACATATTGTTTTTATAAGTTTTATGCTAGCGTTTTCCACGATCTCCATCTGATAGTAAGCGATGATGCAGTCTAGGATGGTACACGCTTGCCTAGATGAAACCTATTCACTCGCGACTTGAAGACCCCTAGGCAGTAGTTATCAGGAAACACAGACTCAGGCAAGGCGTTCCACTCCTTGGCGGTGCGCATAATAAAGGTGGAAGAGTACCGCTTTGTGCGTATGGGAGGTATGTCTACCATGTAGCGGTGGCGCATCGTGGAGCGTCTGGTTGTCCGATGATAGAAAGGAGATGGTGGGATCAGGATGAAAAGATGATGATTTTTTTATAACCAATGGCGCAAAAAGAGTGTTGTTATAAGTTGGACGCGTATGTCTGTGTGTCTGTCTGTAGCATCGTAGTCCCCAAACGGATGTCTCTATTCAAACGGGGTTTTTTTATTAGAAAGCTAGTTTTACGAGGATGGTTTTAGTTATGTTATATCGACGTAAAAATAGAGGTACGGAATTTGTGAAAGTAAAAATTTATTTAGGCGCGTTGGGCATTTCTGAGATGTAAAAAACCATTGAACTCGCGACACTGTTACCGACACCTCTGTATATAATTTGATTGTTTTTAGTTTCTGGAGGGGCATAAGACAACTTAGTGAATTTTCATGTTTATGCGACATCCATCATGATCATTTTGCAACACCCAAATTTTTTTGAAGCGAAAACTTCTTTAGTCGCGTTTGGAATTTTTTGAGATTCAAATACACACGTTATTGTTCAAATTTTTTACTTCTGTCGGCACTCCAGGAGTGCCACTTTTTTTCTAATTTAGTCTTGTTAGTACCACTAAAGTGGTACTAAGCGTAATGCTTGGTATAGTACCATAAGTTTGTAACACCATGTAGCCAGCTTCCGCCTGCTAAGGAGCTTTTACAAAAACGTTACAATATAGACGAATTTATTTTCTTTGTCGTTATGAATCATTAAGAATCAGAATCTCACTAATATAATAAATGCGAATGTTTGTATGTTTGTTTATTTATTTGTTGGTTACTCAGTTACGTCGTAACAATAAAATTTGCTATGTACGTATGACCTGGATTAACACATAGGCTACTTTTTATTGACAAACCACGCGTTCGAAGCGGGCGGAAGCTCGTGAGAAATATTTTATTGTTAAAACTGTTGTACAACAAAGATCTTGAATTTTAGGTACAATTTTGCATTGTTTATCCGTTTGGGATGTACAGTATAAAAACAAAAATAAATACAAAGACAGGTAAAATACACAACAGAATTTTTACCATATTGTTACGCCGAGGCTGGTACAGAATAAGTAATAGTAAACTTTTAGTCGGTTTCTCGAAGTTATACCTACTGTGTCACAGAATAGGTAATACTTGGTGTAAAATATACCTACATACCACGTTTTTACCTACAGTTGCACAGAATAAGAAATAGTAGACAGTTGAAATACCTACACTTTTCTAGTTACTAGTGGAAACATTGAAAAGGTTCTGGAAATAATGCGCAGTATAAATAGTGCGTAGAGACGTCCGCAGAGTAAGTCTGGATTTGGATATACGTGCGAACATTTCGGTGACTTTTAGTGGTTTATTGTGCGACCGTGTTGTGAATTATAGTGTGTTGTGATTACTTGTGATTAAGTTCGTGTATTTATCATTTCAGTGTCGAATAAAAGTGTTATTTTTGTTAGATTAATTTTAATTATTTTATCCCGAACAAACAGCTCGTAACAATTTTAACAAACAACTAACATAAGAGTAGTAACATTTAAAAGAAGAACCAGCCTTGTTTCATGCCCTTCTATCCTGGCTTGGTCGCGGAGGAACAGACAGTTAAATTGACTTTCAAAATGATCTTAGTAGTTTTAAAGAATTTTATTTATTTTAAACATTAGAGCTATCTATAGATTATTCGCAACGGTGAAAACAACCACCGACTCTCCTCTTTTTTCGTAGGGGGTTAAAAAGTGATAGATAAGAATCACCACAGTTAACTAGCTATCTATATATATTAAAATTATCATAGACATCGATATAAAATAAGTCAGATCGTGACTAATACCTTTTCCTTGTAATTATTTTAGAAAAACACCTGCATTTTTACGAGTTTTAGTTCATTAATTTTACAGCGCACTTAAATCTACTTTCAGGCTATTATTTTTATACCATCACATTAATTTATGAGAATTTCTGAGTAAACACTGATTTTACTTTATGTAAAACTAGCTTCCGCCGGCGGCTTCGCACGCGTTGTTTGTCAACAAAAAGTAGCCTATGTTTGAAGCCAGGTCATAATCTATCAACACACCTTATTTCATCGAAATCAGGTGAAATCACGTCAATACGACATTTATATAAACGACTTTCACTTTTATAATATTAGTGTGATTGTTTTTCTTAATACTTATGATAAATAAATGATACTAAATAACACGTCCATTTAAGCTATGGTAACTGCTTAATATCAGGTGGGCCGTATGCATTATTTCCACCTTTAGTGATATAAAATAAAACGGCCAAGTGCGAGTCGGACTCACGCACGAAGGGTTCCGTACCATTATCCATAAAAAAGGCAAATAAATCATGTTTGTTGTATTGCAGCCCACTTAAATATATATTTTATTCAATAGCACAATTTTATTTATCTATCTTATTTGCGGTTGGTGCCGATTAAGCTAGTCCTCTAAATTGTATGAGCGCCCATACAACTCAGAGGACTATATTAATTGGCGTCAACTATCTATGTATGGGGACACCCGTTCACTTTCAACTTTTTTATCTTTTTTTCGAATTTTTTCTTCAATTGTGCTGATATTGCTTTTTGCCAAATTTCGTGATTCTAGGTCAACGGGAACTACCATATAGGTTTATGACCCAAAACCTATAGGCTACTTACGGTTGACCTAGAATTGTCAATTTTGGTTAAAAGCAAGGTCTTACAGCACAAGTAAAGAGAAAACTCCGAAAAATAAAAAAAGTTGAAAGTTAAGGTAGATTTCGGTACTTACAAGTTTTCGTGAAAATCTAAATTTGCTCATATCTTTTTATCATGTTGACTCAATACCTCGATTTTTATACACTAAATAGGGACTATAGACTTAAGTATCTGGTATCAGTTTCAACTCGCTAGGTCCACCCGTTTCTGAGAAAATCGGTGATGATACATGGACAGACAGACAGACGGACAAGACAGTGATCTTATAAGGGTTCCTTTTTTTACCGTTTCAGGTACGGAACCCTAAAAACTAACCCAAGTGCCGGTTATATCATGCAAACTTACATAATAAGCAAGTGCATCTTACTATAGCAAGTCTGCGCCGTACTCGTATACCCTCTACGAAAAGCCTACGACACTTCGTAGAACCATACTGATCCGTGGATAGGCTATGATTCACCTTATACGACTTCACAGAACACTTCACTTGACCTTTGTTTAGATTGCTAACCTTGCCGCCCTTGAAATAAGGCTGAATTTCACTTACACGTGTACTTGAGCTTTGGCCCATGCATGCAATATTCGCATTACTGCAATTACGTCATGGTGCTATATAAAAATTGCTATATTAAGAATCCTATTACAATAGAAGGTTTATTATAGCGTAAAAAGGTCGTATTCAGGATAAGTGTATTGGGGTTAAAAGGCCAACAGCCAAGTAAAATATTCAAATACATTTATTTTGTTTGAGAAATGATCTAAAAACGTAGCATTTTGTCTATTGAAGATGATTGGTAAAATTTTGGTATGTCCGAGGTCACTAATCAAAAATGACAATCCATCTGACTGGTATTCACGGTACAGGCTTGCCTAGTGTGAAGGCCGCTGCATACACTGTGATCGTTGGTAGTGCCTTCTGCCTCAAACTTTGTTTATTCATGCTTATTGCTATTATACCAGGCATCTTCATCATCATCATCATACCAGCCGTAGGACGTCCACTGCTGGACAAAAGCCTTCCTCATTGATCGCCAGGAACTGCGGTTGGAAGCAGCCTGCGTCCAACGCCGGACCTGTGGTTTTACCAAGTCGTCTGCCTATCTTGTAGGTGGACGTCCTACGCTGCGCTTGTCGGTCCGTGGCCTCCATTTGAGAACTTTCTGGCCCCATCGGCCATCTGTTCTGCGCGCTATATGGCCTGTCCATTGCCACTTCAACGTGCTAATCCGTCGGGCTATGTCGGTGACTTGAGTTCTCCTACGTATCTCCTCATTTCTAATTCGATCCCGTAGAGAAACCCCGAGCATAGCCCTGCCCATAGCTCGTTGAGCGACTCTGAGCTTATTCATAAGGCCAATAGTGAAGGACCACGTCTCGGTTCCATAGGTCATCACTGGTAACACACACTGATTGAAGACTTTCGTCTTAAGGCACAGAGGTATGTTGGACGAAAAGACGTTGCGAAGTTTCCCAAACGCCAGGAATCTAAGGTTAATTAAAAATTAATATACATAAATTGTCTTCATGGTTATTTCATTTATAAGTTTTTGGCTGCAAATAAATTATTTTTCATTTTTCATTTATTCATATTCATTTATAAAGCTTCTGGTGGTAAGTTGTATTACTAGCTTTGTAAAAGATGCAATTACTGTAATAGCTGGAATAGGAAATAAGATGGAGTACACTCACCCCGCGGATTATTTAAATTATAAACTAGTGGTTCGCCCCGAACGGAGATCTCGCGAGTCTTCGATTAAAACAAAAAAATATTATTTGTAATCTTTGACTATCAAAATAGTGCCACGAAATAAAAACCAATTAACTTGGCCTACAGTTTATTCAAATTACAGGTAACGGGAGTTCATGTTAATTGGTTATTTTTTTTTTGGAGTACAATTGGCAGTTATTCTGGATTACAGACGTTTACCTATATTTGTGTCACTTATGCTACTCGCATACCAAATTACAGCACTGTGGGGTCACTGGTGTACTCTATCAATTTTTTCAAAGTTCCGTTTTTGTTATAGCTAATAGACAAAAAACTATAAGAACTTAACTATAAATAAAAACGGAGTTTAAATGAACTAATGAAGACCTTTCATTTAACGTCCCATTTGACCTAATAGTCTTATTTTTTTTTACCCCTTTTGAACCCCAATATCTCAACAACCCCACAACATTTTTAGCTCATTTAGTCACACCAAAATTGTGCCATCATTACCTACCTATGTATTAAATTTCACGATGATCGGATCAAGCCTTCGAAATTTATCCTCGGACAAACAAACATATATACATACAACGCCGATTTGCCCAAGTTGATTTAGAGATCTCGCTTCGATCGATCGAAAAGCTTTGGATTGAAATTGCTCCACCTCAATCAAAAATGTAACGTAATGTTTCCTTATTATAAAAGGATCATTAAAATTTATACCGAGTCTTGTTTTTGCCTTGTTTTTAATTTCTGGCTTGGTTGCTTAGGAATTGGCGGTAAATTTAAATAAATTAATTTTGAGTTTGAGTTTTTAAGCACCTAAGCCATCTTTTCAGTTTAGCCAGCTAATATAATCAGTCAGTCTTAATCCGCTGGAAAAATTCACTACATTTTCGGCCGCCATGGCAACTAAGTTTCGCAACCAGTCGCGGTTGAGGATTTTTTACTCGTTGCCAGAAAGCAACCCGGTTTCCAACAAGGAAGTTCTGCAAAAGTTTAGATGCGATACAGTAGTATATTTTCCTAGTATGCAACTAGTTTCCAACTATAATCCACGTATATGTACCGTCTTGGCTACAATTGCCACTAGGGTAGGCTAAAAGAAGCTGCTGTGAGCGACACCTGCCCACCCACATAAGTAAGACGCTGCTGGATGCATACCATAAAGAGTAGCCCCAATTAGCCAATAATCGGGATTCGTGGAAGAAACGAGTACATAAAATATAATAAACCTTTATTCAATTAACTTGACTTATTTACTAGCTGACCCGGCGAACTACGTACCGCCTTGACATGCATATGACGCGGGCTGCCAATTTACGTCTCCGGTAGAATTGTCAATCGGCCATCATTAGCTGCATCTATGTATGAGAAAATGTATTTTCTTCATATTATATTTTTGCGTCAATATTTTAATAGCTACTCTGCTATTCGGGGCGGCGACAAATCCAACAAATTAAAGAACATCAAAATCGTTCCAGCCGTTCTAGAGTTATAAATGGTGTAGCTTACCCGACTTTATATATACTAATATACTCGTACTATCTATAGTAATTTTATAAAGAGGAAAGATTTGTATTTTTGTGTGTATGTTTGTAATGATTAAACTCAAAAACTACTGTGTTGATTTCAAAATTTTTTTACCATTGGAAAGCTACATTCACCCTGAGTGACATAGGCTATATTTATTGCTAGAAAAGATTAAGGATCCTTACGAAAACTTAAGTAACGTAACCCAAGGTGTAAAAAAGTGCCCTAAAACGTCTTTCGTCGCATGCGCTGCGGAAACTATTGATGATAGAACAAAAGTATGTTCTACAGTATTAAAGATCATATCAATATCTACAAAAAACTTCATTTTATTATAAAGAGGAAAGATTAGTTTGTTTGTTTGTATTGAATAGGCTACGAAACTACTGGTCCGATTTAAAAAAAAATATTTCACTGTTGGGAAGCTACACTATCTCCGGGTGACACAGGCTACTTTTTTCCCAACTGCGGAGAAGGAGGGTAATGTTTTTATTAAAACACTACGCGTGCGAAGCTGCGGATTGGTCAGCTAGTTTTTTTTATACCAGTTATATGGCAAACGAGCATGCAGTCCAGCAGATGTTAAGTGGTTTCTGCAGCCAATGGATATCCATATACAGTTCAAAACTATAAGACTTAGCTGGTATGCCTATGTGCCAGTATTTACAAGAACATACCATTACCATCTAACCGGAACACAGCAGCACAAGTACTGGTATTAGTTTTATATATATTGAATAATACTTTCACAGAAACAGAATAGTGCTAGAAATTAATGCTGATAACATTATCTACTAGTCATCCTGGTTGTGCTAAAAGAAGGTAAGGTATGACACAGAAAAAAAGGTATTTTAATACACATTATATATGACATTGATAACAATGAGTTTCCTGGTGGTAACATGTTATACAAGGGGCGTAAGCGCTCAACTGCACCCGAGATGTTTAGGCGTACGAACGAGCGAGTTATATTTTTTTGTTATTTAACTAATGTGCGTGCTAACCATATTTTTAATGATTATAGTTTGGTATCTTGAAAAAAATGTTTTTTTTTTATATTTGATCAAGCGAAGCGAGATCTCCAAATCAACTTGGACATATCGGCGTTGTATGGATGTATGTATATTTGTCCGAGGGTAACTTTCGAAGGGTTAATCCGATCATCATGAAATTTAATACATAAGTAGGTAGTGATGGCATAATTTGGGTGTGACTAAACGATTTAAAAATGTTGGGGGGTTGTTGAGATATTGGGGTTCAAGAGGGATAAAAAATGAGGCTATTAGGTCAAGTCGGACGTCAAATGAAAGGTATTTTTTTATTATATTCAGACTCTGTTTTTATTTTTCATAAATTCTTTATAGTTTTTGAGTTATTATTCATAACAAAAACTAAACTTTGACAAAATTCACAGGGTACACCAGTGATCCCACAGTTATGTAATTTGATATGCGTGTAGCTTAAGTCACACAAACATAGGCAAAAGTCTGAAATCTTGAATAACTGCAATTTGTACTCCAAAAAAGAGTAACCACAATACATGAACTCCCGTTACCTGTAATTTGAATGAAACTGTAGGTCAAGTATGGGATATATTATTTCGTGGCAATATTTTGATAGTCAATTACAAATAATATTTTTTTTTTGTTTTAATCGTAGACTCGCGAGATCTCAGTTCGGGGCGAACCACTAGTTAGCGTACCCATTTTATAAATAAGAACCCTTCTCCGAATGAATACTGGCTACAGGCCTGGCGCAGACCCGACGGCGCCAACTAAGGTTATCGATCATGTGGCATAATTACCTATTTGTCTTCAGCGGTTTTACGTTGTTTGGTCCCTATAACTGTTAGGGTTGGCGAATCCATACTAATATGAATGGTTCGCCCGGAACTGAGATCTCGCGAGTCTTCCTTAAAAACAAAAAAAAAATTTAATCTTTGACTATCCAAATAGTGCCACGACATAAACAGTAAACTGCTTGGCCTACAGTTTCATTCAAATTACAGGTGACGGGAGTTCATGTAATTTGGTTGTTGGTTTTGGGGTAGAAATTGCAGTTATTCTGGATTTCAGACTTTTGCAAAAATATAGTTTTGTCACATATATATGCATAACAAATTTCAGCAATGACGGTCACTGGTGTTTTGATTATGGATAATAACTTTAAAACTATAAAGTTTAAACTAAAATTAAAAACGGAGTCGAAATATACTCACAAAGACCTTTTATTAGACGTGCTATTTGACCGGATTGTCCCATTTTCCTTTTTTTTTTACCCCTCTTGAACCCTAATATCTCAACAACCCCCCCATATTTTTAGCTCATTTAGTCACACCAAAATTATGCTATTACTACCTACCAATATACCAAATTTCATGATGATCGAACAAACGCTGCGAAAGTTATCCTCGGACAAACAACCATACGTACATACATACAACGCCGATTTGCCCAAGTTGATTTGGAGATCTTGCTTCGCTTGATCAATTATAAATGCGAAAATAACTCTGTTTGTTTGTTAGTTTGTTTGTTTGTTACCATTTCACGACTAAAGGGCTGAGCGAATCGTAATTAAATTTAACAAGAAGATAGATTATATCCTCACCTTTTGTTTCATAAATTAATCTTGAAGGGGGTGAAATAGGGGTTGAAAGTTCCATATAATGTAACCGTCGTTCATTGTCCTGTAGTCATTTACATTAAGTGTCGCGTCACTTTGACATTTCATTCTGCATTTGATTCCTTTGATATTTTTATATATAGTGTGACCATTAGAGCTGTGCACTCCCTGAGGTATGCGCGCGGCGAGACGGGGGGGATGTGTCGGCCGCTCCGATCTATCAGTCTGCCGTCAACGCTCACGGCGGTAGGTAGCTTTTGTTTCGGACGGTCTATGTCAGACGCACACGGGATAAATATTCAAAGATGGGTCGTGCGTTATCTCGTGATATGAAATGGAAGATGAAGTTGAAACAGAATCTATGTCAGAATAACTTTCGTTAGAATATATAATTGTTTGTAAATATAAAAAATGTTCAATAAAACAAGTCCTTTGAATTATAAGTTTAGTTCTTATTTATCACCTGCATATTTTTAATAAAATATGAGTATATTTAAGTTACATTTTAATCAACTAAGTAAGTACAATATATTACAGATAGATAGCCTCCGACCATCGTCCCGCCACAAGTCTTGCCTTAGAAATGCATACTGATGTCGAAAGATATGTCCGACATGTTTTGATCTCATGTGAACTCATGCAGTTTTTTCTTTGCCTCCCACCTCGCCGCGCATACCTCAGGGAGTGCACAGCACTAATGGTCACACTATAGCAGAACAAAGTTAGCCGGGTCAGCTAGTCTTCTATAAGTTTGTATTGGTTTATCCTGTATCCTGTCGTTAAACCAATGTTAAAGTTTATTTTCTGCGTCGAATCTGGTTTATATTTTAAAGTAATTACCATTTTACATAAATAGAAATAAAAGCAGCGAAGTGCGAGTCGGACTCGCCCATGAAGGGTTCCGTTACAGCAAGTAACATAATATAAAAGTTCTTGTAGTTCGTTGTAACTTTTTTTATATATGAGTTGATTGAATGAAAGATAAATTGCGGTTTACGATTTGTGACGTATTAAAAAAACTACTTACTAGATCTCGTTCAAACCAATTTTCGGTGGAAATTTGCGTAGTAATTTACATCATAATTTTTTTTGTTTTATTATTCTATTATTTTAGAAGTTACAAGGGGGGGGTGGGGCAGATTTTACCACTTTGGAAGTGTCGCTCGCGCAAACTATTCGGTTTAGAAAAAAATCATATTAGAAACCTCAATATCATTTATGAAGACCTATCCATATATACACCATTGGTAAGGGTTTGATGAAAAAAAAATTGAGTATTAGTTCTAGGTTATTGTTTTTTTTCTATTTTGTGTGAAAATCTTAATGCGGTTCGCAGAATACATCTACTTACCAAATTTCAACAGTTCTTAAATTATAGTTTCGGAAAAAAGTGGCTGTTACAGACGGACAGACAGACAGACATGACGAATCCATAAGGGTTCCGTTTTTTGCCATTTAGCTACGGAACGCTAAAAAGAAGATAATAGATTTATTAGACACACAGGAAAGATCACAAAGTTCATAGTTAACGGAAAAATGCAGGTAACATACAGAAAGAGAAAGAGTACATAGGTAGGTGAGTAGGAAGTATAGTCTTTCCTAATGTGTGGGCCAAATATGTCCCGAGTCAGTGTACACAGTACCACAGACCAGTATACTTTAAGTAGCCTATGTATCAATCCAGGGCATAATCTATCGTCATACCAAATTTCATAGAAATTGGTTTAGGCATTATTACGTGACTGAGTAACAAACTAACATCCAAACTTTCGCATTTATAATATTAGTGTGATTAGAACATAAAATAAGTTTTTATTGTTCTATTTGGAACAACTATTTGATTTTATACAGATATATTTGTTCCGGGTTGTTTTTTTTTATATTTTATGAATATATTTACAAAAAAAAGTATATAAGTATTGTATCGTTTATATTGTTCCCGTATTACAAGCTTCGCTTAGTTTGGGGCTAGATGGCGCTGTGTGAAATGTCCGGCATTATTAACACAGTTTTTGATTGTAAGTTATGATATTTGTTATATAAATAATATTATGGTACTCTCTGTCTATCTGTCTGTTTGAAAACCACGACTAAACTGACCGACTAGATCGATTTCGATGAAACTTGGTACATAGGCTGCTATTTAAGAATCCGGAACTGGCCACTGCATAAATAATATTTAAAAAGAAATTATCACGTTTGAAAATGGAACTCTTTGGCTGTAGAATGCAGGTTATTTCGTCCGTCTGTCAATTGTTTTCATTGTGTGGCGCGATTTCAAAAATTGCGTGTCATTATCACAATGGATTTATCTCTAGAAAATTTTCGTGCGATGATTTTTTATGATTTTCGACGTGGTCTAATTCAACAGCAGTGTATCGATCAACTCAGTTCGACTTTTGGGAATAAAGCACCATCGCAGACTACTGTGTATCACTGGTTTAGTGAGTTTAATCATGGACGTCGTATGCTCACGGACGAAATTAAAGATGGTCGGCCTAAATCAGTTGTTGTGCCACGAAACATCGACGCAGTGCGTAAACTAATAATGCAAAATCGTCATGTGACATATCGAGAGATAGAGGCGATCTTGGGCATTAGTATGACGAGTATACATAAGATATTACACGAACACTTGGCTGCAAAAAAAGTTTGTTCGCGTTGGATACCGCACAACTTGACAATAGATCAAAAACAGGCTCGTGTCGATTGGTGCAAAAAAATGATAAAAAAATACAATCGTGGTGCATCAAAAGCTGTATATAATATTTACACAGATGATGAATCCTGGATTTATGCATATGACCCCGAAACTAAGCAACAGTCAACAGTTTGGGTCTTCCAACATGAGCCGAACCCAACAAAAGTTGCTCGTGCGAAAAGCACTTTGAAGCAAATGGTCGCCTATTTTTTTGGTATAGATGGACACGTGGCTACTGTACCCCTAGAAAATTGTAAATCTGTTAATTCAGAGTGGTACACGATCATTTGTTTGCCAGAAGTCTTTGCAGAAATCAGGAAGAATAATCCACAACGCAGAATCATTCTCCATCACGACAATGCAAGCTGTCACACTTCGTGTGAAACGACCCGATATTTGGAGGGTGACACGATGGAATTAACGGGTCATCCGCCATATAGCCCTGCTTTGGCACCCAACGACTTCTTTTTATTCCCAACCGTGAAGAATAAATTACGTGGTCAACGATTTTCAACCCGAGAAGAAGCCGTTGAGGCATTCAAAAATCATGTTTTGGAGATACCGTCTTCCGATTGGAAAAAGTGCTATGAAAACTGGTTTCACCGAATGCAAAAGTGCATTGATCATCATGGCGAATATTTTGAAAAGCAATAAAACCATATTTAACAGTCAATGATAGTTATTTTATTTTATTCCGGATACATAAATTGCAGCCCTCGTACGTATATTTTGATCTGAATTGAGCTTGACGCTACTTTTTATTTAAAAACCACGCCTGCGAGGCCGCGAGTAGAAGCTAGTATTACATATATGTACAAACAAACTGATTTGTGATTACGGGCGACGTATTTGTGAACGTGTCTACTAAAGTAAAATTACTTGGTTTAATGCGCCTACCTACTTTCGCCCACCACTAATTTCATGTTAATAAGCAAGGTTGACAACCCTAACTGCGCGAAAATTTATTTCTCCTCAAAGAAAGGACCTCATTGACTATTTAGTATTTGTAGCCCACAAACAGGTGACAAGTATTAATTACTTGTTTCTGTCTAATTTGCCGACTCCGTGGCACAGTGGTCGAATAGCCGACTGAGACGCAGGAGGGTTCGATTCCTGCTGCGAGACAAATGTTTACATGGTCTACAGATATTTGTTCTGGGTATTTTTCTTTATATTATAAGTATGTATTTACAAAAAAATATGTATAATCTAGTGCTTTGCTTAGTTTGGGGCTAGATGGCGCTGTGTGAAATGTCCGGCATTATTAACACAGTTTTTGATTGTAAGTTATGATATTTGTTATATAAATAATATTATGGTACTCTCTGTCTATCTGTCTGTTTGAAAACCACGACTAAACTGACCGACTAGATCGATTTCGATGAAACTTGGTACATAGGCTGCTATTTAAGAATCCGGAACTGGCCACTGCATAAATAATATTTAAAAAGAAATTATCACGTTTGAAAATGGAACTCTTTGGCTGTAGAATGCAGGTTATTTCGTCCGTCTGTCAATTGTTTTCATTGTGTGGCGCGATTTCAAAAATTGCGTGTCATTATCACAATGGATTTATCTCTAGAAAATTTTCGTGCGATGATTTTTTATGATTTTCGACGTGGTCTAATTCAACAGCAGTGTATCGATCAACTCAGTTCGACTTTTGGGAATAAAGCACCATCGCAGACTACTGTGTATCACTGGTTTAGTGAGTTTAATCATGGACGTCGTATGCTCACGGACGAAATTAAAGATGGTCGGCCTAAAGCAGTTGTTGTGCCACGAAACATCGACGCAGTGCGTAAACTAATAATGCAAGATCGTCATGTGACATATCGAGAGATAGAGGCGATCTTGGGCATTAGTATGACGAGTATACATAAGATATTACACGAACACTTGGCTGCAAAAAAAGTTTGTTCGCGTTGGATACCGCACAACTTGACAATAGATCAAAAACAGGCTCGTGTCGATTGGTGCAAAAAAATGATAAAAAAATACAATCGTGGTGCATCAAAAGCTGTATAAAATATTTACACAGATGATGAATCCTGGATTTATGCATATGACCCCGAAACTAAGCAACAGTCAACAGTTTGGGTCTTCCAACATGAGCCGAACCCAACAAAAGTTGCTCGTGCGAAAAGCACTTTGAAGCAAATGGTCGCCTGTTTTTTTGGTATAGATGGACACGTGGCTACTGTACCCCTAGAAAATTGTAAATCTGTTAATTCAGAGTGGTACACGATCATTTGTTTGCCAGAAGTCTTTGCAGAAATCAGGAAGAATAATCCACAACGCAGAATCATTCTCCATCACGACAATGCAAGCTGTCACACTTCGTGTGAAACGACCCGATATTTGGAGGGTGACACGATGGAATTAACGGGTCATCCGCCATATAGCCCTGCTTTGGCACCCAACGACTTCTTTTTATTCCCAACCGTGAAGAATAAATTACGTGGTCAACGATTTTCAACCCGAGAAGAAGCCGTTGAGGCATTCAAAAATCATGTTTTGGAGATACCGTCTTCCGATTGGAAAAAGTGCTATGAAAACTGGTTTCACCGAATGCAAAAGTGCATTGATCATCATGGCGAATATTTTGAAAAGCAATAAAACCATATTTAACAGTCAATGATAGTTATTTTATTTTATTCCGGATACATAAATTGCAGCCCTCGTACGTATATTTTGATCTGAATTGAGCTTGACGCTACTTTTTATTTAAAAACCACGCCTGCGAGGCCGCGAGTAGAAGCTAGTATTACATATATGTACAAACAAACTGATTTGTGATTACGGGCGACGTATTTGTGAACGTGTCTACTAAAGTAAAATTACTTGGTTTAATGCGCCTACCTACTTTCGCCCACCACTAATTTCATGTTAATAAGCAAGGTTGACAACCCTAACTGCGCGAAAATTTATTTCTCCTCAAAGAAAGGACCTCATTGACTATTTAGTATTTGTAGCCCACAAACAGGTGACAAGTATTAATTACTTGTTTCTGTCTAATTTGCCGACTCCGTGGCACAGTGGTCGAATAGCCGACTGAGACGCAGGAGGGTTCGATTCCTGCTGCGAGACAAATGTTTACATGGTCTACAGATATTTGTTCTGGGTATTTTTCTTTATATTATAAGTATGTATTTACAAAAAAATATGTATAATCTAGTGCTTTGCTTAGTTTGGGGCTAGATGGCGCTGTGTGAAATGTCCGGCATTATTAACACAGTTTTTGATTGTAAGTTATGATATTTGTTATATAAATAATATTATGGTACTCTCTGTCTATCTGTCTGTTTGAAAACCACGACTAAACTGACCGACTAGATCGATTTCGATGAAACTTGGTACATAGGCTGCTATTTAAGAATCCGGAACTGGCCACTGCATAAATAATATTTAAAAAGAAATTATCACGTTTGAAAATGGAACTCTTTGGCTGTAGAATGCAGGTTATTTCGTCCGTCTGTCAATTGTTTTCATTGTGTGGCGCGATTTCAAAAATTGCGTGTCATTATCACAATGGATTTATCTCTAGAAAATTTTCGTGCGATGATTTTTTATGATTTTCGACGTGGTCTAATTCAACAGCAGTGTATCGATCAACTCAGTTCGACTTTTGGGAATAAAGCACCATCGCAGACTACTGTGTATCACTGGTTTAGTGAGTTTAATCATGGACGTCGTATGCTCACGGACGAAATTAAAGATGGTCGGCCTAAATCAGTTGTTGTGCCACGAAACATCGACGCAGTGCGTAAACTAATAATGCAAGATCGTCATGTGACATATCGAGAGATAGAGGCGATCTTGGGCATTAGTATGACGAGTATACATAAGATATTACACGAACACTTGGCTGCAAAAAAAGTTTGTTCGCGTTGGATACTGCACAACTTGACAATAGATCAAAAACAGGCTCGTGTCGATTGGTGCAAAAAAATGATAAAAAAATACAATCGTGGTGCATCAAAAGCTGTATATAATATTTACACAGATGATGAATCCTGGATTTATGCATATGACCCCGAAACTAAGCAACAGTCAACAGTTTGGGTCTTCCAACATGAGCCGAACCCAACAAAAGTTGCTCGTGCGAAAAGCACTTTGAAGCAAATGGTCGCCTGTTTTTTTGGTATAGATGGACACGTGGCTACTGTACCCCTAGAAAATTGTAAATCTGTTAATTCAGAGTGGTACACGATCATTTGTTTGCCAGAAGTCTTTGCAGAAATCAGGAAGAATAATCCACAACGCAGAATCATTCTCCATCACGACAATGCAAGCTGTCACACTTCGTGTGAAACGACCCGATATTTGGAGGGTGACACGATGGAATTAACGGGTCATCCGCCATATAGCCCTGCTTTGGCACCCAACGACTTCTTTTTATTCCCAACCGTGAAGAATAAATTACGTGGTCAACGATTTTCAACCCGAGAAGAAGCCGTTGAGGCATTCAAAAATCATGTTTTGGAGATACCGTCTTCCGATTGGAAAAAGTGCTATGAAAACTGGTTTCACCGAATGCAAAAGTGCATTGATCATCATGGCGAATATTTTGAAAAGCAATAAAACCATATTTAACAGTCAATGATAGTTATTTTATTTTATTCCGGATACATAAATTGCAGCCCTCGTACGTATATTTTGATCTGAATTGAGCTTGACGCTACTTTTTATTTAAAAACCACGCCTGCGAGGCCGCGAGTAGAAGCTAGTATTACATATATGTACAAACAAACTGATTTGTGATTACGGGCGACGTATTTGTGAACGTGTCTACTAAAGTAAAATTACTTGGTTTAATGCGCCTACCTACTTTCGCCCACCACTAATTTCATGTTAATAAGCAAGGTTGACAACCCTAACTGCGCGAAAATTTATTTCTCCTCAAAGAAAGGACCTCATTGACTATTTAGTATTTGTAGCCCACAAACAGGTGACAAGTATTAATTACTTGTTTCTGTCTAATTTGCCGACTCCGTGGCACAGTGGTCGAATAGCCGACTGAGACGCAGGAGGGTTCGATTCCTGCTGCGAGACAAATGTTTACATGGTCTACAGATATTTGTTCTGGGTATTTTTCTTTATATTATAAGTATGTATTTACAAAAAAATATGTATAATCTAGTGCTTTGCTTAGTTTGGGGCTAGATGGCGCTGTGTGAAATGTCCAGCTTGATTATTTATTATTTATTTCCGTTACTTAAACATAAGTTATTAAATATAAATAAATAAATGGAGGTTTTTCTATATATTATAAGTATATATTTACAAAAAAAGAGTAAGTATATCCTCAGTACAAGCTGTACTTCGTTGTCGTGGGGCTAGATAGCGTTGTGTGAAATGTCCAGCAATATATATTATTTATTATTATTATGAAAATATATAGTGTTAACTATTACTTTCACTTGTATTAAACAGATTAACAATAAAAACTACAATTAAATAAAAAACTAATACTAAATTTAAAATAAACCTATAAATAAAAAAACTGCATTTAAGTCTCCATCTGCAGGTAAGGTGCCCAAAAAACTGGCAACATTACCTCTTTGAATGGCTAGGCTGATCCGTTGGCAGAGGTAAGTTCCAGCTCTTTGGTCACCTGTAGTGTCTATGAGGCGTCTGGACAGCTCTTTTATGAATTTTTGGGCACTCGAGCCCCAAGAACCCATAGTTTCGACCCCAAACGGAAGAAATATGTATTGATCTCCCAGGAAATCATATTTCCTCCGTTTGAGGTACTCCGCAGTCTCTGCTGCCGCACTAGCCGCCCGGGAAGTACTATGAAGGTGAGAAGGCGCCAGTGTGTCAACACAAGTTGCATCCTACACCGGCGACCTCCCACGACTCCACGGAATTAACGTCAAACCATCAGGCCTCTTGCCATCGTCTCGTGAAATACCGTTCGGCTCGAGTAGAGCCGGCACGTTGACGGTGACAAACACCCGACGGATGACGTCATTCAGGGTGGCGTGGCGTGAGAGTACGATCTACATTGCCACCGCAATGACATTGGTGGGGCTCAGTCCTGGAAATGCCCAGACGCAGACCAACAGCACTTGAAAAACTGATGTCGTCAAGTAGAGTTCCAATATTCACCGAGGGAACAGCTTGCAGCCAGTAGCACGCCTCGCGTTCGCTTGTGGCAAGGAGACGAGCCCGGTCTGAATCGTTAATACAATTGACCAGAAGAGACTTCTGTATTAACTTACAGAGAGGCTCGTCCCATTGTCTCTGGGAACGGAAGTTTTTTGGAAACGCCTCACCCAGACAAGCTACTGTCCAAGCGTTTCTGGCTTCTGCCGCGCATACGACCGGAACGTCTCCTAAAGATGGGTTGATAATTTTATGGTATAGTCCAGCGATGCTGTGGATAGAAGACAGAAATGCTGGTAATGAAACACTCGTAATTTTTCGAATGCCTATTCCTCCAAAACGTATAGGAAGCGAGGCTTGGCACCAAGAATTTCCAGAAATAGTACAATTTAGAATTTGTGTCAATATTTTTTGGATAGTTTCATTCAAATCGAACATCAGATTAATATGATTCCAAAGTGGGCAACAGCGGAGTACGTATGTAAATTTTGGAACAAAAAGACAGTAACGTACGTATTATATGAAAAGCTATATGAGAATGGATTTTTGAAAGCCGATCCGAAGTTTCTTCAAATTTCATCTAGGATCAGTTCATCTAGGATTGGGGCACCAGGAAGGCGAAGCGACTGTTTATCTATAATTTTTAAATTTGGTGCCATAAAATTAAATTTATGAATGATTTCCGCTTTCGTTTCGTCAGAAACCATATCAGTGAAAAATAGCTCACACTTTGAAAAATTTAGATCCAAACCGATTGAGTGAAATTTGTCAATTAAATATTCTAAATCTTTCAGAACAATATCGGCGTCGCCTCCTAGAGTGCCATCGTCGAGGTACATAGTATATAGTATATATATATCGTATATAGTGTTTCGATCTTATCTCAAACTATACAAAAAGAAATAAATTGATGTTTTGTACTCAGCCTAGTCTAAGTTCATGCGTCACCATCATCAAATCAATCGTCTTAGATTAAAAACAAAATAAAAATTCTATATTTCATAGTACATAACAAATTACAATTAAGTCCTGCTTGACAAACTAAGTACTTAAATATACTTGTGTTTTGGTAATTAGTGCTATCCCTTAGATCCTACTAATATTATAAACGCGAAAGTTTGTATGTATGGATGTTTGTTACTCTTACACGCCGGAACGGCTGAACCGATTGCGATGAAATTTAGTATGTACGTAGATCATAACCTGGATTAACATATAGGCTACTTTTTATTGGCAAAGCACGCGTGCGAAGCCGCTGGCAACAGCTGGTATCATTATAAATATACATTTTTCATGGAAGTGACATATTCATAATAAGTACATAGTTAGAATACATTAAGATATTAAAATTAAAATTCCAAAGATCCATAGATTATTGTTAAGTTAAAGCTAAAATCTACAAATACAACTTAACCACATGAAAACAACCGAAAAATACAGTACACCTTGCCTGTATGAGACAGGCAAGGTGTACTGTATTTTTCGGTCATCATATATTTTTTATCCTAGCTTACGCATTCATCATCATCATCACCCACAGCCCGACTTCACCCACTGCTGGGTACAGGCCTCCCCAAGTTTGTGCCATCCACCACGATCCTGCGCTAGTCTCACCCATTAACGGCCCGCAGCATAAACACGAATTAATATATTCAAAGATACAAGTTGGCAACAGCTTAGTTAAGTAGATGGGTCTCTAGCTAAGTTTATTGTACACACGGCTACACATCAAGCTATACAATTCAAGTATAAGCTGACCTCGCATTGTGTTGGCTTTTCGTAGAATGAGAGGTCAGCTTATACTGGTAATGTATAGCTTGATGTGTAGCCGTGTGTACTTAAAGCAATAAAGAATTTTGGTTTTGACGTGATAAACGTCTTATAAATTGATGAACGCTGGCTGCACGCACGTAAAAGTGTCACGTTCCGCCTGAGCCGAGCGTGCAAGCGAAAGCGCGAAACAAGTGATAGAGAGGCACGATCGGCCTAAGCGTTCGGCTTGTGACGCATCTACCTCTCTTCCTCTCGTTATTCTTTATCTATTAGTCGTAGCACCGATAAAGTGGTACGTGATAAATCCCATATTTTCAACTAGCTATTGCCCGCGACTTCGAATGCTTTACAATACTAAATGTGTAGGTAACCTAGAAATAAAGCTAAACTCGCTGTCGCAACTTTACTTGAGACCCCATTTTTATCCCACACCTGATTTATGGGATAAAAAGCCTGTGTGGTAATGTAAATACATACTAAATTTTATCGAAATCGGTTCAGCCGTTACAACGTGATTGAGTAACAAACAAACAAATTAAATAACAAACATCCAACCTTTCGCATTTATAATATTAGTGTGGTAATGATTGAAATAAATATCAAAAGTTTTTTAAGTAAAATGTATCTATTATTCTAAATGAAGCTTTCTAGTATTTTCCATTGAAAGGGGTACCAAAAAGCACGTACGATTTTATTAAATACATACACAAAAGTATATCTATCCAGTATACGCAATGTTTATTCGGATTCCACAATAACTTTTTTATATTTTTGACAAATCAAACACGATCTCGACAAGAGCTGTGGGAAATTCCAGTGTGCGGTTCGATCGAAAAAATAGTTTTGTTTTTTTAGAAACTTTTGTTGGACGAGCATAAAGCTGAACTACCCATTTCAAACAGTATCAAGTTTTAAACAAGTAATCAGTTTTTTAAACGGAAACTCCGCTTTGAATATAAACTTTAAAGTGGGGATTTCGTTTAAAAACTGAATTAATCTCGTATATAAAACCTGTTTTGCTATATACGACATTAATTTCAAACACACATCCGGAATCGTAATAACTGATTTTATAGGTGGATTTAATACCGGTGGCTTGAATATTTATACCGTAATCGATACATTTCCAATAAACAGTTTTTAACAAAAATCGGCGGCTTTTGCGACGATGCCGCTTAGTCAGTTGAACAGGTACCTACTTACATGATGAATGAATATGATTTGTTTACTTACATTATACAGGCGGTTACATTGATATTTACGGACTTGATATTAAGGTATATGATAGAAAATATAAAATGTTCTATGACAGTTAATTTTAAAAAACCCTATTTTTACAACAACGCCAGCCAAATAGCACTACCTGTGTTTTCAAATTATGTCGTACAGAATAAAACCCGTATATATAAATGGTGTATAGCTAGAAAGATGGGCAGGATTTGGCAAAAAACAAATAAGTGAAAGGACAAGGAAAGACTTTTGTCTAGTAATGGGACAGTATGGGCTGACGGCTGTTGGTAGAAAGGTTCTCGAATCGGAGACCTCGCACTGGGAAGCGCAGCGTAGTACCCCCCCCCCTCCCCCCCTTCCCCTCGCACTAGGTGGAAAGAAGACCTGACGAAGGTTGCTGGGAGGTTGCTTGGGCGCAGGCTGCACAAGATCGGTCGCTCTGAAAATCAGTGGCCTATGTTCAGCAGCGGACGTTCTTTGACTGATATTAATGATTATATTATTATCATTAAGACGGATATACTGCAAAGCCTATTGTATATGTTTCATTCGTTTTTAAACTGTATATATCTTCGTTTGACCACAATCTCAACTGATGTTAAGCGATGATGTGGTCTAAGATGAAGCACGAAAATCTAGAAGAAACCTATTCCCTCTTACTTATTTAATCCTGTCCATACAAAGGTTGTCTGGAAGAGATCGTTTTTAGCGATAATACCACCCATTGTACTAAATCTATTTGTAAAAATTATGTTCTGTATTTTACTTTGGTGTACAATAAAGAGTTATCTTACCTTAAGTAGGCCCGGATTGTATTCCTTAGGAAAAACCGACGACGGCAAAGTATTCCATACCTCAGCTGTACGCATCAAGAACGTAGAACCAAAACGGTGCGTGGGAATGGGTGGTATATCAACTAGGGACGGATGGTACTGAGCTGTGCGCCTGCTTGTCCTTTGATGGAAAGGAGATGGCGGAATCAGATCTTAAAATTCCTGGGCACATTCCCCGAAATGTATTCTGCAAAAGATCGATAGGCTTGCATCTTTACGGCGGTGTTCGAGACTTTGGGTCTTAGTCTCCGCCATATATTGCTCACTTATAAGCCTAAAAGCCCTACGTTCTATCGAGACTAAGGTAGCGAGCTGGTACTTAGCCGAACCATCCCAAACGTGGCAGCAGTACTCCATACCAGACCGGACTTGTGCTTTGTAAAGACTAAGAAGCTGTCCTGGTGTGAAGTTTCTCCTGACCATGTTGAAGATGCCCAGATTCATGGCAACTGTTTTAGCCTTACGCTCGATGTATGAGCTAAAGTTGAGAGTAGGCGTGAGCGAAACCCTAAGAAGCTGGAGGTAACCTTTTACAGCTACGGGTACATCTCGGAAAATGGGAACTTGGAGAAACTGACTCTTTCGCGCTAAGAAGAGACGCATGCTTGCGTTTCTGAAGCGTTGAATTTAACGAGATTAGCATCGCCCCAGTCAGAGACGGCCTTGTCAAATTCAAACGCTGCAGCATCTCGTCTCTCTGCTTCTGAATTTCAGTTCTGCTGGCTCGAGCATTAGAAGTGTGCTTCTCCACAATTGTACTGTTATCTGCGTACCCAATGATACCGGGTATGAGCAGATGTGGTAATGCAATGGCAATAACATAACACCAGGTGATCGCGGCTTGTCCCGACACGTCATCATATAAAATTGAACATGTTACTTTACATCTAACATTTTAAAACATTAACTTATTTCGAACTTACAAGCCGAGCTCTGTAAGCTGAAGCCATTAGAGCCACGCTAACGGGACGTTTCAAGCTAATATTCCACACGCGGATTCGTCTATAAACATAATGTACTAGGGATGCGACCGATATTAATGGATATCGTATCAGCGATATCGATGTGACGATATTTCACATCGATAACGGCGAACGATATCCGTGATTATTATTATAAATACGGGATTTATCACGTACCGTCTTATCGGTGTTTCGACCGACAATGTGCGAGGCGAGACGTTATTCGGAGCGGATCGCACTCACCCTGATGAAGGTTCACGAATTGAACCGAAACATTGTCGGTCGAAACACCGATAAGACGGTACGTGATAAATCCCGTATTTATAATAATGATTGAAATCAATCACGAAAGTTTTCTAAGTAAAGATATCCGTGATATTGGTTCATTGTTCCGAAACGACAGTGCTACAAGTATACACGGCGTTCTTTAAATCACTGGTTTCTCAGAACAAACGTTGCTCAGACCATGGTTTAATAACTGTTTATAGCATCAAAGAAGAGAATAAAAAAATAGTAATCTAGACCTTCTCAAATAAGTATAACTTTGTTCAAAAACGTACCGTGACATACAGTTCATGGGTACGCTGGCCGTATCTTTAGGTACCTAGTAGCTACCGGTCAGCGCGCTGACTATGTTGTAGGGCGTAACGTTAAAATAGATATTTTATCGTAACTTTTTATATATTTCAAAGACCGGTTTTGTTTTGTTTTTTAATTTGATGTTATAAACTGTTAGTAGACCATGGTCTGAGCAACGTTTGTTCTGGGAAAACAGTGATTTAAAGGACACTGTGTTCAATTCAAAGTAATTTAAACATAAGTAATAAAAGATAGTGTCAAATAACCTTGTGTCGTTCCAATGGAAAAAAGGACAATGAATAAATTTTGGATTCATTCATTACGGGAGAGACTTACAAAAGGAATATATCACACATACTTTCTAGACGTACTGCAATATGAAGATACATTTTTTTAACTACTCCAGTTATTCAGTTTTGTATTTCTAAAATGGAACGTTCAGTATCAAACGCCATCCTCTACACACAAAAAACGTTCAGCCGCTGCGACAAGTGCGACGCGCACATTCACTTATTTTCATACAAAATGGTGTATCTCGTTGGTCGCGGCGGCCAAGTGGCCGCGTGTGAGTCGTATGTTTCTGTTGGTCGTGCGGCCAGAACGTGGCCGCTAACCGCTGGTCGCATAATGCGCGCAGTTACATATATCACGGAAGAATTAGTTGGCCACAACGATCTTGTCGCGCGGCCTGGCCGCCTAATGCTAGGGGGCACTAACAGGGGCAACTAACAGGCAATGGTGCTAATTTTGAACGTGTCTAACGTTGGATCTCACGATGGTTTGACTGATGTCAGCGCGACACGAAATAAGTATAATCGTAACGTTTTTGTTTTCGTTTGACTTTGGTATTATTATTCAAAATTAACGCGATTGCCCCCCTGGTCTCTTCTTATTGGTCCAAAATAATAGGTACTGGTAGTCATTGTAGGCATTGAAACGAAAAAAAGCGGCCAAGTGCGAGTCGGACTCGCCCATGAAGGGTTCCGTTACAGCAAGTAACATAATATAAAAGTTCTTGTAGTTCGTTGTAACTTTTTTTTATATTTGAGTTGATTGAATGAAAGGTAAATTGCGGTTTACGATTTATAACGTATTAAAAAAAACTACTTACTAGATCTCGTTCAAACCAATTTTCGGTGGAAGTTTGCGTGGATGAATGTACATCTTATATTTTTTTTAGTTTTATCATTCTCTTATTTTAGAAGTTACAGGAGGGGGGGGGGGGGCGCATTTTACCACTTTGGAAGTCTCAAACTATTCGGTTTAGAAAAAAATGATATCAGAAACCTCAATATCATTTTGAAGACCTATCCATAGATAAGCCACACGTAAGGGTTTGATGAAAAAAAAATTTATTGTTTTTTTTCTATTTTTGTGTAAAAATCTTAATGCGGTTCACAGAATACATCTACTTACCAATTTTCATCAGTATAGTTCTTATAGTTTCAGAAAAAAGTGGATGTGACATACGGACGGACAGACAGACATACAGACAGACAGACATGACGAATCCATAAGGGTTCCGTTTTTGCTATTTGGCTACGGAACCCTAAAAACAATAATCAAAAATTCTTTATATTTTATCGTATCTGTATAGCACCGTATCGCATCCCTAATCTAGGTACTACATAAGCCAGATATACTTAGTAAACGAAGTATTACATTTTGCGGCTTAACGTTACTCTTCAAAACTACGTTAGGTTTTAACTACTTGGATATTTGTTATATTTGATATTAAGATATATATACAACATAATTATCATATATATCATAATGCATATAATATGATATAAGTTAAAGCGCTCGCGCGCGGCTTCACACGCGTGGTTAGTCAATAAAAAGTAGCCGATGTTTCAATCAAGGTCATAAACAATCTATTTATCAAATTTCATTGAAATCGATCTAGCCGTTCAGTCGTTAAAACGTAACAGACAGAGAGAGTCAAAATTACTTTCGAATTTGTATATACGAGTACAAGCTACCGCCTGCGGCTTCGCACGCGTGGTTATCAACACTCCTTCTGCGCAGTCGGGTAAAAAGTATCTATATACCAAATCTCATAGAAATCAGTCAAATCTTTTAGTCGTGAAAACAAACACACATATAAAAAGTTAAGAGTTAATTTCGGATTTAGTATGGAATTAATATTTCATCCTAATACTAAAACAGAAAAACAGTAATATTATTTTTAAATGTAGTATTAAAATTAATAAATCAACTTTTAACGAGAATCTGCATTGCAATTGGCAATAAGCATTAGCTTTAGATAGTGACGACGACTATTTGACGACCTCCATGGCGCAGTGGGTGAATAGCTGGCTGAGACGCAGGAAGTAGCGGGTTCGATGCCCGCCGCAGAACAAATGTTTGCATGATCTACAGATATTTGTTCCGGGTCTAGATGTTTTTCTATATATTATAAGTATTTATTTACAATAAAAAAATGTATATACGTATTCTATCAGTTATCTGGTTCCCATAGTACAAGCTATGCTTAGTTTGGGGGCAGATAGCGCTGTGTGAAATATCCAGTAATATTTATAGTTTGTTAACATTGATATCGAGTGCTGTTGATTCAGTAATAAAAAATAACAATAAAACTTGGTTAAATTGCGATTTAAAGTGATTGGCTTAATAAGAAAACCTGAATCCAGTCTCAACTGTAGAGCATTCACAAATAAAAGTGGCCAAGCCAAATGAGTTTTCTTTTGCCAAATATACGTGACCAATTTGAACAAGCCTCTACGTGGTAATTGTATAGTCAGACACATAAATCTGTTAACATTTTGTGGTTTCAAAAGTTACTTTAGCAATAAGGCCGCCCATTGTACCTATGATTTAAAAGTGAATTTTTTTATATGTTTATATTTAATGGTGTCCAATAAAGATTATCTAATCTTATTTAGAAGTATCAGAGAAAATGGAAATAGGAAAAGAATCTGATGGTCACTCGATTTTATGATTCATATTGATTGCATTCATTATTCATTCATTCGTCATCAAGAGTAAAAAAATACTTTTGACGCTACGTTAGCGAGACATGACAGTCAACTTAGACAATGAAATCAGTATCATAACTTAAAGGCCGTTTGAGACATGAACACAGTTCTCAAATATTTTCAATTTTAAAACACCGATTAAGGTAATAAAAATATACTCAAAAAAATATTATATATTAATATTATTTTAACACCCATTTTTGAAGTACTTAAAACTTTTTTACGCACGCTTGACTTGGGGATTAAGCTGGTTAATTCATTAAGAAAAGTGCGAACGGAAGTTGACAGGGAGTTACAAGTTAGTGAAGATAGAAAGAGAGAGAGAGTTACGTTTCGTATATTTTAAAACGTTAATGTGCGAGTGCGAGTTGCATCTGTCCAGAATGAACATAGACTGATCGACCTACAGAAGTGTGGACCATTTTGTAATTGAACAATTTTATAAATTAATATTTTGGGAAAAAAAGTTTTACTTCAGTCGTGTGGTCTACAGACACTCGTTTTTTTATACATTATACACCAACCACATATTGCTTAAAAAATACAGAGAGGCATTACCCAAGTATCTTACGTTTAGTGTTGTCTCTGTCTCGCTTGATTGGCTTAGCTCGCCATAGGCTCGGTTTATATGCCATCCGGGTTTCCCCGATCCTGCAAATACGGAGCATGACCCGGGTAAAAATCGGAGTCAGATGGTCTCGAATCGTGTGTAATCGACGCAGGAAAAAAAATCCAATGGTAGTGCGACGGATTGGTCAGGGCCCGTTAAAAAACGGTCTCTGACAAGCTCGGATGCCATATAGTCCGAGTCTTATAGTATATTTCCGCGCATAGGTACAAACCGCGTGCGGACAGGCCGCTGCGCGCGTAGAAATAGTAGTGTTATTAAATCAAATATTACGTACGTAAATAAGCGACACTGTCCGTAATCCAAAACAATTTTTTGAAGCGAACACTTCTTTAAAATACAAATACAATACATAGGCTGCTATTTAAGAATCCGGAACTGGCCACTGCATAAATAATATTTAAAAAAAATTATCACGTTTGAAAATGGAACTCTTTGGCTGTAGAATGCAAGTTATTTCGTCCGTCTGTCAATTGTTTTTATTGTGTGGCGCGATTTCAAAAATTGCGTGTCATTATCACAATGGATTTATCTCGAGAAAATTTTCGTGCGATGATTTTTTATGATTTTCGACGTGGTCTAACTCAACAGCAGTGTATCGATCAACTCAGTTCGACTTTTGGGGATAAAGCACTATCAAAGACTACTGTGTATCACTGGTTTAGTGAGTTTAATCGTGGACGTCGTATGCTCACGGACGAAATTAAAGATGGTCGGCCTAAATCAGTTGTTGTGCCACGAAACATCGACGCAGTGCGTAAACTAATAATGCAAGATCGTCATGTGACATATCGAGAGATAGAGTCGATCTTGGGCATTAGTATGACGGGTATACATAAGATATTACACGAACACTTGGCTGCAAAAAAAGTTTGTTCGCGTTGGATACCGCACAACTTGACAATAGATCAAAAACAGGCTCGTGTCGATTGGTGCAAAAAAATGATAAAAAAATACAAACGTGGTGCATCAAAAGCTGTATATAATATTTACACAGATGATGAATCCTGGATTTATGCATATGACCCCGAAACTAAGCAACAGTCAACAGTTTGGGTCTTCCAACATGAGCCGAACCCAACAAAAGTTGCTCGTGCGAAAAGCACTTTGAAGCAAATGGTCGCCTGTTTTTTTGGTATAGATGGACACGTGGCTACTGTACCCCTAGAAAATTGTAAATCTGTTAATTCAGAGTGGTACACGACCATTTGTTTGCCAGAAATCTTTGCAGAAATCAGGAAGAATAATCCACAACGCAGAATCATTCTCCATCACGACAATGCAAGCTGTCACACTTCGGGTGAAACGACCCGATATTTGGAGGGTGAAACGGTGGAATTAACGGGTCATCCGCCATATAGCCCTGATTTGGCACCCAACGACTTCTTTTTATTCCCAACCGTGAAGAATAAATTACGTGGTCAACGATTTTCAACCCGAGAAGAAGCCGTTGAGGCATTCAAAAATCATGTTTTGGAGATACCGTCTTCCGATTGGAAAAAGTGCTATGAAAACTGGTTTCACCGAATGCAAAAGTGCATTGATCATCATGGCGAATATTTTGAAAAGCAATAAAACCATATTTAACAGTCAATGATAGTTATTTTATTTTATTCCGGATACATAAATAGCAGCCCTCGTAATAGTTATTTTTGTCCATTCTTACTTAACTTTAGGCACGTTGGGAGTTTTTGAAATGGGAAAAAACCATTGAACTCGCGACACTGTTACCGTTACCGACACCTCTGTATATAAGCATCTGTAGTGTAATCTTTTTCATATCTGTAGGTACTCCCAGAGTGCCGCTTTTTTTTATTTATCCACGTATGTAGGTGACTGTACCAAGTGATTTTAACTAGATTGCGAGTAAGAGTCTGAGGAGTTGCACATAGATCTTCTTTAGTGTTTTAGAAAGAAAAACATAATTTATATAGTTCTTTTCTTTATGTACACACGGCTACACATCAAGCTATACATTTCCAGTATAAGCTGACCTCGCATTGTGTAGGCTTTTCGTAGAATGAGAGGTCACCTTATACTGGAATTATAAAGCTTTATGTGTAGTCGTGTGTAGACTAAAATAGAACTAACTTCACTTTAATGTCAAAAGTTTGAAGAGACGCAATTAGGCCATTGTTCCATCGTTTATTTTTATTTAATGTTGAGTAATTGTTCATTTATTTCTACCTAATAAGTTCAAAATGAAAGCTGTAGCCAAGAAATACCTACGTTCATCTAGCGAAGCGAGATCTCCAAATCAACTTGGGCAAATCGGTGTTGAATGTAATGTAGGTACGTATGTAAGTTTGTTTGTCCGAGCATAACTTTCGAAGCGTTTATCCGATCACCGTAAAATGTTGAATACTTATAGGTAGGTAGTAATGGCACAATTTTTATGTGACTAAATGAGCTAAAAATGTGCGGGGGGTTATTGAGATATTGGGGTTCCAGAGGGTAAAAAAAGTGTCACTCTGGGAGAAGTGCAAAATTTAGCGTTGAATGTTTGGTTATTCAAAATTTAAAAACAGACTACACTACAGATACTTATATACAGAGGTTTTGTCCCATCTCAAAAAAAACCCCAACGCGCCTAAAGAAGTTTTTACTTCAAAAAAGTGGCACTCCGGGAGACGTAACAGAACTGCCGACAGAAGTGAAAACTTGAACAATTACGAGATACTTATATGCAGCGGTGTCGGTAACGGTAACAGTGTCGCGAGTTCAATGGTTTTTTCCCATCTCAAAAAATGTCTAACGCGCATAAAGGAGTTTTCACTTTAAAAAATGACGAATTGAGAATCTCTCTGTTTTTATTTGGTTAAAAATGCCTGTAACCAACTCGGGGCGCGCTTTTTCGTCTGATCAATTGATTGTAAAACTTATTCCCAAATAATTATGTATTAATATTTATTTATTTAATTAGTACTGATTAACCAATTACTCTAATTAATTTAAAAGAGTTCAAAACATTAATTACCTATATAAATTATACATTGTCAAATTAAAATCTAAATTACATTATAAATCAACACAATATTATACAAATCAATAACAATAAAATTAAATTTACATAATAATCATTAATATAAATAATGTAAGACGAATGCACCCGGACAGATGAGCAATGATCGTCACGCAGTGGATGCCTGAAGATGGGCGACGGCGCCGAGGAAGGCCTAGTAGACGCTGGCGTGACGATCTCGATTCCTTCGAGACAGATTGGTGAAATTTACACACACATAAATAATAAATTGAAATGTTAAATTAACACATTCGCTGCGTTACGGGAAGTATTTGGTTGTAATTGAATTTTGCTCTGTGCGGCAGCTAGTTGTCCTTGTTTTGCACTCCGTGCGGAGGTGATTTTTTCAAGTATTCGTAGAAGTAAAAACGAGACACCTATATTGCCGGTGTCCTTGCTTGAAGTGTATTGAAATTTACGAATAAAAATGTACAAGAATTATTTTATCGTAACGCACAGAAAGGTAATTATTTTACAATAGTGCGATACGGGTACTATTTGGCCGTATCATAGACCCCGTACCGCACTGAACGTGCGCGCGCGCAGAGCTTCAGTTAGACGTAGTGCTGTGCCCAGTTAATACGTTTATACAGAACGCGATATTTTATTCGTCACGCGTAAGTAGGTAAATTGTACATAAACAATGAAACGTTCACGTAAAAAACTTATTATGGGAAAAGGTGTAAAGACTGAAGATGAAGAGGCTAGAAACATTATTGTGCAGAGTAGTGGTTCCAGTTTATCCAAACCATCTAGTACAAAAAATCTCGGTTAAATTTTTTTACGTCCATCGACAGGAAGGGAATTTAGTATATTAGAAGAAGTTATAATTAAGAAAATAAAGATGAAGAAAAATATTTTACTTAATACACCCCATCCCTATCAATATGACTGTTGTATGCACCACGACAAGTATTTTCCCGTAAAATCAACCATTTCCAATAATACCTGTAACTTTTAAGATATTACTTAGAACCCCGTGCGACTGCAGCTGCGTATACACAAGGATGTAACCTATTGATTGGTACAACAAAAAAAATCAGTTGTGGACTTTCCATGTCTCTGTGGGGGTTTGAAGTTAGGACTACGTACGGGAAAATAGACGTCGTAACGCATATCAGGCATTCTTGATACGGGAAGTATGTGACTTGTACACCACTGGAAGTAAGTCTTAGTCTAGCGCAGCCGCAGGGAACGTGTTAAAGACCTTTCATCCATCAATCTCACAATACCTCAGACATACCAGCATCAATTCCGTCCATTCGTCAGCAAACACATCACATACAGGAGTGGAAGCTATGAGTCTGTACTGTACGTACCGCTCAATGCAATGTTGTAGCTTCTTTTTTCCTTGCTGCAAGTCACTCTTTTGGTTTAACATAATATACATTTCAGTTAGGTAGTTATATCAGTTTTGTTTCACTAACTCATTTGGGGTCGAGACGGGGTCCGTTTGGTGGAAGCGACCGACGCCGATGTTACCCGAGAGCTGGCGCTTATCTGGGTCAACTCATAAACATTGCAATTAAATGAGGCATTGCAGCCAGCGTTTCGAGACTTTTTCGCCTTATGATCTGAAGTTGTTGAGCTATCTATAGATCGTTTAAAACGGTATTTAGATGGCTCAACTGAGTATTTGGTATTTTGTTAACTCTTATTGTCGTAGTGTTTGTAAAATCAGAAACTGTGATATAAAATAAACTAAGACCTAAGTACTCATAGTTTGGGAACGTATTAATGAGTTTTAAAAAAGACAATTTTAAATTAATTAAAGTACTAAACAAAAATAAGTTTTTTTGTTGAAAAATTACTTTTTCAAAACAAGCTTTTATAAAATTCATAATCCGAACCGCAAACAAATTCAAATGAATCCAAATACTAGTTGCGTCGTTTTATTTCTTTTAGTTCTCATGGCCACCTTCCGGCTCTATCATGAGACCTTGCTTGGATATCATCTAGGACCAGATTTTTTACAAACAACAAACTTTACCTCTTTATAATAAAAAAATCAGCTGTTAATGACTTCAGAAAACCAGAAAACATCCTCCGCCATCTTGGAGGTCCCGCCATGTTGGATTTTATGTGACGTTGTATTAGTTTTCGTGTTCTCCTCAGCAAGCCTTTTCATTTGATACCCATACTGTGGTAGTGCAGAAAAAATAACTAGTCCGCCATCTTGGATGATCCGCCATGTTGGATTTTATGTGACGTTGTATTAGTTTTCGTGTTCTCCTCAGCAAGCCCTTTCATTTGATACCCATACTGTGGTAGTGCAGAAAAAAATAATTAGTCTGCCATATTGGAATTAGAATGACGTCACATAGCTAAGCATGCATTGTCATCCAAAATAAGCGTGTATAAAAAATTTCAGCTCAATCGGTTAAAGATAACTGATTTAAAATTCAGTTGCAAGATTCCACCCGGACAAACATACATACGAGTACATTGCAAGTTGAAAATAAGCTTGAAATAAGCTTGTAATAAAAACTAGTGATTACGTCCACACCGATTTGTAGGTGATTAAATTTGTGACAATTAAAAGTACAAGGAGCGAACACGGCGCGGCGGTCGTACTGAGACTACAGTGTGTGTTAGCTTATAAGATTAAACTCTAGGAAATCCTTTTCCAAAAGCTATAATTCTTACAAGTCTTTATTCTTTATTGTACACAAGAAAATATATTTAAAAAATACAAAGATAGAGGACACGTACAAAGGCGAGCTTAACCCTAAGAAGAACTTTCTTCTAGCAAACCGTTGAGGCTAGAGAGAAAGATGATTTTAAAGGTGGAGGACGTACTGGTCAAAATGGCTATAGTTTTGAGATATCAACACAAAAGAAGAAGGTAGGTGAGTGTACAAGAACATAAATAAATCTTTTTTTTTTTCATCCTCGTTTCCTCTGTTATCCAATCTACCCAAAACTATGAACTGGCTATCAATATATTATCAGTATAGAACTTCTAACGAAATATCCAGGAGCTCACCCTTTCTCTAATATTGGACACTCAATCATGCTCCGTATCAACCTAGAGGGGTAATTACCTCCTCCTAATATTTTTGTGTTATTATTTACGTAATATTGGGGAAAAACAATCTTGGTATTCCAAAAAGTAAACATGTTTAATAAATAATGCTGAATTGGACAACATTATCTAGCCCAAAGCTATGGAAATCAAATAACTTATAGAATACTTATATTTTTTTACATATATTTACCTAAAAGCTTGATGTTTTCCCATTGCAGGTCAAATGTCTCTCTTTTTTCCTTCCACATATCTTTATCGTGAGCTATATAAAATAGAATAGAATATAATAGGATCATTTAATTCAGACAACGTCCATAGGATATACAAAACATAAAAGTAATACAGTGTAAACTCCATGTAACGTCACTCGTTTTTACGACAAACTCTCTAAAGCGTCGAAATCACTCGGCTTTGGTTGGTTTAGCTTGTCTTGCATACAATGGTACACTCTGTATAGCATTACACCCACTCTCAATAACGACAACAATTTGTAATAAAAAGTTCTTTTTAAGTTGCCAAATTAGTAAAAACTGCGCAGCTGTGTATATCCTTTTGTCGTTTTATTATCCTAGACTATAATAAACGCGACTGTCGGCATCATACACACCAAACTTTCTAAGAAATCCGTTCTTTTGTTTACAAAATGGGATTGCTTGCACGTGTAGCTGCAGACTATTGTTAGTAGAAATGATGGATTTTATCTATACGTTGTCATATTCTTAGTAGCTCACAAACTTTCAAATTGTAAACATAAACTGTAAAACGCAATAGCGTTCAAATTAAAACAGATTTTTATTGTAGGTACTATTTAACAAGACAAATCAGAAATAAACGTTTTCTTTTTCTAATACAGATTTTACTTCTCTCCATTTAACGACAACTCTCTATAACGTCAAAATATGCTCAGTCCCTTGAGTGTCGTTATATAGAGTTTACACTGTAATTAGATATATAAATTAAAAATACAAATTAGACCCGTGTCAGATCAAAAATATACAAATTCAGTGAAATAGTAACAATTCCGTAAAATCTGAAATTCAAAGCTAAAATGTCATAATAAAAAAATAAATAAATTAAATTTATGAAAAATTAAGATAGATTAAATTCATTATATATAAGTAAATCAATAAATTAATACGTGCTTTGAATTGCCAGTAATGATCCCCACCTCGTGCCTCTTAATAGGGCAATCAAAACGAGCAGCAATCATCTTCAGAATACTGGTAGGGCTACTGCGCAATCTGTGGAAAAGAGACGCGATTCTTTTCCGCGTGATCGCGTGAAAACCGTCGACGTGCGCGTTCGCGAACATTCCTGACGCGCTGCAATGTAGCGGCAATCCCAACAGCATTCTGAAGGCATTATTATGCAGTACACGCAGGACGTTGTGGGCTTCTTGCGTGTACCGACTCCACAGGCTACTCGAGTAAAAAGATATTATGCGCACCGCCAAAGAGTAGAACGCCTTGCCAAAGTCTGTGTTTCCAGATGGCTACAGCCGGGGTATCTTTTAGTCGCGAGTGAATAGGTTTCTTCTAGGCAAGCGTGTACCATCGTAGACTGCATCATCGCTTACCATCAGGCGAGATCGTGGTCAAACGCAAGCCTATAATGTATAATTTAAAAAAAATGATTGGCAGTACGCTCTGAAAAGAGTTATCTTAATTTCATCGGTACATCGATCAAACTCGCGGGCCAGCATGTTGCTTCTCACCGCCAGCGCCGGACATAGGATATACAGGATGTTTGGTAATATACGTACAATATTTAAGTGACGGTTTCTCAAAACATTAAAAAAGATTTCTCGAAAAAAAACTACTAGTTATTCTATCAAATTTTAAAGAAAATCGACTAAGTTTACGAGATTAATTTGATATAAAACTTACTGCCTACTCTTGCAATCGACATCCAAAAATAAAGGCCGATTTGATATCTCTTTCGCAAATGGCTGCGGGTTTTGGGATAGAAAGGGACAACAAGAGATATCTCGAGACGTCACGAATACAATATCTGTGGTTAGATGACAAGCATTGTGCAATAGCACAACATAAGTATATTAAAGTGTTTGTGTTTACATACCAAAATAAATTACACATTTCTATGGTAAACATTACACAAATTTATTTATTATGCTCATCAAAATAACCCCTTTCATGTTTTTGCGTATATTATCAAACAGCCTATAAAGGGTCAATCCTTATCGTAAGAGTCCAGCTCATTCCGCCATCGCCATCTGATCCTTTCACGTGGCAGACGTGCGTTCGAAATCCACTTTGGGCATGCGGCTTACAAAGGCTTAAGGTTGCCTGGAAGAGATCGCTTTGAGCGCCCATTGTACCACCATGTATTAGTCTTTAAGTTTTCTAGGTTAAGTTATTTAAATTTGGTGTACCTTAGCTTGGATAGAAGTTCAACAAGAAAACGAGAAAAAAAACGGCCAAGTGCGAATCGGACTCGCGCACGAAGGGTTCCGTGCTATTATCTATAAAAACGGCAAAAACAGCATGTCTGTTGTATGGGAGCTCCCCTTAAATATTTATTTTATGCAATAGCACAATTTCATTTATTTACTTTATTTGACGTTGGTGCCGATTAAGCTAGTCCTCTAAATTGTATGAGCGACCATACAAGTCAGGACTACCTTAATTGGCGTCAACTATGTATATATGGGTACACCCTTTAATTTTCAACTTTTTATTTTATGGAATTTTTCCTTTATTTGTGCTGTAAGACCTTGCTTTTTGCCAAATTTCGTGATCCTAGGTCTACGGGAACTACCATATAGGTTTTCGTTCCGGTTGACTCTAGAATTGTCAATTTTAGTTGAAAGCAAGGTTCTTTTAGCACAAGTAAAGTAAAAAATACCGAAAAACAAAAAAGTTGAAAATTAAAGTAAATTTTGGTGCTTACAAGTTTTCGCGAAAATCTAAATTTGTCCATGTATTTTTATCGTGTTGACTCAAGACCTTGATTTTTATGTGCCTAATAAAGACTTCAATATCTGGTATAAATTTCAACTTCCTAGATCCACCTGTTCCTGAGAAAATCGGTGGTGACACACGGACAGAGAGACGGACAAGAGAGTGATCTTATAAGGGTTCCTTTTTTTACCTTTTGAGATATGGAACCCTAAAATGATCGATTGCGCCTCGTTATTAGTTTAAATCAATACCATAGTTTGTGTATAATACTAACTATTATTTGTGATTGATAGGCGATGTGGCAGGCATTGCGTGACGGGCCTGAATAAGGCTGAAACAGGGACCATGAACTCTTCATGTACGGACATGGCGAAGCTTACACACAGCAGCTTATGAAGTCGGGTCGTGGATGATGATGAAGGCAGCAAGGTAGAATTTAGACTCATCGATGAATCAAACATCAAGAACTCAATCTAGGTTGGTGCATTCTGTGCAGAGGTTAGTTTGATTTACGAATAAGTTCTTATTGTGTGGGTTTCTTTGGTTCAAATTTTAAAACAGGTCAGGTTCCAATTTCAAATCACATTGCCCGCGAGAACATAATGAATTTCAGTACAACTTTACTCCACTTTATTCAGTACAAGTTTACATGAAAAATAATTTGTTATTGTCGAGCATGTGGTGTGAAAAAACTATTGTACGCCTAAAACTACATTTTTCATCAATAATCCATCATCCACCACGTCACCAAAGCCTCATAAAATAAACGTAAACGTTCCGATAGTTCACCGAGCAACACAATGAAAAATGATAACCCCAAACCAAATAAAGCAGTGGATCACTGAAACGTCAAGGAAGCTCAACTTGTACTTTCAGAGATAGGCCACAGACATACCAGTAGTGTAAATTGACCTTCCTTACCCCCCTTTATAACACTCAAGTTAAGATATAGGGGAGGGGGCGTTTGAGGGGTCTATTTAAGCTGGCAGGATTCGAACCTGACTTGGATGGGGGACGCAATTGCCTGCCACTTTTCTCCGCGGTTGATTTATTTCCTCATTTAGATTTGTATAGAGCTGTTTGCGCCTCTGTTTGCTTAAATTTTTTGTTTAATTTTATTGACAACTATTGAGGCTAAAATTCTGATGAATCCTGAAGATGATGAAAGACCTGAGGCCACTGTACTGGGGATCATGGAGCTGCATTTGAAGCAGTCTTATGGCGGGTTCCTATATCGGTAACCAGCTACAACTCGTTTCTCCTTGAAAACCTGTCAAAAGTTTGACACTTTTTCAAGGAAATACGAGACGTAGTCGGTTACCGACGGATATAGGAACTCGTCATTAGTAGGAACTTAGGCCCTCCCATAGATTTTGAGAACGATTGTGCGACCCTTATAAAGTAGTCTTTCCATAGCTGGCCGTCTCTTCCAGTGTGTGGGACCTTTCTGCCTCAAGTCTTTTTTCTTGTGTACTACTAAGTTAGCAAACAAGCATGCGGCCTACCTGATGGTAAACGGTTACCGTAGTTTATGGACGTTTGTAACGCCAAAGGTAATACTCGCGCGTTGCCGACCCTTTAAAATTTTCAAAACGCCCTTTTGAAGGACCCCATACTGTAGTCCCTGGAGAAAACCTCGGCAGGGCAACCATTCTACAAGCGAAGTGTTTGAGGGAGAAAATTCATCTGGAACGTCACGGTACGCGACCACATCATCTCCAAGGTGTGTGGATGGACTCCCTGCCGGTGGAGTGCGGTGCGATGATAAAAGGAACCTGCAGGCGCCATGTCAAACAACTCTTTAGAACACAACCCAACCAAACAACTCTCGGTTCTTTCGTGCTATGTACCCCCTCTCCCCACAGCCATTTCAGAATTTTACTTTTAAAATGTAATTGTAGTTCTAAGCTCAAACAATTGCCCCTATTTATATATTTTATCCTGTCTCTGCAGATATCTGTTCTAGATCTGGACGTTACAGAAAGAAGTTGCTTATAGTTTCTGATTCACTTGATACAGAGACTCCTGGTGTGGATGGGACTGTTTAACTGTTGTTACTATGAGATTGAATCAGAAATGAGTACATTCGTAGAGAAACCAAAGCCACTGACTTCTTACAAAAGACAACTGAAATGACAGCATTTAAAAGACAGGAGGACTGACAGGAAATACAGGATATATGATTTGACAACTCCTTAAATCATATTTAGCCACTAAATAATTAAAATCATCTCTCTCTAGCCTCAAAGGTTTGCTCGAAGAAAACTCTTCTTAGGGTTAAGCTCGCCTTTGTACATGCCCTCCATTTCTGTACTGTTTTAATATATTTTTTGTGTACAATAAAGAATAAAAAATAAATAGGTACGTTTAGGCATCGTAGCGCGAGTCGCCCTAAGAATATTTTTTTTTGTGTTTTGGGTGACTCGCGAGATCTCAGTTCGGGGCTAACCACTAGTAACTATAATTCACGAAAGTGTTCTAAGTAATTGTAGTCAAGTATTTTTCCCTGTTAAGTACAAAACTATCCCTGTCCTCCTGTAGTCCTCGTTACTGAATCTTGAGAGTTCGTTTCAATGGGTTTATCGAAGGATGGTTAGGGGTCTATTGTCATGCATTATTATATTATACTCATTATTCTGCGTAGCTTTTGGGGTTTGGTAACTCTTTCAAGTGGAACAATTATTTATACGGGCCCTTCACGTTTAAACTTCTGGGGAGACATATTGTTTTTATAAGTTTTATGCTAGCGTTTTCCACGATCTCCATCTGATAGTAAGCGATGATGCAGTCTAGGATGGTACACGCTTGCCTAGATGAAACCTATTTACTCGCGACTTGAAGACCCCTAGGCAGTAGTTATCAGGAAACACAGACTCAGGCAAGGCGTTCCACTCCTTGGCGGTGCGCATAATAAAGGTGGAAGAGTACCGCTTTGTGCGTATGGGAGGTATGTCTACCATGTAGCGGTGGCGCATCGCGGAGCGTCTGGTTGTCCGATGATAGATCCATTTCCATCTGATTATATTCCAGAATAGATTATTTCTCATTACTTCTTTGTTACAAGGTGAAGTAACAAACCCAAGGTCCACCTGAAGTTAAGCGGTGACCGCTGTCTATTACAATTTCATTACATCACAGGTTATGTGTATAAAGCTTGGCTTACGATGCACTACCCTGCGTCCATAAACTAGAGGTTACAGATGTAAAGCCTCATGTGTCATTCACCGGCACCATTTCCTTCAAACCAAAACAGAGCAATGCTGCTTGGCGGCGGAAATAGGTACGGTGGTAGTATTTCTCTCGATGAGCCCTTTAACGATGAACTAACTTCATTACTTGGTAGTACTCTACAAACTTCGATTGATTGAACATAACTTTCAAACAAGTATTTCCAAGCTTACTGAACAATGTACCTAGTCAGGTCATAAATTCTGTCACATGTTTAATATAAAATAATTGAAACAAGTTTATTCATTATGTAACCATTTATATACCAAAATAAACTTAACAAAACATAGATTCTTATGACACTAAAGTTTATTCAAAATGACCTCCGTGATTTTGAATACAGGCCTTCAATCTGCGCGGCCAGTCGTCTATCGCAGCACGAACGAGGTCCATGTCAATACCAGCGGCTGCCTAAATCAAGGATGTCTTGAGTGACTCCAAATTGGGATGAGGCTTTGAGCACGCCTTTTCCTCCAAGTGTTGCCATATCTTGTAATCTAACGGATTCAAATCTGGACTGGAGGAGGGCCAGTCTTCGTGCCGGATGAAGTCGATTTCACGCGCCGCCAGCCAGTCTTGTGTGCTCTTCGCTCTATGAGCTGGCGCCGAATCTTGTTGGAATACCCAGTGCCTGTTATTGAACATGGTATGAGAAACAGGTTCCACAAGGTTCGTCAGGACTGTATTTTGATACACAACTGCATTGGTTTTTACACCTTTCTCACAAAAATGTACCTCTGTGAAGCCCCAATAAGAAACTCCCAACCATACCATGAGCGAAAACGGAAAATGACCTCGTTGGACACGCGGAATACGGTTGCTCGCTTCTTCACTACTGTGTGCGTACACCTTATCATTTTGTTTGTTGTAGCTCTCTTCTACGGTAAACATTTTTTCATCCGAAAAAAGAATTTCCCGATATTTTTTTCCCGCGTACCGCTTCAACAAAGCGCGGCATCTCTTCAGTCTCAGGTTTATTAGACGAGCATTCAAACGATGTCCTGTTTTTCTTCGATATGCCCGAAGCCCTAAGTCTTCATTTGACACCCTTTTCACCGTGGTTCTGCTTAACCCCATCTGAAGGGCCAACAGTTTCTGCTTACGTTTGGGATTTCTTTGAATTCGCGCCTTCACAGCTTTTATCACTGCTGGAGTCCTAACAGACCCAGGGCGACCACTTCTTGACCTGTCATTTACACTAGAGTCTTCATTGTATCGTTTGATGGTGCGATAAACGAATCTTTTGGTTATATTCAAATTTTTCAGTATTTGAATTGGCGCGTAACCGCAACGATGCAACGCAATAACTGCAACACGGTCTTCTTTAAGCGTCCACTCCATATTTAAAAATGAGTAAAATTCTAAAAAGTATACATTTTTATTTTCATGAATAATTCGAAATTCGAATTCTATAAATTTTTTTGTGGCCAGCATACTAAAAGAAAAGTTTTTACTGTGTGACAATACTTATGACCTGACTAGGTATATTTAGCTGGACAATTTGCATTACTAAATAATTTTATTTACAAACAAAATGCATAACATTTGCATAAAAATAACTGTGAACATCCACAGTGAAAGTTATCACTACTCCGTCGAGGCACATAATAAAGAGAGTACAGAAAGCCGGCTTGTGTAAGTATAATATTTAGAAAAACTTGCAAGGATTACACCCAAGTGTACAACACAAATGTATGTAGGTATGTATATTTTGATCACACTGACGAAGTATGCGATCCTCGAATATGCATATATGGACGCAATCTTCGAGACAGTCCTTGACCTCAAAGCCGAGGCTCTTCTGCCGCGAACAGTCGATGCAAATCTGGATTCAATCATCTTTAATTATCATCAGCATATCAGTTACTTTTTATCCACACTGTGCGTCTAGCGGCAGCTGGGTCATCGCTCGTGGCCCTTGTGAAGCGTAAAAAGCTCTTTTGACTTTTAAGGCGGCCTTGTGGGATGTGACGGTCATATAAGGGGTGTCGACAATCATGCTCTTGCTTGAAGCAACTCAAGTCAGCTTGAACAACAAATTAACTCCCCACCGCCTGATTTTATCACCTCACAGGAACAGTTACCACCCGGGCACGATCTGCCGTGGCCAGTCTGGAAGTCCTTAAACAGGCTCCGCACCCAGGATGGCCGCTGCAGACTTAAGGTGGGGATTCAGGGACCCTAACTTAACACAGTGCGACTGCGGTGATCCCGAGCAGTCAATGCAGCACTTGCTAATGTGTCCTTTTAGTCCGAACACATGCACGATAGAGGACTTAATAACCGTCTCATCTAATGCTATTGTTGAGGCCAAACACCTTTCCAACATAGTATAAATGAAAACGTAGAACTCTTGACACGCTAATAAGAAGAAGCATATCAGTCATATGAAGGCCACTGTGAAACATAGGCCTCCCCATAGATCTCTAGAGCGACCGATCATCTGCGGCCTGCATCCAACGGCCCCCAGCAACCTTTATCAGATCCTTTTTCCATGTATTGGGGGCCATCTGGAGTGAAGCCATTGAAAGGCACGGGGAAGCTCTTGCAGTTTCGCTCGACATCTCAAAAGCTTTCGATAAAGTTTGGCACAACGGTCTCAATAGCAAGCTATCCTCGTACGGATTGCCGTCTAACCTGCTAATGTGGATAACTGATTTCTTGAGGGAACGATCAATTCGAGTAGTCATTGGTGGATGCTCGTCTGATCTATTGGCTATCAACGCCGAGGTACCTCAAGGGTAGGCCCTTTGAGCAACTTTATTTCTTCTGCACATCAATGATCTGTTGAAACCCGGTATCTATGGGTATGCGGATGACAGTACAGTTGTTGAAAGGTATTTCTCTTGTCCACGTGCAAGTGCTGACGAAATCTGCAATCTACGTACAGATATGGTGGAACGTTTGAACCTTGACCTGAAGTTTGTGTCTGACTGGGGTGACGCAAATCTGGTCAAGTTCAACGCCTCCAAAACTCAGGCATGTGTGTTTTCCGCAAAAAGGTCTCCTTTTCATCCCGTTCCCACCTTTTGTGATATCCCACTCGTAATATCTGAAAGTCTGAGCTTGTTGGGCGTTGAGCTCACGTCCAACCTGAACTTCGGCTCGCACATTGAATCCAAAGCCAAAATTGCTGCTATGAAGCTGGGCATCCTAGCTAAGGTTGGCGGTACTTATCACCGGGACAGCTGCTCAGTCTCTACAAAGCACAAGTCCGCTCATGTATGGAGTACTGCTGCCATCTCTGGGATGGCTCAGCCAAGTACCAGCTTGAAGCCCTTGATTCGATTGAGCGACGTGCTGCTAGACTAATTGGAGATGACTCACTAGTGGAAACCAATTTACAAAGTCTAGAGCACAGACGCCGAGTTGCCAAACTTTCAGTTTTTAAAAAGATACATTTTGGTGAATGTGCGCAAGATCTTCATGACCTTATTCCTCCTTCCCCCTTTCACCACCAGACAATCAGACGAACCGGGAAGTACCACCCATACCTGGTTGGCATACCACCTTGCCGTACCAAACGATTTGCTTCAACTTTTCTTGTAAGCACAAGTGAGGAGTGGAACTCACTTCCGGCGTATGTTTTTCCAAACCAGTATAATCTTGGAGTCTTCAAGTCAAGAGTGAATAGGTTCTTTCTAAGCAAGCGTGCTCCATCTTCGATCACACCTTCACTTACCATCAGGTGAGGTAGTGGTCAAGCGCTAGGCTATCATCAATAAAATAAAATAAATCCTTCGCTGCGCTTTTCAGCGCATGGTCTCCACTCAAAAAAAATTCTGCCCAAACTGCCATCAGTTCTTCGAGCTATGTGCCCACTGCCACTTTATCTTGTAAATCCTCTGGGATATATCAGTGACTTTGGTTGTCTGACGTTACATTACGAAAATTGAGGAATATAACCAGTCTTCTGTATCCGTTGAAACCTCTATATCGGATAGCACGTCATCATGTCGCATCGGCATCGCGTGACCCAGGGCAATTGCGATTGCCCCTGACTTTTGGGACAGAGAGATAGGTCGCATTGTCGAAGTAGCTGTGCTGATGATTCTGCATATACTCTTTATGAAACAGTCAACATTGACGACCTCTGCTGGTTCAATTCTAGGCAATAAAAATAAAGCATTATCATTTCTTAGCACAAAAAAAAATGTGCTAAGAAAAGTGTAGTACTAAGAAAAATCCTAGGTCTGGTGCGATGAGAAGACGGCACTCTGCGAGTGAGGAAGAATCGGGAGGTAATGGAACTGGTGGCCGAGTCCAACATCATAGGCGAAATAAAATCTCATCTATTCCGCTGCCTCGGTCACGTTGAGCGAATGGGGGACGATCGTACTGCCAAACGTGCTCACCTAGGAATGCCAGTCGGCCAACGACCAGTCGGCCGAACCAGATATCGCTGGAAGGATAAGGCGGAGAAAGACCTTCGCGCTCTTCAAGTGTAAGACTGGCAAGAAGTGGTGCAGAATCGGGACCAGTGGCGTCTTTTGGTGTCGGAGGCCAAGACCCGCTTCGGGGTTGATGCGCCAGGATAGTAAGTATTATCATTTAAGTTGTAACGTATTGACTGTGTCTTTCATGCGGATTAAGGCTGACTTAGCTGTGATGGTCAGTGGTCTGTCAGTATGGGTGTTGAGAAAGCTCAAGGTCATTCAGCGTACTATGGAGAGGGCTATGCTTTTCGACGACATCGCTTGACAACAATTACATGAGGAGATTAGACAAAGTACTCGTAAACCCACTGATATATCCCAAAAGAAAGTGGCATTGGGCGGCGCAAATTGATTAACAACTGACGGCATTTGGGGCAAAAGCGCAGCGTAGGACCTACTAAACGAAAAGACTACTTGATAAGGGTTGCTGGGAGCTGTCGCGTGCAGGCCGCGCTAGATCAATCGTTCTGGAAATCTGTGGGGGCCTTAAAAAGCGGTTGCTAGAACACGTTTCTATTAGAATTTTTATTTTATAGTGTTATCCGCACACTTACATCATCTCACTGATTTCGACCCTGACGTGACAAGAGCCTGTAGCACAATTGGTAGTACACCCTCGTATCAAGAGGAAGGTTGCGGATTCAAGTCCCGTCTAAGCTTGAAAGTTTTATAAATGGTTTTAAAAATCTTAGAATTTTCCGTAAGTGATTGTATAACACTATAAAAATAAAAATACTATTTGAAGTACGCAACACGACATCTCTTATCAATGTACTTAACTGTAGATGGAGCTAACAGCGCTTTAGTCGTAATCTGAATCATATCACTAATTTCGACTCTGACGTGACAAGAGCCTGTAGCACAATTGGTAGTGCACAATCGTATCAAGAGGAAGGTTGCGGATTCAAGTCCCGTCTTGACAATTTTAGAAATGGTTTTATAAATCTTGGAATTTTCCGGAAGTGTCCCGATAACACTATAAGAATAAAAATACTATTTGAAATAAGCAACGCGACATCTCTTGTACGTATGTAATGTATTAAACTGCATCGTATGGCATTGAGCAGGTCAAAAAACTGTATAAGTTTTCCACAGAGCCACACAAGAGCCTGTAGCACAATTGGTAGTGCATCCTCGTATCAAGAGTTAAGGATTTACATTGCGGGTTCCAGTCCCGTCTAGGCTTGAAACTTATTGAGATGGTTTTAAAAATATTGACGGTTCTATTACATAAGGAGTTTTATAAATTGTAATTGTACTTAGAAAAACTTTCGTGATTTATTTTAATAATTATTATTAATACGGGATTTATCACGTACCGTTTTATCGGTGTTACGACCGACAATGTTTCGCCTCAATTCGTGAACCTTCATCTGGGTGAGTGCGATCCACTCCCAGCCTGGTACTCGTCTCGCAGTAAAACGGTAGGTGATAAATCCCGTATTTGATCGAGCGAAGCAAGATTTCCAAATCAACTTGGGCAAATCCGCATTGTATGTTTGTTTGTCCGAAGATAACTTTCTAAGCGTTTATCCGATCATCGTAAAATTTGGTATATAGGTAAGTAGTGATGGCACATTTTTGGTGTGACTCAATGAGCTAAAAATGTGGAGGGGTTATTGAGATATTGGGGTTCAAGAGGGATAAAAAAACCAAAATAGAACTATTCAGTCAAATGGTACGTCTGATAAAAGGTATTTGTGAGTACATTTCGACCCCATTTTTGTTTTTAGTTTACACCTTGTAGTTTTTAAGTTATTACCCATAACATAAACTAAACTTTGACAAAATTCACAGGGTACACTAGAGACCCCACAGTGCTGAAATTTGGTATTCGTGTAGCTTTAGTGACACAAATATAGGCAAAATCCAGAACAACTGCAATTTGTACCCCAAAAAAGTATATCCAAAGAACATAAACTTCCGTTACCTGTAATTTGAATGAAACTGTAGGTTAAGTTATTTGGTTATACATTTCGTGACACTATTTTATTAGTCAAAGATTTCGAATAATATTTTTTTTTGTTTTTATGGGAGACTCGCGATATCTCAGTTCGGGGCGAACCACATTTGTATTATGTGTTCAGCAGCCGATGTTAGGCTGATATATTGAAATGTATAATTAATTTTGATGGTATCGTAATCTATCATCGAAGGTGATGTGGTCTACATAACTATAACTGAAAGCGTAAAGTGCCTCTGTTTCAAGGTTCCGTCGCTTAATGGCCAGCCCTGCCCTTCAAACTTACAGTGTGTCTTACCTATGTAGACTTTTATGGATTCACCAGGACAAACCCCAGGGTTTTGTAAATAGTCGACTTGGGGAACAGTTATGCCCGTAATTTAAAATACTAAGCAATAAAAAGCTCTTAAAAGGAGGTTATAAATATTTTTCCCACATATCCATACTATACTAACTACTATCTATACTAATATAAATGTGAAAGTAACTCTGTTTGTTACCTTTTCACGACTAAACGGCTGAACGGATCGAACGTGAAAGAGGGGTGAAAGTTTGTATGGGTAATCCATATTATATTCCACGGGGAGGGGGGGGGGGGGGGGGGGGGACGACAAATTAAGGGGTTAAAATTATATTCATATTATAATTGTATTCTTTAGATACTTCTTTACCGTTGGTATATAGATAGATTGTGACCGAGATTGGAACATAGCCTAATTTTTACCCGATTGCGCAGAAGGAGGGTAATGTTTTTATTGACGAACCACGCGTGCGAAGACACGGACGAGTCATGTAGTATTCCATATTACCAGCATATAATGGCATAAAAGGAACCTATTTCTGGTGCCAAGCAGCATTGCTGTGTTTCGGTAACAAGGGTACGGTTGCCCGTGAAATTACAGGCTTAAGAGGCATTACACCTGTATGTCTCAAGTTGATGGACGCATGGCAGTACATCGTAGGGCACGTTTCTATGGAGCAGTACTTTGTTACAGGCGATGGTTATCACTTAACTGTTTATTCCGTTAGCCTGCGAAATAAACAGTGGTAACCGCTTAGCCATAGGTCCATGGTGGACCGTGGACTACGGCCCTTCCCTCAAACATAATACTCCTCTATTTGCCACGGGGGAAAAAACGGAAGCTTTGACGAGATTTAAATACTACTTCACTAAGATTGAAAAGGTACAAACCCATTAACCCGTTGTCACAAAACTAAAAAGGGCAATCGACATTTTAGGCCACTTCGCCCGACTAGAGGTAAAGGGCTTAGACTGTCAACCTTCATCTCAGGGAGTCAGTGGATCGTACAACTGGCAAGCTGGCAGTATGACTGGGGCAATAATACTTTTTTCGTGTCTTGTATTATACTGTGTGACGTAGCTTACCGTCGTATACGGTTAGTTAATGTTACGCCGAGGCTGTTACAGAATAAGTAATAGTAAAGCAATAGTCAGCTTCTCGAAGTTATACCTACTGGGTCACAGAATAGGTAATACTTAGTATGGAATATACCTACATACCACGTTTTTACCTACAGTTGCACAGATTAAGAAATAGTAGTCAGTCGAAATACCTACACTTTTCTAGTAACTAGTAGAAACATCGAGAAGGTTCTGGAAATAATGCGCGGTGTAAATAGTGCGAAGAGACGCTCGAGGAGTTAGTCTGGATTTGGCGATACGTGCGAACATTTCGATGACTTTTAGTGGTTTATTGTGCGATGTGCTATGATTACTTGTGACTAAGTTCGTGTATTTATCATTTTAGAGTTGAATAAAAGTGTTATTTTGGTTAGATTCATTTTAATTATTTTATCCAGAATCCTCAGCTCGTAACATTAAGTTGTCGCTAGCTTGCGCCGACGGTTTCGTTTAAATTGTAAGGAAATGTTGTCTCTAATTTGAATACTATTCCTAAATTTTGGACTTTGCATTTCTTGTTTCTCGAGAATCCAAAAGATCTTACCGAACAATTTTTTGAGAAGTGTTACAAAAGTACTGATAGAACACGTTGCTTGCGCTTCATTATCACATTATAATAAAAAAAAGAAAAACCCGTTTATTTCAGGCCATAATCCATAACTTTTGTTAGTAAACACAGAAAAAACTTACTTAAAAAATATTCACAAAAAGATAACGATAGATAATAAAATGCGGCAATATTGGAGCGTCAGCGCATCTATTCAGACAGACATGTGATCGGCTTAATTAAAGTCATCCAGCGCCTATGATAGGTGAGCTCATGTTCTCGGCAACAACGGTCAGGAAGCTGTTGGTGCTTCCATGCATGCGACTCACTAGGGATGCAGTTTTTTTCCTTATGATCGCGTAGAAATCATCGGTACGCGCGTACATTACTTAGATGTAATTATTCGAATAGTTTAAGATTAATACAGATTTTTATGTAATATTCAAATTATGGCTATCATCTTTTTAGACAAAATAGCCCTTTATAAAACTTTTAGTTGACACTAAAGTATCATTATGTATACAATTATTTACAATAAAATATAGAAGAAACAGTTGAATCATCTAAAGACCGTTGCAAACGATCTATAGATAGCTCAACTGCTCCAGATCACTACCAGGCGGAAGTGTTCCCAAGGCACTGGCTGCTTTGCCCCGCTGAATTGCAATGCTTATACCTCGAGCATCGTCGAAGGTAGCAAGCCTCTCGGTATTCTGTCGGATACATTTCGGAGAGTGTGCTGCGGACCCTTTCAACCTGATCCCACCATCCCCATTCTATCATGGCATGGACAACCAGGTACCATGGTAAACATACCAACCCTACGCGCAAAGCGGTACTCATGCACCTTTATTATGCGCCCCGCCAAGGAGTAGAACGCCTTGCCGAAGGCTGTGTTTCCTGATAACTACAACCTAGGGGTCTTCAAGTCACGAGTGAATAGGTTTCTTCTAGGCAAGCGTGTACCATCGTATACTGCATCATCGCTTACCATCGGGCGAGATCGTAGTCAAACGTTAGCCTGTAATTTTTAAAAAAACCAGATAAACCCAGAAATAATTTTAAAAAGGCGATGGGCCCCGGTACCCCATGGACTCAGGGTCTCAACCCCAAATGCCTCAAATACGTAAGCTCTGTCGAGACTTCCATATTTGCGCCGATTGAGATCTTCCATCTATCATTATGATAATTAACATTCACTTTCATTGCTTTTATGTCGAAATTCTAAAATGCGGTGATAGATGTCGCTATACATATATTAGTAGGTTATTATTATAAACATTTAATAACAATTTATTTATTGGCAATGAAGTGTGTCTTGGTGAAACTTCCGCCTGGTAGTGATTTGGAGCTGTTGAGCTATCTGTAGATCGTTAGCAACGGTTTTTAGATGGAAAAATTTCGATTGGAATTGCTACAAAATACATAAATGCATAGTGACAGTCCTCATAGAGACTGGGTACGTATCTATTGTTTTATTTTAATTTTATTGTTTATGTTAACGTGTTTTTAATTGTCTGTATTTCATTGTCTGTCTTTGATTATCCACTGTATGTAGTTACTGTGTGTTTGTTAGTTGTGTCGTCTTTATAATGTCTATCTCTATAATCTGTCTATAGACAGAAACCAGACCCAACGACTAAATGAGGTTTAACTTTTGAAACTATCATAGTTATGAACACTATTTATACTAAAAACGGGATATTTACCATGATTTGTGAGTATTTGAGTATCCCGATATTTCGGCGCAGTTGTATGCGCCATGATCACGGGTAAACATATACTCAAATACTCACAAATCATGGTAAATATCCCGTTTTTAGTATAGTCTATCTATAGACTACATTATGTTTCTACTTTCACCCACGTATTTTTCATGGCTCCATAAACAAAGCAATTATAGTTTGTTCATTCGGGCTAGCGTTTGTGACACAGAGAGAAATTATATTTGTTCATCTGTACGTAATAAAGCACTACAGTATTCTGGGATAAGGCAACATTAAGCGTGGTAATAATTCGTCATCATCATATGTCGCCCATAACCCTTTCCAATCAAATCTATTGCTTCTCGCCTCCATTTCAGACCAGCTGTATTATAGAGTCAAAATCAAAAATCAAAATGTCTTTATTTAGTACATAAACAGTGTACAGAAACATTATGAAAACGGTGATACCTGCAGGAGTAAAAAATACTGTGTCGCAGGCATCAACGCCCTCCTCCATATACCTTAACAAATAAAGAGTTCAATATTTAGACTAAAAGAGAAGCTAAGTTAAAGAAAGACTAAAGTTAATTTAATGTTAAACAGACAAATTAGAAGTATTGAGTATCGATACGATTTTTACAAATAAATAATAACAAGAATAGTAACTATGATAAATTTTTTTCAGTGTTTGCACAAAATGAAAGGGGCTATTTTGATGTGCATAACAAATACATTTATGAAATGTTTACCATACAAATGTAAAATTTATTTTAACGTGTGTAAAAACAAACAGTTTATTAAACTTATGTTGTGCTATTGCATAATGCTTGCCATCTAACCGCAAATACTGTATTGGTGACATCTCGGTATATCTGTTGTTGTCCTTTTCTAACCCAAAACTCGCAGCCATTTCCGAAAGAGATACCAAATCGGCCTATATTTTTGTGTCGATTGCAAGAGTAGGCAGTTAGTTTTATATCGAATTAATCTCTTAAACTTAGTCGATTTTCTTTAAAATTTGTTAATATAACTAGTACTTTTTTTCGAGAAGTATTAGGCGCATTACAATTTATATAGTCCTCAATGGAGCTAAACAAAAAACAAAAAAACGTGTGAAAGACTTGGACTGGTAGTAGAAAACCGGACTGATTGAAGTCAGAACTGAACTGAATATCAAGAAATATTGTACAGATCTGCAAAGAAAATAAAAACACAACCAAAATATTTTTTAAATCTCTATGATAATATGCTAGTTTGTTATGTTGCAAGCCTACAGTGATTACGAGGATAAGAAAGTTGAGTTCTTTCCAAATGGCTAAGTACAAGCATAAAAAGTAATATAGTAGTCTTCGGTATAAGCTTTTACACATTCACCAATCTGTAGTTAAATGGCGAACGATCTTTGTCTTTGCCTGATTCCTAAAGAAGGGTTAAATTTATCACGCATATATATGTATGAATGTTTTTAATATATAATATTCTTGATGACATTCTTGAATTAAGGCACTTGTCTCACCGCCGGCGATGAGCGAGAAGCGAATAGAGCTAGAAACTAGAAACGAGTTGGCAAGCAGCGAGAAGCGAGTGTGTAGTTCCTATAGTTGTCTCGCTGGGCTATAAAACGAGTGAGCAAATGCGGCGGGCGATATTCATCATCTCACGGCGTGTGTTCTGACCGCCAAGCGAGCATCGCTGAGCACGTATCGCTGAGCGCGTATCGCTAAGCGAGTATCGCTGAGCGAGTGTTGTAGTCGCTGCGACAAAATAGTGGAGAGCGAGTTCTCGCCGGCAGTGTCGTGTCGTGTCTCGTTTACTGACACGGAATCTATATCTTTTTTTCGCTTCTTGAACGAGAAAATAGTTGATAGATAATCGCTTTGTTGTTGTAATCGTAATGTTTGAAAGTTCTGTATTCTTGTTTTTTGCTGTAATAAACTTTTTTCATTTTCATTTTTTCATGATCTCGTCGCGCCCAAACGAGTGGGTTGATTTAGGTATGAAGGGTGTCTCTCACACCAGAGATAAGGCGTCGAAATTGGAACCAGATGGGGCACGCAAAAAGCCAACAAGAGCCACAGCCTCGACTAGCGTTCAGAAGGAACCCCGTCAGGTTTTAGTCAGTAAAAGTCTCACATAAACTTCAGCCACCACCACCGAAACCAAGGCGGATCCCAAATGTAACGAAGGATTCTAGAGTTAACTCACGAGCGGAGCGAGGGAGTTACTAGAATCTTGAGTGCAGAGAGGGATATAGGCACACCCAAGGTACAGACAGCTTTACTCTACTTTCAGAGGAGAATACTCTACTTTTCACACTTTCTGCGAGACAATTAACACCAAATCTAGTTTCGTGCATTCTGTGCAGAGGTTAGTTCGATTTACGAATAAGTTCTTATTATGTGGGTCTCTTTGGTTAAAATGTTAATACAGTTAAGGTAATAGTGAAATAAATTATAATATCCAAATTTGATGTAAATGTATTTACCTACATTTGCCTTATGTTGTAGCTATATATTGGATTAAACGTACTTTTCAATTTGATTCCACCATCCCCATTCTATCATAGGACAACCAGACGCTGTGCGGTGCATCTCCACTTTATTGTATGATGAGCATACATAACTAGTGGTTGGCCCCAAACTGAGATCTCGCGAGACAAAAAAAAATTCTTAGTGCGACTCGCGCAACGATGCCATTATTAGTATTTAGTGGCTAAATATGATTTAAGGATTTGTCAAATCATACAAGTACGTAAAATTTAAACATATTTAGTCACTAAATATGTTTAGGGATCGTTGTGCAAGCCGGCCTTAATCTTCGACTAAAAAAATAGTGCCCTAAAATGCGTAACTAATTTACTTGACCTACAGTTTCATTCAAATTACAGGAAACGGGAGTTCATGTAACTTTGTTTTTTTTTGGGGTATAAATCGCAGTTATTCTGAATTTCAGACCTTTCCCTATATTTGTGTCACTAAAGCTACACGCATACCAATTTTCGGCACTGTGGGGTCACTGGTAGCCAAGTACCCAAGTACCCTGTGATATTTTTCATAACCCAGTTTTTATTAGGACTTAAAAACTACAAGGTTTAAACTAAAAATATAAACGGGGTCGAAATTTACTCACAAAGACCTTTTATTAGACGGATAGTCCCATTTTGGTTTTTTTACCTCTCTTGAACCCCAATGTCTCAACAACCCCCCCACATTTTTAGCTCATTTAGTCACACCAAAATTGTGCCATCACTTCACACCATTTCACGATGATCGGATAAACGCTTCGAAAGTTATCCTCGGACAAACAAACATACATACAACGCCGATTTGCGATCGCGAAGTTGATTTAGAGATCTCGCTTCGTCCGATCAATGGAAGGAGTTAAAAGCATATTTTGCTTCATAAAATAAATAATCTTAAAAAAATATAATACTACAGGTTTTTCTAGTTGCAAAAACGAGTAATCGGGTTAAAGGCATTGAAAAATCAACTTACTCAGTGAAAAACTTTCTAGAAAGGCTCTGCTTAGCTTGGATTTAATTATTAATTTAATCAAGCTTATTCACTTAGCTCTCCTGCAAGTAAACAAGTTATTATAGTTTAGTTTCTGCCCATGACTTTACTCGCGTAGGAAATTCCTGTGAAAACGATCTTGTGCGGCTTCTAGGTACTCAACGGCTCCCAGCAACATCTCCATCTAGTCAAGGCCGTCCTGCGCTTTCCGGTGCATGGTCTCTATTTGAGAACATTATCTCCGTTAAATTTTAATGCTTTGCATGGAGCGACCGAGAAAGTTTCTGTGATTCACAAGGTTTATTTGGGCTCATAATTAAATGAACTAGCTAAAATATGGCTGCTTTTACAAAATAATGAGTTTAGAAGCTCAGATATTTCATCTAAACCTTAATTTTAATAATATGTGTACATACGGCTACACATCAAGCTATAAGTTTCCAGTATAAGCAGACCTCTCATTCTACGAAAAGCCTACACAATGCGAGGTCAGCTAATACTGGAAATGTATAGCTTGATGTGTAGCCGTGTGTACTAACCGAGTCTTAAGTAATTAGTTTCGTTTTACAAAGGTATAATTTAGTTATATTTTTCTTTGGTTTTCTTTTCATTATAATAAAAATTTTCTTAATTATATTTGCCTAAAAATGGGCTCTAGCCTTTGTTATATCAAAGTTTTCAATTAAAAAGACTAAACAGACGCCCTAAGGTTTTTTCTAAAAGTAGTGACCGTTTTATAACTGCCCTTATGAAACGGTGTCTAAAATATAAAACCGGTTTAATCCTCGTCACGGAACAATTGTTTGCATGATCTACAGATATTTGTTCTGGGTCTGGATTCTATCTACCTATACTAATATTATAAAGAGGAAAGAATTATATTTTTGTGTGTATGTTTGTAATGAATAAACTCATAAACTGTTGTGCCGATTTCAAAAATTCTTTCACCATCGGAAAGCTACATTTACCCTGAGTGACATAAGTTATATTTATTGCTAGAAAAATTAGGGATCCTTACTAAACCTTAAGTAACGTAACCCAAGGTATAAAAAAGTGCCCTAAAACGTCTTTCGTCGCAAGCGCTGCGGAAACTATTGATGATAGAACAAAAAAATGTTCTACAATATTAAATAACATATCAATATCTACAAAAACAATATTATAAAGAGGAAAGATTTGATTGTTTGCATTGAATAGGCTCCGAAACTAATAGACCGATTTAAAAAAATTATTTCACCGTTGGGAAGCTATACTATCCCCGGGTGACATAGGTTACTTTTTACCCAACTGCGCAGAAGGAGAATAATATTGTTATTGAAAAACTACGCGTTCGCAGCTGCGGATTGATCAGCTAGTATATTATAAGTATTGTCAAAAAATATATAAGTATTCAATCAACTGATAACTATCTGGTTCCCATAGTAGCTCTGCTTAGTTTGGGGCTAGATAGCGTTGTGTAAAATGTCCAGCAATATTTATGTATTTATTTAATATACTCCAGAGCAAGCACTTATTAATTTAACACTAGCTTCTGCTCAAGGCTCACAGAGTATCAGGAAAAAGTTACCTTTGCGCTATTTCAGGTTTATTTCAGCTATCATTCTCTGAAATTCATAAATATTGGTTCAGCCTTTAGACGTGACGTAATTAACAAAAAAAAATACTAACTCTTAGATACAGGAAATAATAGTAATAGCTTGTTTAAATATTAGTTTTGACATAAAGAAGAAAGGTATAATTATTAAGAGGTGAAAATCGAGTACACATGCTACACAGCTGTTATATGGCAATCACGTACCGTTTTTATCCGTGCAGGTTCAAGAATTAAACCGAAACATTGTCGGTCGAACCACCGATAAAACGGTCGTGAACGAATGAATGAATGAAAACACTTTATTGTACACAGTATAAACAAAAAAAAAACAAACAAAATAGAAAATATAAAGCAAGTAGTAGAATGGGTGGTCTTATCTTATATATGGGCGTAGGATTTTGTTATAACAAAGATAATGATCGAGGGTGTACATTTATGGCCAAACTATTTATTAAGTGAGTGCGTCTAATAATCATATCATCATATCAGCCGTAGGACGTCCACTGCTGGACAAAGGCCTCCCTCATTGATCTCCAGGAACTGCGGTTGGAAGCAGCCTGCATCCAACGCCGACCTGCGGTTCTTACCAAGTCGTCTGCCCATCTTGTGGGTGGACGTCCTACGCTGCGCTTACCGGTCCGTGGCCTCCACTCGAGAACCTTTCGGCCCCATCGGCCATCTGTTCTGCGCGCTATATGGCCTGCCCATTGCCACTTCAACGTGCTAATCCGTCGGGCTATGTCGGTGACTTGAGTTCTCCTACGTATCTCCTCATTTCTCATTCGATCCCGTAGAGAAACCCCGAGCATAGCCCTCTCCATAGCTCGTTGAGCGACTCTGAGCTTATTCATAAGGCCAATAATGAAGGACCACGTCTCGGTTCCACATGTCATCACTGGTAACACACACTGATTGAAGACTTTCGTCTTAAGGCACTGAGGTATGTTGGACGAAAAGACGTTGCGAAGTTTACCAAACGCTGCCCATCCGAGTTGGATTCGACGATTGACCTCTTTCTCGAAGTTGGACCTACCTAATTGGACTGTTTGTCCTAGGTATACATACGCGTCGACAACTTCAAGAGCCGAGTTCTTAACCATAACTGGGGCAGGGACGACATGGACATTCGACATGATTTTCGTCTTGCCCAAGTTCATTTTAAGTCTACCCGTTGCGAGACTCGATTAAGGTCTTCGAGCATCGTGCTGAGCTCTTCCATCGACTTTGCCATGACCACAATATCGTCGGCAAACCGAAGGTGATTCATGTATTCGCCGTTAATATTGATGCCCAGTCCTTTCCATTCCAGAAGCTTGAAGGCATCTTCCAATGCGGTCGTAAACAGTTTCGGAGAGATCACCCTGTCTTACGCCTCGTTTTAAGGGAATCGCCTTCGAGCTCTGTTCGTGTACTCGGACTGACATAGTGGCGTTTTTATACAAACACTTCAACACTTCGATGTACCGATAGTCAATACGGCATCGTTGGAGAGACTCAAGCAGTGCCCATGTTTCGATCGAATGGAAGGCTTTCTCATAGTCCACAAACGCGAGACATAGCGGCAAGTTATACTCTTCGGTCTTCTGTATGACTTGCCGCAGCGTATGTATGTGGTCTATGGTACCGTAGCCTTAACGGAACCCGGCTTGTTCAGGAGGCTGGAAGTCATCAAACCTGCGTTCGAGACGGTTCGCGATGATCCTCAAAAACAGCTTATAAACATGGCTGAAAAGCGAGATGGGTCTGTAATTCTTAAGCAAGGTGTTGTCACCTTTCTTGAAAAACAGAACCACCACGCCCCCGTTTCATGCTTTTGGCGTCGTACCTTCAAGCAAGGCAGAATTAAAGAGCTTCTGAAGGACTTTAAGTACCGGTGATCCACCCGCTTTCAGAAGCTCTGAAGTGATTCCGTCCTCACCCGTCGCCTTATCGTTCTTAAACTGCTTCAAGGCCATCCTGATCTCATACAAGCTGATGTCCGGAATATCTTCGGTATAATGTTGGGTCAGTTTGGCTCTTGGGTCGTTGGCCGCACTGCAAACAGGTTTAGTGACCGAATCGAAGAGCCGTCCATAGAACCTTTCGACTTCCCTTAGCACTTCCGCTTTACTTGACGTTATGCTGCCATCTTCCCTCTTCAGCTTCGTCATGCGGCTCTGCCCAATAGAATTATCTCTCGTAAACACTTTGGAGCCTTTATTCCGCTCTATCGTACCTTTAATACGAGATGTATTAAAGGTACGAATATCGTGCCGCAAGGATTTCCAAATCTTTCTATTGAGCTGCCTATGTGACTGAGCATCATCGGGAGACTGCAGTTGCAAAGAACGTCGTTCAGCCATGAGGTTACGGGTGTCATCAGAGAGTTTCTGAGGTCTATTGGTACGGGGGATCTTAAAGAGCTGGGACCCCACCATATGGACGGTTTCTACGAACCTGTTATTGATCTCGTCCACTGATGCATCTACTTCTAAACAGTCGAAGCGATTTGCAAGTTCGAGTTGAAAGCTCTCGAGGTTTTGGATATGTGCGCGAGTGGGTCGGAGCGTAGATTTCATCAAACGGGACCTTTCAAGTTTAACGTTCATATTCAATGTGGCTCTAACAATTCGGTGATCACTGCCGGTTTTCACCCTGTGATTCACAGAGACATATTGAATATCCGTTTCTTGTTGGTCAAGATGAAATCAATCTCATTTCTCGTGGAACTGTTGGGACTCATCCAGGTCCATTTCCTGTGAGGCGGCTTCTGGAAAAAAGAATTCATCATAAAGAGTCCTTCTTTCTCCAGAAAATCGGCCAGCCTCTATCCCCTGGGGTCCCGTTGCCCATATCCAAATTGCCCCACTCTCAACTCATCATCGCTTCTCATGCCTAGCTTTGCATTGAAGTCCCCCATAACAATAATAAAGTGAGTTTTGTTCGTATGTATGGCTCTACTGATGTCCTCATACATAGACTACTTCTTCATCTGGGTGTGAAGAGGTCGGCGCATATATATATAACGATATATATAACGACCTTCAGCGAATATCGCTTAGATATTCTGAGTGTCAGGTACGCGACCCTGCTCGACACACTGTCGATGGTGATAATGTTGTTGATGAGTGACTTGTGAACGAGAAACCCAACACCACCTTGGGACTGTTGGTCGCCCTCCCGGTAGTATAGTAGGTTACCAGACTTAAGGGATATCGTGTCCTCGCCCTCTCTACGGACTTCTGATAACCCCAAAATGTCCCAGTGTAATCTACTAATTTATTCTTCCAGCTCAACAATCTTTTCGTCTGTCCTCAAAGTACGGATGTTGTGTGTTACCAGGGCCAGTGGTCGTCGTAGGGTTTGGTAGCCGATCGTCTCCCGGGGATTCGTAGCACCCGCCGTTACCATGACTGCTACCGTAGCCAGGATTAGCGGGGTCGCCGGGGACTCGGGGCCTGGTTTTATGTTGTAAATCCATGAGGGGGTTGTTGTCATACTCTCCACGCTTGGTAGGCGGGTTGGCAAGCGCAGTATAGGTATTGAAAACACGAAAAGACGCTGCTGCCCATCTTTCGGAGGTATCCCGGAGGACTCCTACTGCATCCACGGGCAAGAGCGGAGGGGCAACATTCTATTGCCGGCGCCCCACGGCAATACCAAAATATCGTGCGTCTAATACCAAAATAAAAAATATAACTAGATAATAAATTTTATAAATAAATACTAATACAAATAGAACATATGTACTTACATTAAATATATATATATATATATATATATATATATACATATAGAATATAATAAATACATATTATTATACATACTTAATATAACAATATGGTTTATAAAGATAAGCTGATAAATGCGATTACATATATAAATGAGTTGTGCGATACTACGACGTTTCTGACAAATACAAACTTTTAACCCTGGATTTAAATATATATGATTTAAATATGGTCGTGATAATATTTTTCAAAATTTCGCGATCACTGTACATAATTACTGATTAAAAAGTGTAAAATTTACATTAATTCAAGATTACGGAGATTTACATCTAGGAGTAATGGTACATGGTGTCATGATATCTGAGATGCCAGAGTATATGTACGCCAAGCTTGACCGATCAAAGACTAAGTACAGGTCGAGATCAACTCGTGACTTGCTACATTATACTAACATAAAACAGCATTTATAAATAAATAAATAATTAACGGCATTTATTTACACACACACCTATTAAGCTAACAGAAGTAGGTAGGTACAATAATTACTAAATAAAGCTAGGTAGGTACAACAGTAGGCTTAATTCTAAGTAACATTAGTACATTATTGTAGGTAGCACCAAGGTAGAAGGTGGTGGTAAATAGGTCGAGGGCTCAGCTACGCTGGTTTTCAGCCTCGCCTTGGCAGAAACATCTGCAGCTACCGCCGCCACAGATAGGGTTCTCGGGAACTGTCAGTTTTATGCACTGAATTAACAAGTAGTAATTGAAGAAGTAACTAGACAATTACCGAAAACACATCGCGTAAATATTTTGAACCAGAAAACAATAAATAAAATTCCACACACACGATAAATAGGCAAACTTAACGCCAATTAGCATTTTATTCCAGCTAACCTTAGTGTAGTGTAGATTAACCGGTTCAGACACTTAAGTATTTATTCTAATAAACAATAGATAGTAACTAAAATATGAGTAGATATATAAACTTTAACCATTAGTAATTTGTCGATATGGAGATTAACACTGTTTGGTAGTTAAGTAGCAAATAAAAAGAGGTAGGTAGACATACATAAACACTGAAAATCCGAGGAAGCAACAAAGTAGGTATTAAATTACAAAATAGGTGTGCAATTAATCTAATACAATCAATGACCCGAATCAATGTTTAAATGCAGTTTTTTTTATTTATATTCCTGTTTTTAAAGTTATATAATTTTATATTCAATCTACAAAAAACACGAATATATATATAACATACATACATTTATAGCCCGACGGATTAGCACGTTGAAGTGGCAATGGGCAGGCCATATAGCGCGCAGAACAGATGGCCGATGGGGCCGAAAGGTTCTCGAGTGGAGGCCACGGACCGGCAAGCGCAGCGTAGGACGTCCACCCACAAGATGGGCAGACGACTTGGTAAGAACCGCAGGTCGGCGTTGGATGCAGACCGCTTCCAACCGCAGTTCCTTGAGATCAATGAGGGAGGCCTTTGTCCAGCAGTGGACGTCCTACGGGTAATATGATGATGATGATGATGATTCTTGTTTTTGATCTAATATTGTTTTGGTTGTACCGTCCAACAACAAGAAGATTTTTGTTTGTCCAGCAACCATTTTTTACATAACAATTTAAATTTCTGCCAGCTCTGGATTTTTTTGGGTTGGTGGAGGTAAATCATTCCAGATTTTTGATGCTGCGTATCTGAAACTACCCTAAATCGTTCCAGTTTGGGCTTAGGTAACTCTAAGGTGTTATTTCGTACTGTCCTGTTGCGCCCAATCATATCCTTTCTCCATTTAAGTTTAGCATACAAGTACTCAGGAGTTCGTGTTTTTTGTAGATTGAATATAAAATTATATAACTTTAATATCGTTTTTTTTTCATATTTAGGATATCATGAGAATTCAAGAATGGTGTGATGTATGATCTTTTGGGTACATTGAAACAGAATCTAATGACAGAATTTTGAGCACGTTGAATTTTCTGTTGGTATTTTTTTATCATACATGGTCCGTATACGATATCGCAGCAATCAAGGTGCGATAGAACAAAGGAATCTGCGAGCCGTAATCTTATCGGGATGCTTAGGTGAGGCCTGAATCTATACAGAGATCTGAGCGAGTCATAACATTTACCTAATTTAAACTTAATATGATCCTCAAAGGACAAGGGTTCATCTACTAGTAATCCAAGGTTTTTTACCACTTTAGTTTCATTAACTTTGGTTTTATTAATAGTAATCAGAGGCATATTTTGACGAACTAAATCAATCTGATGTTTAGTACCTAGGATTATATACGATGATTTCTGTGGATTAAGGAGCAGTCCATGGTCATTTAGGGAGAGCCATTTAGGGGCAGTTTTCGGCACCAGGCAACCAAGTGTTGTAATAACATACCACCACCTTTTCGGCTACTAAAATCTAAAATTTACATTTAAAAAACATTATAAGAAACATTTAATAGAAAAACAATAAACTGGGTTGTCTGGTACAAATTATTACAGTGCGCCATTCACTTGCTGACGCGAGGGAGAAGTTCCTAGTATATTTATTCGTATTATCATAATTTGTACTGTAACATTTCTTATCATGATTATTATTCCTTACATAATATATTTATTACTTCTATCTACTTATCATAATTATCTAATTAAGCCTATCATAATTGTATGCAAACAGAAATTAGTGCCTATTAGTTCTTACGAGTTCTAATGACTTGCCTAAAAAAGGTTTCCGCAGAATAACAGCGCCGAGCTGTCGATCGGTGGCGAGGCATAATGCTGAGCTGGAACCCATTTGCTGCAGTAGCACATACTCGTACACACCTATTTGCCACTTTTTAATTTTTCACTGACTACATGGTAAATTTATTTATTCATTCTATTGTTCCTATGTTTGTTGAATGTAATTTTCTGTTTTCTCTTACTTGTGCATTCTCTTTGATGTTGTACCTTTTGATTGTATTGTGTGAATTTGTGTGTGCTGTGGTTGCAAATAAATGTCTGTATATATCTAAAATGTACAAACGCGATAAATACCCGTTTTAATTATTTATTATTTTCGTGATAAATGCCGTATTTATAATAATGAGCATGTAACATCTAGATCTGACACATTATCATCATCATCATCATCATCATATCAGTCGTAGGACGTCCACTGCTGGACAAAGGCCTCCCTCACTGATCTCCAGAGACTGCGGTTGGAAGCGGCCTGCATCCAACGCCGACCTGCGGTTCTTACCAAGTCGTCTGCCCATCTTGTAGGTGGACGTCCTACGCTGCGCTTGCCGGTCCGTGGCCTCTTTAATTTTATGTTTTTGCCTCAGCAAATAACTAAGGTCCCTTCAAGATAAATTATGAGAATATATTTACCATAATCATAGTACTAATGTATTCCACAATTATATCCCGAATAATATAAGGGTAGTTTCGGTACGTCTTATGTAATCAACGTATGGTTACATTAACATAGGTTACCTAACTCGGGAAAATGTGCGTTGAAATGGTAATTAATATTATGGTTACGAGTGAAATTTGTATTATTGTTTGTTCTTGAAAGCAAGAAGCGTTACAGCTACTAACTAATAGACACTAATACAAGCTGTTGCCCGCGACTTCGTACGCGTTACACTACAAAATGTGTAGGTAACATAAAGGCAAAATAAGCCAAAAAGTCAGTTTCTGGAAAACTCTTGATCGCAACCACTTTCACTTTATTAATGTTATCTATAACATCGTTGTGAATTTCAAACGTTCAATTCGGTCTTACACCTATGAAATATTAATAAATCTTGTCGGCCGTGGCCCTAGTCGGGATATCGCTTCTAGCCATCGGTTGTTTGAATATAAATGTACTATATTCAGGGCTAATTCAGGGCTGTTATATCCCGCACTGCACCACACCTACCAATTATATAAGAAATCGCTTATGTACGAGCACTTTAGTTTCGATAGTCAGCCAGTAACCAAACGTTTGTTTTCGAAATATTTGTAATAACAGAAATATGTAATCCATACTAAAATTTTAAATTCGAAAGTAACTCTGTCCCTCTCTCTCTTTCTCTCTGTCTGTTTGTTACGTTTTCACGGCTAAACGGCTGAACCGATTTCAATTAAATTTAGGATTGACCCATAGGCTTATTACTATTATTAATACTTATTACCCGACTGCGCGGAAGGAAGGTAATATTTTTATTGAAAAACCACGCGTGCAAACCGCAGGCTGTCAGTATATACATACATCTTAAAAAAATACCAAAGGAACAAATGAATAATCTTAAGACCATTGCAAACTATCTATAGATAGTTCAACTCGTTAGAAATCATTCACTGGCAAATCATTCCACTTAGTCGGATATATATTATAATATTTATTTATTTATTTATTTCTAGGAAAACCACTTATACACTTATTACTGATAAACTTATACAAATAACAGGTTGTTTAACAGATAGCCAATTACAGGTTTTCACGTTTATACAACATTATAGAAACAGAAAAATGTGAACAACCATTCGACATCTCATGTTACAGATGCAATTAATATATATTTCATTCTATATTTCATTTCATTTATGTATTCATAAAACAATTAACCAATTGTATTTGAAACTACACTATACATTAAACTAATCAAAATAATCATAATTAAATACAAAAGTAATTAATAAAACCAACACAATTCAAAAAACAAGCCATAACAAAAAACAGCACTTATTTATATATGTATTACGATTAAATGTACAGTTTTTTATTAATTTAATTTCTCCTCATTTGTAATTTTACTCTGTGCACCGCTGTCCGTCACTGCTTCGCTCATTACTTTGAATTGAAAAATTGCCTGGAAGAAATCGCTTTCAGCGATAAGGTCACCCATTGTACTGTATTTAAAATTAACTAGTTTTTTAAGTATTCCTGGTCTACAATAAAACATTTTTCTATTATATTCTCGCTTCATTGCCCTGCACATTGCAATGCTTATGCGTTGACCTAGATAGACGCCAGTTCTCAGATCACACGTCGCTTCAACCATCGCCCAGAAATGGTTTAAAAACGCAAGGGGCTCCCGGTACCGCATGGACGTCTCGACCCCAAATGGCTCAATAACATGAGCTCTGTTGAGACATGGAACCGAGACGTGGTCCTTCACTATTGGCCTTATGAATAAGCTCATTGTCGCTCAACGAGCTATGGAGAGGGCTATGCTCGGGGTTTTTCTACGGGATCGAATCAGAAATGAGGAGATACGTAGGAGAACTCAAGTCACCGATATAGCTCGACAGATTAGCACGTTGAAGTGGCAATGGGCAGGCCATATAGCGCGCAGAACAGATGGCCGATGGGGCCGAAAAGTTCTCGAATGGAGACCACGGACCGCCAAGCGCAGCGTAGGACGTCCACCTACAAGATGGGCAGACGACTTGGTAAGAACCGCAGGTCGGCGTTGGATGCAGTCCGCTTCCAACCGCAGTTCCTGGAGATCAATGAGGGAGGCCTTTGTCCAGCAGTGGAATTCCTACGGCTGATATGATGATGATGTTGATGATTGAGACTTCCATATTTGCACCGCTTGAGTTGGTTTAATTGATCTACTTAATTAGAGACCTATTAAATGTAAGCAAATGTTTTTTTTACAGTTCTATGCGCACGGCTCTTTACAAATACAAATAAGACTGCCTACAAACAACAAACAACAAACTTTAGGTCATTATAATATTAGTATAAGGCTGCGTTCACACGAGTGCTATTTTTTTCGGCGCGACACCGCGCGAGTCGCGTAAGCGCTGCTTGCTCCTCAGAAACTTTTGAATTTACAGTCTATGTCATTCACATAAAGATTTATTATTTTGTATGTATGACTTGTTATTATAACTGAACTGTAATTAATTAATTTATATTTAATTAGGTACCTTTATACAAAGCAAAATAAATATGTGAACGAAAAGCTGACACTTCATTTAGTTTGTATTGCCGCGTAATGACCTTGACGTATAATTTATCTATGCACCCATTTGAATCTATGAAGCTGTTTGTCATATTAACTGAATGACACAGCATGATAAATATGGAGGTTATGTTACAAGTGAGAAATATATTGTAATTTGAATATTTAAATAATAGGAACTGGTGAAGCAATAGCTTTAAATATTGTTTTATAATTATTATCCATGAATAGTATGGTGAACAGTGAAACTCCGACGCGTGCGTTGATAAAAAAAACGGCCAAGTGCAAGTCGAACTCGCGCACGAAAGGTTCCGTACCATCTAAACTAATATTATAAAGAGAAAAGATTTGGTTGTTTGTATTGAATAGGCTCCGCAACTACTGGACCGATTTAAAAAAATATTTCACTGTTGGGAAGCTACACTATCTCCGGGTGATATATGTTACTTTTTACCCAACTGCGCAGAAGGAGGGTAATGTTTTTATTGATCAGATTGGTCAGTTATTTATCTATAAAAACGGCAAAAAAATCAGATTTGTTGTATGGGAGCCCCCTCATATATTTGTTTAATTTTAATTTAATTATTTATTTTTAAAATGAATATATAACTAAACATTCGGTGAATATTTCAAGCGTCTACCTGTTGTCGTTATCAATATCGAGCTAAAACGGGCAAAACAAATCACGTTTGTTGTATGGGAGCCCCCCTTAAATATTTATTTTATTCTGTTTTTAGTATTTGTTGTTACAGCGGCAACAGAAATATATCGTCTGTGAAAATGTCAACTGTCTAACTATCACGGTTCATGAGATACAGCCTGGTGACAGACGGACAGACAGACAGGGGAGCCGCTTTACCCTTTGGGTACTGAACCCTAAAAATCTGCCTGATCAGTGCGCGTTGAAATCGTGTCATATGAACGGGCGGTAAGTGTATACTGACCAACGTCACTGACATACCACAAAATAGCAAACTGATGTGGCAGTGGGCAGGGCACATAGCTCGAAGAACCGACGGCCGTTGGGGCAGAAAGGATCTCAAGTGGAGATCACGCACTGGAAAGCGCAGCGTAGGACGGCCCCCCACTAGATGCAAAGACATCCTGATAAAGGTGGCTGGGAGCCGTTGGGTGCAGGCCAGACAAGATCGGTCGCTCTGGAAATCTATGCAGGAGGCCTATGTTCAACAGTGGCCTCCTGTGGCCGATATACTCATGATAATAATTGTATAAACTTTACATGAAAACCTCAGCAAATAAATGGGAAATATTCCACGTGACCTTTATTCCCAAACACACGGTGTTTGCTTCGATTGAGACACATAGTCAACATAATTTTGGGTGTTTTCAAATATACCTCAATTTGTTTCGCTTGATACTCGCTTATTGTTTGTATCCCCTGGGGGTACACTTCCTCTATTTTATAAAATATCAACTACTTTTCTAAACATGAGGTTGCTGTGTGAAACCATTGAATATAATAGAATAAAAATGTATTTACAACATTACAGTAAACACAAAAATAAAAATGAGGCACAAAATATGTATAACTTCGGATCAGTTTCGAAGAAATTTCGTATTAGGTAGATTATAAATAAAATAAAAATACTTTATTACAGACTACAGAAATACATTTCCACGGTTAGTTAATTACTTAAAGACAAAAAGAATATACAATTATTTGCAATAAAATACAGAAGAAACAGTTGAATCATCTAAAGACCGTTGCAAATGATCTATAGATAGCTCAACTGCTCCAGATCACTACCAGACGAAAGTGTCCCCAAGACACGTTGACCGGCGTTGACCTAGATAAGCGCCAGCCCAGAAAGAATTTTGAAAACGTGATGGGCCCCGGTACCCCATGGACCCAGAGTCTCGACCCCAAAAGGCTCAAATACATAAGCTCTGTCGAACCTTCCATATTTGCGCCGCTCGAGATCTTGGACTGAATTTGCCGCCGCACCGGCCCCAACTGCTGTACCAGATAAATGAGATTGCGCAAGGGTATCGACGCACGTGGCATCCCATACCAAAGGCCTACCCTTCTCCCAAGGTATAAGAGTCATACCGTTGTAACGCTTTGGATCAATAGGAGAGATTAAATAAGACGATGTATGTGTTTCAATACATATAATTATCAAAATAAGAGAAGTCGGTAGAGCGAGTAGGTTTGTTACATTCAATTACTTATACATGTGGCAAGATCAAGAGAGGCTGATCATAAATGACTTGGTTTAACGATGGTATACACTTAGATTACAAATTACAGTTATAGTATTTTACAGTGAAGGTAGTACAAACAGAGCTTGACTTGAAGAGTACAGAATTCTTAAGGCTTTTAGCCTATGGTGCAACAACTACAGAATGTGTTGAGCACTCCTAGCAGCATAAATTTATTTAGTATAATAAAGTGGGCGCCATCTGACGAGAGCGTCAGAAAAGAGAGAAATGTTTCTGGGGTTCAACCCAGATAAAAATAATGGAATAAATACACCTCGTGTTATTTTCTTCGACCGTCCCTGGCGTCTGCTCGGACAGATGAAACGGGCTTGAGCTGCGGCGGTAGGCTTCGTGGGCAGGCGTGGTCGTGGTGTGCGTCAAGGCAGCTAGCAGGTTGACCGACGAACGACCTCTTGGCGGTAGGCTTCGTGGGAAGGCGTGGTCCCGATAGGCTTCGAGGCAGCCAGCAGGGTGGCTGAAGAACAACCACGCTTCTCGACGGCTCAGATGATAGGTTTGACGGTTGTCAGGTGTAGATATAGAGAAGTAAGAAGAAAGATCAGGAGCGAAGACCGTGAACAACTTCCCGACTTGGAAATCTTGCGCACGAATTCACAATAAAAGGTAACAGGAATTACACTGTCCAGAGATTAATACTGTAGCACGTTTATTAGAAGTTCTCACTGATGAGTCCAGGCGTGGAAAAGAGAGTGAGGACAGACGACTCTACCTTTTTATACCCGAGACCTTCCACCGTCTTTTAATCATTATTAAAATCGAATTTCTTCTAACACATTCTAGAACAAATGAAGCAATCCCTTTTGGTGATGCCATAAAATAAAATTTGACACATCCGGCGTCACTCAAGATAACGATGTTTTTCACATCAGTTATGCATCAGTCAAAGACACTGATTGAATTCGGTCTTTTATTATTTAAGATTTTTATTTTTATTATGTTTCTAATAAGGAAAGGATTATTTAATTTAAGTATATATAAATGTTTCTGATGATTAAAATTGAATATCGATCAATAAAATTATGTAGTTAATTTCTTTGAGATACATACAACGCCATCTGCAGTAAACATGGCGAACCATGACGGGAACACGCTCGGATTTCGGTACATTGAAAAACGAGTTATTGAGCGTTTGTGCAGTTAGTCCGCCGCCATGTCGCTAGATGTCGTGGTATGTAGTGTTTTATTAGTATAGTGTTATGTTAAATTAAAAATGTAGCGTGTCATGAAATTGTACACGTTACACCGTCAGGGCTCTTACCATCGTCACGTATCAGACCGTTCGGTTCGAGAACTGCTGGAACGTTGACGCTGCAAAAAACCCGGCGTATGATATCAGTAAGGCTAGCGTGACGGGAAATGCAACACGATAGACTAGATAAGACTAGATTCATGAAATACTAGATTAGTATGTACATAATAAGAAACAATTAAAATTAGCTATACTTGAATAAGACTTGGATTGAGACATAAATAGTTAACACATCTGCAAGTTAGCTTAAACGCTCGCTAAGCGATGATATCTTTTTAAATTAACTATTACTTTTATTTAATATCGCTTTATGTCTTACTACCTGGCCAATCCGCAGCTTTGCACGCGTAGTTTTTCAATAAAAACATTACCCTCCTTCTGCGCAGTTGGGTAAAAAGTAGCCTATGCCACCCGGGGATAGTGTAGCTTCCAAACATTGAAATATTTTTTTAAATCGGGCTATTAGTTTCGGAGCCTATTCAATACAAACAAACAAACAGATCTTTCCTCTTATAATATTAGTATAGATATTTCCTGTCGTCTACTTTGTTTTGGATAATCTATTTATTTATTTACATATCTGCGGAAACTTTTTAATTGGCTATCAGCACACATGCGCTGGTGTATACCGGCATGTATTATGTCAATAACTATTTTTAAGACCTAGCTGTAAGTTTTCCTAAAAGTTTGAAAATAAACAACAAAATATTTATTCAGTAATCGATACATTTCCAATAAACAATTTCTAACGTTCAATCGGCGGCGCCTTAGCGACGATGCCACTTATGGCGTGTTCCTATATCCGTCGGTAACCAGCTACGGCTCGCTTCTCCTTGTAAAACGTGTCTAAAGTTACCAATGTTAGGTTACCGATGGATATAGGAACCCGCCATTAGTCAGTTTAGGTATCAGATATCTACTTACATGATGAATTAATATGATTTTGTTTACCACTTTATGCAGACTGTTTCATTAATATTTTAGGACTTAATGTTAAGGTTGATTGAATATTTGACATTTTCTATGGTAATTATATTGAAAAACAACTATTTGACTACAATACTAGCTATTAGCCCCACCCGTGCTTTCATTTAATGTCATACATAAAAACACGTAGTATATATATCCATTGGAGATGACTTATGCAGAGTTTGGTGGCAAGATGCAGCATCAGACAGGCATATATGACCTACCTAGATAAGGGAGTCATACGAGTATAAGCTGTCTGGGATGTATTGAAAAGGCAGACACGTCGCAAACAATGTTTGGGCTTACGTAACACAACACAGTTTAACCAACCGTAGTGGCAGTAGCTGAAGCTCTCTCTCTCTCTCTTTCTGGTCTCCATGTGTAGTCTATACTATCTTAGCTATCTATATCTATACTTCTATACTAATATTAGGTTTTTAACTATGAAATTGCCGTTTTGTATGGAATAAGTAAAGATTAAGTAAGTATTTATTTTTTTAAACTTTTTTATTTCTGTTATTCAAAGTAATCACCCATGCAATCGACGCATCTTTGCCAACGCATTGAAACTTTATTGATGCCCTTCTTGTAAAAATCAGCTTGACGGTAAGCAACAAACTCTTCAAAGGCATTTTGTACTGCCTCTCGGGAATTGAATTTTTAACCCACTAAAAAGTTGTCTAAATTTTGGAAAAAGTAATAGTCGGTAGGTGCAAGGTCTGGTGAGTATGGTGGATGAGGGAGAGCTTTCAACCCCAGCTCTTGCAGCTTGGAGACTCTCTGTTGTGCAGTATGGGGTCGCGTGTTGTCGTGAAGGAGCAGTGGGGATGACCGATTGACCAAAGCTGGTTGCCGATGTGCAAGCTTCTTCATCATTGTCTCCAGTTCTTCACAGTACACATCTGCAATAATGCTCATGCCGTTTTGTAAAAAGCTGTGGTGAATCACACCCGCACTATACCACCAAACAGTGACCATCACCTTTTTAGGGGTCATTTTTGGTTTAGTTTAGGGCATTGCTTTGGTGCTGAACTGGATCTAACCAACTTGCTGAGTGCTTTTGATAGTCGAAAAGAATCCATTTTTCATCGCACGTTACAATTCGGTTCAAAATTCCTTCATTTCTTTGCCTATGGAGCAGCGCGAGGCAGGTCTCGACGCGTACGTTGCGCTGGCGATAGCTAAGTTCTTGGGGCACCCATCTATAAAGTTTTTTTACCTAGCATATTTGTCATAAATGGAACAAAATTGTTTTGATGCTAACATCAAAAGCTGCTGCTAGCTCAGCTGTAGATTGAGTTTCGTCAGCTTCCACAATCACCTTTAATCCATCATTGTTGACCAAAGTCTCCGGACGACCACGAGCTTCATTTTTCAACTCAAAATTTCCAGAACGGAACCGGGAAAACCAAAAACGGGTTATGCGTTCGTTTGCACAATTCTCTCTGTAAATGTTTTTGATGTTACGTGCCGTTTGTGTCGCGTTGGTGCCACGGCGGAACTCATATTCCATAATTACACAATTTTTTAAACTATCCATTATGACGAAAAATGTTCAAATGCAATGAAAATACAACGCTAATTAATAAACAAAAAACTGAGTTTGTAAAATGAATGTCATGTTTTTAAAACAAAATTAATTTGAATTTAGAATACAAAGCCATTCCAAACTTTTTTCTATTTGAAATGACCAGTACTGAAGAACGGCAATTTCATAGGTAAAGACCTATTATTATAAAGAGGAAAGATTTGTATTTTTGTGTGTATGTTTGTAATGAATAAACTCATAAACTGCTGTGCCGATTTCTAAAAATTCTTTCACCATTGTAAAGCTACATTCACCGTGAGTGACATAGGCTATATTTATTGCTAGAAAAGATTAGGGATCCTTACTAAAAATTAAGTAATGTAACCCAAGGTGTCAAAAAAAGTGACCTAAAACGTCTTTCGTCGCATGCGCTGCGGAAACTATTGATGATAGAACAAAAGTATGTTCTACAATATTAGAGAACATATCAATATCTACAAAAACATCCTAATATTATAAAGAGGAAAGATTTGTTTGTTTTTATTGAATAGGCTCCGAAATTACTGGAAGGAGGGTAATGTTTTTATTAAAAAACTAAGCGTACGAAACTGCGGATTGGTCAGGTAGTCTAGAATATACCAGTGAAATGTTCTTAAGTGTGATAGATAGTAGTGATAGTTTTATTGGGTTAAATTAGTAGGTATTTAATTGTGTTATGTATGTATTTAATATGGTTTGCTTTGAATTTAACAAGAGTGTTTTTCTTATTATGGCTACCCTTGATCAAGAGGTACGTGAGGTAATGTACACTGGACTCAGCGGAAGTCCAGCGCTGCGGCATATTAACATGCCGTAGCATCATGCTGAGCTGAGCACCAATTCATCACCACACAGAGCTGTTAAGTTTGTTAGTGCTTTGGTTAGATTTTATTGTTTATTTTTCTTTATAACTGTGTGCTTTTTGAATAAAATATTTTCTTTCTTTCTTTACTTTCTCCTAGTAGAATATAAATAAATAAAAAAATATAAATAAATATTGCTAGTTAATTCACACAGCACTATCTAGCCCCAAACTAAGTAGAGCTTGTATTGTGGGAATCAGATAACTGATACAATACTTAATACTTTTTTTTTTGTAAATACAACACTTATAATATATAGAAAAACATCCAGACCCGGAACAAATATTTGTAGATCATGCAAACATTTATTCCGCGGCGGGAATCGCACCCGCTACCTCCTGCTCGCTCAGCTCACTATTCGCCCACTGCGCCACGGAGGTCGTCAAATTATTATTATGATCAATATTAACCAATCTGCGTATTAAGACATAAACTGGATCCAAGTCAAAACCTATTTCTTGAAAATGAATTTTATTCATTTGTGGATTGCCATCATTTCATTTTATTACCTTTATGATGCCAAGTATCAAAACTTCAATACTTAATCCCGTACTAACAATGAAATTTCATGTAATATTCTTTGATTCCTCTCAGCACTTACCTACATAAAGCTGGTTATCTTAAATTTGCATAAGTAGTATAGTACCGTCTAGACGAACTTCAACGCGCATGCATAGAACAAAATATTACCACTCATGTACAGAAACGAAACTCCCACGTAAGACATCTTACACGGAACATAACTGAAATCTTCACTACATACTCGTAGTATAAAACAAAGTCTGTCCCTATGTATGCTTAGATATTTAAAACTACGCAATGAATTTTGATGCGGTTTTTATTAATAGATAGAGTGATTCAAGAGGAAGGTTTATATGTATAATACATGCATAATATAGTAGATAAACACTGATAACTTTAGAGTTTTCTAATGTGTTGTCGTAAATACTCTTAATACTCTTTCAAAATACTCTTTCAATTAAATTCTCTTTTATGAGTAACCTCTAAAGAAAACATATTTGTATTGTCTAATGACAAAAAAGCTGTGACCGATGTAGGTATATTATGACATTCTGTAGTATGTTAAATATCAGCATTGCACCCGTGCGAAGCCGGGGCGGGTCGCTAGTAATATATAAAACAAAGTCGGGTTTGTTCGAACACTTATAACTCGAGAACGGCTGGACCGCTTTTGATGATTTTTGATTTGTTGTATTTGCCTTTGTCCCGAATAGCAGAATAAATATTAATATTCGGAAAAATCACCCAAAAAGATTTTTTGCAGAATAATAATTTTCTCATATATTGATTTACTATAAAACTAGGGTAAAATGTAATTATTCATTAGCCTATACATGGCTAGATTGTAATAATATTACTAGGGTATAATAAGAATTGTACACTAGGAATATATATTAATGCAGATAATGATGGCCGACGTATATTGACAGCCCGCATCATATGAATGTCAAGGCGGTACGGAGTTTACCGGGTCAACTAGTATGTAACTAAAAACAACAGAAATGCACAATGTTCTAATTAAAGCGTCTTAATTCCTGAACATCGTATGACAATTTGACTTTTATCATTGCAACTTTAATCAGCGACAACGTCAACATCAATGTCTTACATCATCATCATCCACAGCGCGACTTCACCCACTTTTTTCACCCACAAATTTGTGCCATCCACCACGACACTGCGCTAGTCCCAGCCATCTATAGTCTATAACGACCCTCGAGGTGCAATGGGCGAATAGCCGGCTGAGAAGCAGGAGGGAGCGGGTTCGATTCCCGCCGCGGAACAAATGTTTGCATGATCTACAGATATTTGTCCCGGGTCTGGTTGTTTCTCTATATATTATAAGTATGTATTTACAAAAAAAAATGTATATTAGCATTCTATCAGTTATCTGGTCCCCATAGAACAATCGCCACTTAGTTTGGGGCCAGATAGTGCTGTGTGAAATGTCCAACAACATTTATATATATTTATTTATCTACGTCCCGTGACTTTCATGAAGGTGATTATCAAGCTTACTAAAAAAGTAGCTTACATTATGTAGTTTCACTTCTACGTATACGCAAATATTATTTAATTTAAGCTCATGTTCTTGCAAGATAAGGTAAACTGTTATTATATTTAGGTATAAATTATAAAGAAGATCGCGTTTGCGGCCTGTCTCAACTTGATATGCCGACGACAAGCCTCCATGGAATTTAGGGAACGCTGTAGTACTCATGTGATTGAATCATAAGATTGAAAATACAGTGTAAACTCCATATAACGTCACTCGTTTTAACGACGAACTCTCTAAAGCGACGAAATCACTCGGCTTGGTTTAGCTTGTCTTGCATACAATGGTACACTCTGTATAGCATTACACCTACTCTCAATAACGACGACAATTTGTAATAAAAAGTTCTTTTTAAGTTGCCAAATTAGTAAAAACTGCGCAGCTGTGTATATCCTTTTGTCGTTTTATTATCCTAGACCATAATAAACTCGACTGTCGGCATCATATACACCAAACTTTCTAAGAAATCCGTTCTTTTGTTTACAAAATGGGATTGCTTGCACGTGTAGCTGCAGACTGTTGTTAGTAGAAGAGATGGATTTTATCTATACGTTGTCATATTCTTAGTAGCTCACAAACTTTCAAATTGTAAACATGGCTAGTAAGAGAAAATCACTGTGTATTGACGAAAAAGTTCTCTCCATTTAACGACAACTCTCTATAACGTCAAAATATGATCAGTCCCTTGAGTGTCGTTATATAGAGTTTACACTGTATTAAAATTATTTTCAATCTTTTTTGCGTATTTTCAGTTATATAAACCATTTATCATTTCTTTTTAGCCGACGGAGAGGAGAGGTGTTTATGCGTTTTACATTAATTTTTTTTTAATTATAGGCTAGCCTTTGACTACGATCTCGCCTGGTGGTAAGCGATGATGCAGTCTAAGATGGTACACGCCTAGAAGAAACCTATTCACTCGCGACTTGAAGAACCCTAGTTTATCTTTTAATTAACTAGTGGTTCGCCCCGAACTGAGAACATAAAAGCAAAGTTATTGTTAATTGTTATTCGTTATCTTTGACTATCAAAATAGAAATCAATAACCACAGCACTTGACCTACAGTTTCATTCTAATTACAGGTAACTGGAGTTCATGTAAATTGGATACTTTTTTTTGGGGTACAAAATGCAGTTATTCTGGATTTCAGACTTTTGCCTATATTTCTGTCACTAAAGCTACAAGAATACTAAATTTCAGCATTCTGGGGTCACTGGTGTACCCTGTGAAATTTGTCTAGCTTTAGTTTTTATTATGGCTAATAACTCACAAACTGTAAAAAAATTACGAAAAATAAAAACGGAGTCCAAATGTAATAATACATACCTTTAATTTGACGTCCCACTTGACCTAATAGCCTCATTTTCATTGTTTCTTACCCCTCTCGAACCTCATGGCCACCCCCACATTTTTAGCTCATTTAGTCACACCAAAGTTGTGATATCACAACCTACCTATGTATTAAATTTCACGATGATCGGATCGAAAGCTATCCTCGGACAAACATACATACATACAACGCCAATTTGCCCAAGTTAATTTAGAGATCTCGCTTCGCTCGTTCAATTAATCCTTTACGATATTCAATTCTTGCATATTTTTTACCTTTCTGCCCCGACGGGCGTAAGTTCTTAGAACTACGTGTCCCGCCCACTGCCATTACAGTTGCTAATCCTCTGGGCTACGAGAGACTGGTTTGTCTAAGAATCTCATCATTTCAGATTGTGCACACATACTCTTGTTACGTAGCTACTACGCGGCCAAAGTCATTAGCAGGAGCACGTATTATCGGTTGCAAATTTGCAATATTAATGCCTAGGGGGCTGTGAATCTTTTGATATGCATCATCGCATTAAAGCGTTCAATTTGCAACTTGAAATTTCTGAATTAATGCAATCAAGGTCCATCCAAGTGCTCTTAGGGGTGTAATAAAAAATATGTGATCGATAAAAAAATAAGCAACTTACTGTTTGTCCTGTTGTGACAAGATTACGTGACTCATTTTACCTGACTGCAAGAAGGAGGGTTATGTTTTTATAATAAGGTGACGGCATAACGTCATTGCCAGCCTACCTGAATTTAAGCGTTGACCACTGCTATATTCTATCCCGTGCGTTTCATATAATAGTAGATTATTAAACAAAATAAAGCAGTGTCTTGCGTCCCGGGCGCTATATTGAATCCGGAACGTAACGAAGGATTCTAGAGTTAACAAACGAGCGTAGCGAGGGATTTTCTAAAATCCTAAGTGTAGAGAGGGATATAAGCACGCCCAAGATGCAGACAGCTTTATCCACGAGAAGAATACTCTACTTTTCACACTTTCTGAGAGACACTTCACTTTCTGTCTGTATAATAGGGAATGTTCTGAGGAGCTATTCGATCCCATCCCATCGTCGAGATTTTACCACCGCACTTCTCGACAACGTAATAAAGCTCAACACATATAATCGACAATTGTGTATCGCGCACCACACGCTTCACGTGATTATTTCTACCCTATACTTGTAAGATGTGGAATGAGCTACCATCTGAGGTTTTCCCATTAGGCTACGACATGGCACGCTTCAAGAGAAATGTAAAGAGGTTTCTACAGGGTAGGGAACGCATCAACAATACCCTGGGTGTTGCCGGTGTCAATAGGCAACGGTGACCGCTTACCATCAGATGGGCCGTAAGCCTGTTTCCCCACAATTAACATAAAAAAAGACAATCACAACCAAATCTAGGTTGGTGCATTCTGTGCAGAGGTCAGTTCGATTTACGAATAAGTTCTTATTGTGTGGGTCTCTTTGGTTCAAATTTTAATATAGATGAGGTTCCAAATTCAAATCCCATTATGCCCGCGAGAACTGGAAAATAAATATTGAAATTATATGAAACTTTAACACAAGTCGTATAATTAACAGAAATCTCAATGTCAGACGTCTCGTTAAAACAAATCGTCAATTAAATTAACCCTTATTTTAATCCGCAGACAAAAACAATAAATGAATTACCAAGTAATTAATTATATAAATCACAAAACAAAAACCAGACTTGTTGAGCCAAACGCTCGACATAATCTAATTAGAAATTTGAATCTGAAAAGAGCTGTCGCTTAATGGTTATTCCTAACAATAGCACGAAAGAAATACTTTTTTAATCTATATTCTACTTTGTACTGGGTACTTTGGTAATGTAATTAACCTGAAAGGGTCCGTCCATTAAAATAGAGAATATAAAAATAAGCTGAACGTCAACATTGGGCTAAGGATTTATTCTTTCCAGTTTTTTGATTTAACAGATTTCGTAACAAAACAAGTATATTTATTTTATCTAAGTGTTTCTTCAATAAAAAAAATCGGGATCACGTCACACTAATATTACTATTGGTTCGCACTGAACCGAGATCTCACTAGTCTTCCATAAAAACAAAAATATATTATTAATAATAATTGACTATCAAAATAGTGCCACGAAATAAGTAGCCAAGGTACTTGACCTGCAGTTTCATTCAAATTACAGGTAACGGGAGTTCATGTACTTTGGTTACTCATTTTTGGGGTACAAATTGCAATTATTCTGGATTTCAGACCTTTGCCTATATTTGTGTCATTTAAGCTACACGTAGACCAAATTTCAGCACTGTGGGACCACTGTTGTACCCTGTGTATTTTGTCAAAGTTCAGTTTTTATTATGGCTAATAACTCAAAAACTACAAAACTTTACTTAAAAATAAAAACGGAATCAAAATTTACTAATGAAGACCTTTCATTTGACGTCCCATTTGACTTAATAGTCTCATTATCATTTTTTTACCCCTCTTGAACCCCAATATCTCAACAACCCTTCAACATTTTAGCTCATTTAGTCACACCTAAATTCACCTACATCACTACCTACCTCATATCGACGCTTCAAAAGTTATCCTCGGACAAACACACGATACATACATACAACGTCGATTTGCCTAAGTTGATATGGAGATCTCGCTTCGCTCAATCAATGGAAAGTTTGGATGTTTGTTTATTTATTTGTTTGTTTGTTACTCAATCACGTCGTAACGGCTGAACAGATTTCGATGAAATTTAGTATGTACGTAGATTATAACCTGGATTAACACATAAGCTACTTTTTATCTCATAAATCAGGTTCCATGCGATAAAATGGGGTGTCAAGTTTCTATAGAAAAAGTGTTTTGGCTTCGATACCATTTTACACATAGTTTACACGTTACACGAGTTATCTTTATTTTTAGGTTACCTACTCATTTAGTTGTGTAACGCGTACGAAGTCGCGGGCTAACATATAATATATATATATATATATCCCAAAGAACCCTGTACATCTGGTCTTACGACCTCAAGCCAAAAGTCACTCGGGGGGAATTCTCCCCTTTTCCTTGGCAGACAGCTATCAACCTGTGTTCAAGTCCAGAGACCTAAGACAGAGGAATTACAGTAAATCTTTATAGCCTGAGAAAAGGGCAAAAAGATTATGATGAGGCCATTCGTTACAGACATTAATAAAAAAAAATACACTTATTTCAGATCCAAGAAATCCATTTATTGTTAGTAACAATATATGGTTCCATATTAGTGACGTCACAGTAAGAACATAAAAGGAATATAGTCAATTATAGAGGGAGCCGATTGTTTCATGCCGCATAAGTTCAGACGCTCTGGAAATCTATGGGGGAGGCCTATGTCAGCAGTGGAAGTCCTATGGCTGATATAATGATAATGATGATGAGAAGCTACAACCTAACATATGCAGCCTCGTCAGGGAGTCAAGTATCTCCGCAATCACTTTCAGGTTTCCATTGGTGCTTCCTCGAAATTATATATAAGAAATATGTTTAAATCAAAAATAAATAGATACATGGTTCAATTTTGCGTTTTAATTTGATCGAAGCAAATAATAATAATACAAGTGAGTAATTAGTGCGTTAATCAATAATTAAAAGAAATAATCGTTGACTCAAAGCGTTTCACATTTAGCTCAATGAAAGCGTTAAATTATCCTTAAAGGTAAGTAAATCGTGTTGATTTATGCAATGTTTTATAATATATTACCCGTGCGCGATAAGTTGGGACCTGAGCGCGGTGACGTCATATTGGCGTGTTTGTACCGCCCGCAAAAAAGCGAACATAACAAGCAGCCGCCCGCGGCTTCGTCTTTGTTTTTTTTAACCGAATGTATTATGTTACTCAGGGAGGACGCTGCTTTTTATCTAATCTTTTTTACACTATTTGAATAAAATAAAATCACAATGTTTAAGTTTAGACATTTATTTTATCTATTATTTACATTATCTCATCTTCGTCACTACTTAGTGGACAGGTAAACAAAACTGTTTGTTCCGTTTTTCGTTTTCAAAAAACTCTAACACTTTTAGCACGAGGTTTCTTTCTCCGCTATGCAAAGGTTTACCCTTCATAATAATAACAAAAACACTTAACAAGAAATATAACAACAAAAACTACAACAACAAAACAATAACACAAACGAAAACTAAAAGAATTCCAGAGCGCGTCGTTACGTGACGTAGGCCAGTACGAGACTAAAACCCTAGTAAAAAATAGTGATGCGAACGGTACAATACGGGCGCCATCGGGGAAGTGCAGGGGAAGCGGTCGGGAAGTCGCATTCCTAGCAGGTCCCAAGTTATCACGCACGAGTAATACATGGTGTAATCACTATAAAGCACTATATATATAACATTTGTTGGATCTTTGCTCATGAAAAATATAAGGTAGATGAATTATGTTTGTCATCCGCTTTTTCTACGACTACCGTCGTTTTGAAAACGTTGGATAGGCGGGTCGGCCATAACTGCCGTGCCTCGCTCCGCGCGCCCCTCCGCGCCGCTCCCTGGCAGCGCGGGCGCTGTTCAGTTGACTTGCACGACCGCACCTTGCTGGTCGCATTCTTACCCCCTGAAGAAACTATTCCGTGAATAGACAAGTTTAACTCTATTTTGTAACTGCTGTGCTCGAGACGTTTCTCTTGAAGTGCTGTGCATTTTCAATTGTGCTTCAGAAGATTCTTCTTCCTAGAGCATACTTCTAATACTTATTATTTCAATTTAAAAGGTCATTCGAAATTACTAAATCTCATTTACCAGCACCATAAATTCATCCCCAACAACATTATTAGGATTTTAACAGTAAGTTTTGTGGTTCAAATTGAAGTAATGTTGCTACAAGCTTGAAACAAAACGCTCCTGAAACATGATGGTTTTCTAAAAGATTGTGGTCGGTGCCCAGAAAGTGAACGGTGTATCATTGCCATAACACAACGAAATATATTCACATTTCCCTGTGCCATATTAGATCAAAATACCAGTGCAATAAAGCTCATTTTTCTGGGAAGCTGATTAAAAGTGACAAAACAACTCGGTTCTGGCGGTAAAAGTATCACCACATGCTATATTTTAACTCGGCTATATCAAGTAACAGACACTCAGACGGAATAATTAGATTGTATTAAATTATTTAGGCCGGCGGGAAAGTTTTCGGACTGTCCTGGATATTTAATTGCAAAAGCATTTTGGCGGTAAAAGGTTGTAATCATTACTATCATGGTAGAATCAAGTTTTTTTTTCTTTTATTTATGGACTTTCAAACAACATGTTAATGTCAGCCTTATATATAACAAAATGATAAATTTAAAAAGTCCGTAAAACAAATGCATGTGCGAACCCTTCGATGTACTATCGAAAAGTGTGCACTTGCATCCATTTTACATACCTGCTGCAAAGTAAGAATTATATAAAAAAAATTAGTGGCACTCCGGGAGTGCCGACAGAAGTGAACACTTGATCAATAACATATGTATTTTTTGATTCGTCAGGAAATATTTTTTGAATTGTCAGGAACAGTGTCGGTAACGGTATTAGTGTCGCGAGTTCAATGGTTATTTTCCCATCTCAAAAAATGCCCAACGCGCCTAAAGAAATTTTCACTTCGAAAAAATTTGGATGTCGCAAAATGTTCATGATGGATATCGCATAAACATGAAAATTTACTAAGAAAGTTGTCTTATGCCCCTCCACAACTAAAACAAAACAAAATATATTCAGAGGTGTCGGAAACAGTGTCGCGAGTTCAATGGTTTTTTCCCATCTACAATTACATACAGATATTCAGTAGTTTGGTTTTTACTATTATCTGAAGTCGGTTATATTTTAAAAAGTTACTTGTCCGGTTCAGAAGGTTCGATTCCTATATAAACGTAGTCATATGCTTGCACCAACTCCAGGTCGCCTAAAAAAACAAATCTGAAATCAATTAATAGAAATAAAAATACAAAATCGTTAGATGTACTCAAATTTAAACACAACTGAAAACATGTACACAATTCCACATTAACAAAATTTAGTTGAGTTCACATTACCTACTGTGTACTTCAGTCGAAAAGCCTTGAAAGTTCATAAAGTTTGATACAAAACACCGCCAATAATTTGGAGCAGGTAGCCGATAAGAGTTGGTATCAGGAAAACTTTCTGGTGCCGTTATCATTAAGAAATTGTATGAAACTTCAAGTGAAAGGTTTCGTAATGTATGAAATTTTAATGCACAAATGTTGTTGGGAAACTGAAGCGCTCGTAGCGTAGCTTGCTTAGTTCTGGTTAGGTAATGTTTTAGGTCATCACTGAGGTGGGTGACCGCTAGTTGAATATATACATATACCTAATGAGGACTTCCTTTTTGTGAAATCTGGAGGAAACGTTAAGATACTAAGCCATTTCCAGATCTGGGTTTGTTTTTCTAACTGGCTAACTCGCTGTTTTGCCTTTCACGGTGATGGAACTTAACTGAACTTTTGGCGAGCACATAGGGCTACCTCGACGGTTGAGCATAATACAAGCCGTATACAAGCATACGGATCACCTGAAGTTATAGGTACGGTTACGGAAAGGATTAACTCGCGCATTACCAACCCTTTTAAAATTTAATAAAAAACTGTATGTATTTTTCTGTTTTGCAACCTATGACAGTAATTTGCTTAGTCTTCGGTTATCTTTTGTGCCTTTATCCTTTTTTTGTGTATATACTGCTATGTTGCAAATAGTTTTTTATTTATAATATACAATTCCCCTTCTAAACAGATTATTTTATTCACTGTTTTCAGTGAATAAAAATCACTTTCAATCACTATTTTGGTGTTTGAATTTAGAACACACCAATATATTCGACCTCCGTCTCAATGTTATACAACAAAAAAATACTCGATACAAACTCCTTGTGCAAAGAATACTCGACATACAAACTCCTTGTGCAAATAACTCCTCGAGATTTGAGTGGTCGACATTTTCGACAAGGAGTTTAGCATTAGACTATAAATTGTTTTGTGTTCTTTGCTGTCATTAGTAAACTGGCGCTCTTTTGAATACGTAAGTTGTACGAACACAAGGTTTAGTGTATTAATAAATCGATTGAAAATGCATTCAAGTGATGAAGGAGATGTGTTAACACCTGAGTTTATGAAAGAGATGGCGGCCGATATAGTAAAACACTTGCTACCCAACAAATCACGGCTGATTTACATCAAAGACTACGATGAGTTTTGCAAATGGAATGGAGTTCTTAATTACTTTAACCATTTTTTTTTCATTAAATGTCTATTTTCGCTGAAATCTTTCTTTTTCTCGTAGACATGGTATAAAGTATAGTATGCGACTCTCAAATAAAACGGATTTATATCGAGGGCCATGAATCACTCGCGTCACTCAGGATTCTAACACTAGCATTATAATTTATTCACTAATTACATAATATACTATTATACCATTCCCCCTCTAAAAACTTATTTTATTCACTGTTTTCAGTGAATAAAATAACTTTTAATCACTATTTTAATATTTGAGTTATATTTTTGAAAACACTAATATATTCGACCTCCATCAACAATGCTATCAACCTCCTTGCGTAAAAAATACTCGATGCAAACTCCTTGTGCAAAGAACTCTCTCGACAAAATTCTTTTTTTTTTTCTCGTAGGCATGGTATAAAGTATAATAAGCAACTCTTGAATAAAACGGATTTATATCGAGGGCCATGAATTACTCGCGTCGCTCAGGATTCTAACACTAGAATTATAATTTTATCACTAATTACATAATATACTATTATACCATTCCCCCTCTAAAAACTTATTTTATTCACTGAAAACAGTGAATAAAAAGCACTTGTAATCACTATTTTAATATTTGAGTTATATTTTAGAAAACACTAATATATTCGACCTCTATCAACAATGCTATCAACCTCCTTGCGTAAAAAATACTCGATGCAAACTCCTTGTGCAAAGAATACTCGACCAAATTCTTTTTTTTTCTCGTAGGCATGGTATAAAGTATAATAAGCAACTCTTGAATAAAACGGATTTATATCGAGGGCCATGAATTACTCGCGTCGCTCAGGATTCTAACATGAATCATGAATCACTCCCTACGATCGTGATTCACTCGTTAGAATCCTTCAATTGCTCGTGATTAATCTATGGGTCTTACTTTAAATCCGTCCTTTATTCCCTAATTGCTAATATACTATTATTATATTTTGATTCAAGCGAAAACGAAAGCAGTTACTAGCTGAACTAGTTTCGTATTGGTTTCCTTTCAAAGAAACTTGCCTCCGTTATCATTAAGAGTTTTATTAAACTCGGCCGGAGTGCCGAAGTTTGGTCGATAAGTAATGTATGAGCAAGGTCGAAGTTCCCTTTCACTCAATCTGACTTGACGATAATATAAATTGAAGGGACGAATTCTTCAGAGTTCGGTTAAGTAGTTCATGCTGTAGTGAGATTGAGATAAGGATAGTGGAATAAAGTTTTTGTTTTCGATTTTATATAGAGTTGTGGAATGTTTTAAGCACCGACGCAAAAACAGGGGTATTATAAGTTTGACTCCAATGATTCCCCGACTGTGTGTCTGTGTGACTGTGTGTATTTCTATAACACCGTAGTTCCCAAATGGATGGACCTATTCGGATGTTTTTTTTTTAAATAGTAATCTTGTTTTAGTTGGGTGGTTCTTAGCTATGCGGAATGAAGATAAGGTCAGCCAGACTATCAGCACTCTTCCATTTTGTTGGAGGGATCAAACCAGTTTTTTTTGATTCACAATTAAAAATTAATTCACAGTATTTTTTTTTTCTTAATACAGTATCAGAAATGTTGCTTATACTCGTAGAGCCTAAGATGGCCGGAAAATAAGTAAGTCCACATGCCAAATGGTGACTTAGAACTAAGAAACTCTCCACAATAATAAATACAATGCTGGGAACGGCAAATTTTTATTATTATAAATACGGGATTTGATACATACCGTTTTATCCATGTTATGATAGACAATGTTTTGGTTCAATTCGTAAACCTTCATCAGGGTGAAAGATTTCTAACTAAAATAAAAAAAATAAAATACTTAATAGTTGTTTCAGTAAAGCTCCACACTAAACATAGTCGTCCTTTTTATTTTGTTGTCTGAAAGAGATCGATTTTAGCGATAAGACCGCTCACTTACTTTATTTTCGCGAATTTCTTGTGCAATAAAGAGTATCTATCTATCTACAGGAACAGCGTTCATAAAACAGATTTAGTCTATTGTACTAAATCTATTTGTAAAAATTGTTTTTTGTTTTTATTATTTCGAAGTACTATACAGAGTTATCTTATCTTATCTTAGATTAATAACTCACCCGCTATCTTGATGCTGGTCTGCAGCGGCGGTGTCACCGGTGGCGGAGTCGTTGTCGTCGCTGTGTTCGGGGGATACACAGGATCGCAGCATTCTCTCTCCGGAAACTCGCTGCCCCCCACCCACGCCACGATCAGCACCAATACCGCAATCACTGGCCATACTCCATCCGGCCGGCACTCGCGAATCATGGACGCAACTTTAGATACACGCACAAAACACGCCACGAATGGCGAACGCAGCGCCAGAAATGGCGGACGTGAAGTTAAAAATGGCGGCTGTGACTGAACACGCGCCAATTTGAGCGAGTTTAAATTTGGAATGTTGTCGTAAACTAGCCCAGTTTGTTCTTGCATTCGAAACAGTCTCCGTCTATTTTCGTCCTTTTTTGTTTTAATTTTTTCATCGCAACTATCCTTTTCGTACATCTGATTTAATTTTGTAATTCACATGACACTCCGTTTTAAACAATGTTATTCTTATTCACTAGTGATATGTTTCGATTCACTGTAATTGACTTTACGGAACTTTGATTTTTGTATATTTCTTCATAAATACTTATTTTTTATCTGAAAAGGACATTTATCTAAAAATAAATATTAAAAAAAAACTAATATCGCTCATCCATTCATCATAGAACATTCTTTTTATGTTACTAAATAGAAAAATAATATTTCTAAAACTCATTCTTAAAAGGTTGTCTGGAAGAGATCGCTTTTAGCGATAAGATCGCCCATTGTACCTTTATTTAATGTTTATTTCCATTATTACTGTCTTTTTGTTTGGTGTGCAATAAAGAGTATTTCATTCATTCATTCTCATTCATTTAAACCACAGGGACACTATCTTTTACACTACTTAGCTGATGCAATTGGGCATTAACAAAGAATTCATTAGATAAATATATGGTGCAGGCAGAATAAAGGCATTTTTTAAACAATAAATAACCATTACAAGAACTACACGAATTATGTAAATTACGACCGACCCCGATATAGTCGAAGTTAAGAGGCCGTTAAGCAAATTGAATCCATAATATGCTATTTAACTTTTCTGTTTGAAATCGTAAAACATATTACGTTTGTTGGAAACTTCTTCTATTCATGCGAAATTTCATTAAAATTACCAAAAAAATGTGCGTCCACAGAGTAAAAATACAAAATTTATGTTAGTATGATAATACTTAGCTAGCATGCATTTTAAAGAAAAGATATATAGCACATGATCCATCTAAAGGTTGATGGTAGAGATTGTTGCTTAGCGATAAGAGCGCCGCATGCTGTTACTTTTAATTGTTTTATTGTTTATGTTGTGCAATAAAGTATTGTGTAATATAACCTAAGTAGTGGTTTCAACATTTAAGTAGGTAGATTACTTATAACAATACTAGCCCCCACACTAGGACACCCTGTATTTCGGGTGGCTAGTCTCTTCCTGTAGTTTTCCATAAGTCTGTATTTAATTTTAGTGTACAATAAAGAGTCTCTTAGAAGAATATAAAGAGAATCTTATCTTAGTTATCGAAAGGGACTGTAGAGACATACACTGTACTTAGCATATTAATAAATAAATAATAATTAATAAATATTGCTGGACATTTCACACAGCGCTATCTAGCCCCAAACTAAGCAGAGCTTGTACTATGGGAACCAGATAACTGACAAAATACATATATACATTTTTTTTGTAAATACTTACTTATAATATATAGAAAAACAACTAGACCGGGAACAAATATCTGTAGAGCATGCAAACATTTGTTCCGCGGCGGGAATCGAACCCGCTACCTCCTGCGTCTCAGCCGGCTATTCGCCCACTGCGCCACCGAGGTCGTCAGGTGTTTACGTTGTGCAATAAAGTATTATCTAATATAATCTAAGTAATGGTTTTAACATTTATGTAGGTGGATTACATAAAATAATACTAGCGCCCACACTAGGGCACCCTGTGTTGTTGGTGGCTAGTCTCTTCCTGTTTGAGTAGGTAAGTAGTTATCCCATTAATAAACTAAAAAATTAAAATTAAAATTCGTTTATTTCAGGCACAAAAATACGACCAATATCACATACAAATGAAAAATACACTAAAAACAACAAAATTGAGAACCTCCTCATTTTTCGAAGTCAGTTAAAAATACTGAATATGCCACGGAGCAGATGCTAAGTCAGTTTTTTTTTTGTATTTACTAAATCTATTTGTAAAAAATGTTTGTACAACAAAGAGTTATCTTTGACTACCTCCGTGGCGCACTGGCGAACCTGGAGACGCAGGAGGTAGCGGGTTCGATTCCCGCCGCGGAACAAATGTGTGCATGATCTACTTACAGATATTTGTTCCGGGTCTGGATGTTTTTCTATGTATTGTAAGTATTTATTTACAAAAAAAAGGAATATAAGTATTATATTAGTTATCTGGTTTCCATAGTACAAGCTTTGCTTAGTTTGGGGCTAGATAGCAGTGTGTGAAATGTCCAGCAATTTTATTTATATTTATTTATCTTCGTTATTGAAACGTTTTGTAGATACACGCATTGTACTTAGCATATTAATTATCTGTGACCGATAAGTGGAACCGCCTATGATACTTTTCAAGCACTTTTATTTAAATCACTATTTCACAAGTTATTACAAGTTATTGATTACTATTTAATATACGCGCCAAAAAAAATTTTTTACCAGCAATCTATAATATTTAAAAAAAATTGAAATGTAAAATACAAAACCTGCAACAGTTTTTTAGCTATAAAAAACAAAGATTTTGAAAAACATCTAAAACATTTTCAAGCCTAAGCAGAACTTGGATCCGAAACCTTCCTCCTGATACGAGAATGCACTACCAATTGTGCTACAGACTCTTGTCAGTTGTGCCTAAAAACTGTATAAGTTTTCCTGTAGATGGAGCTAACGGCGCTTTAGTCGTCATCATCATCATCCACAGCCTGAATTCACCCATTGTGGGGTATAGGCATTCCCAAATTTGTGCCATCCACCACGATCCTGCGCTAGTATCACCCACTGACAGCCCACGACCTTTACAATGTCGTCCACCCATCTCGCTGCTGGTCGTCCTACCCTTCTATACCCGCTCCTCAGCCACCATTCAGTCAATGTCCTGCTCCATCTGTCATCACCACGTCTAGCCAAGTGTCCCACCCAAGACCATTTGAGCTCTATAAGTCTTAGTCGTAATCTGAATCGTCTCACTAATTGTGACCCTGACGTGTCAAGAGCCTGTAGCACAATTGGTAGTGCATCCTCGTATCAAGGGAATGTTGCTGGTTCAAGTCCCGTCTAGGCTTCAACATTTTTAAGATGGTTTTAAAAATCCTGGAAATTTCCGTATGTGTACGGATAACACTATGAAAATAAAATAAAAAAACATACTTTATGAAAAACTTTATTTGTAGGGAGCGAATGGGATGATTTAAAGTTGTAAGCGTCGAAATTATTTAGGTTTACATAGGTAATATACGGTAATAACTATCGCAGGCTTAGGGGATAATTATGAAAGTGGGGGTTTACTAAGGAAATTGACCTCTGTGTTCGTAAATTTAGCTGCTTGCGATCATTAAAATTCTCCCTCCAAGTGTCCTTGTATTTCTTTCTATTACCTCGCTTTGTTTCGAGGACGAATGACTTTCGGACGATAATTCATATTAATTGTAATTTTTATGAGATATTTTCTTCTTGAAAAGCCGTATTTATTCTGATACAAAAGCTTTTTCAGGTAACTTGGCTACTAAATAATAATGCCATTTGAGTTTCCAACTTCTTATAGCTTTGTCCGAGAAAAATTGATGTTACTCAGCACGTGCTAACTTCTTGTTGATTTTGTGTGATGGTGTCAGGGATAACTTACAAATTGATCTTACAACAGATCAAGGAGCATAGCGGATCACTGGTCAACGATGCTGCAGATGAACTAGCTAAAAGAGGATCGGAAACCACGGCTATAGACCCACATCCATTCCTCCTTCTACCTTTCACACAACTACGAACATGGATACGACATCGTACTGTAAACCTACACAACGAACGTTGGGCACAGACCATGGACTGTAGGCAGTCGAAGGCAGCTCTGCCGGCCGTCTCGCCGCGACTAACACGTCGACTGCTCAACCTTCAGAGACTAGACCTTCGAGTCATCGTGTGGAATCTTATAGGACATTCTCCCCTGAACAAACACCTCTACATCATCGGAGCAACAGGCAGCCCACTCTGCAGGGGATTTCTCACCGAAGGAGAATCAGCTGTCCACGTAGTCCTGAAATGCGTGAGGGTAACACAACGTGCAGAAATCCTGGACAATCCAAGGTCACTCCGTGAGCCCGCGAAGACCCCAGGAAACTTCTGCGCTTCTGGTCGGAGTTAGACTGGCTATCTATATATATAGTCAGCTCTCTCACGCATAATGGACCATAAGAGTTCAAATGCGGAAAATGGAGTCCACCAACATATACAAAGTGCTAGCTTAGTACAAACTCGCATTCTGAAGTTCTTCGGCCACGTCTCGACGCGGGACTCGGACTCTATTGAGCGTCTTGTTGTACAAGGACGAGTGGAGGGCATCAGACCGCGTGGAAGATCACCCATGCGATCCGATGGTGGGCCGATCAAATAAAAGCTGCAGCGGGCGGCCAATTGCATGAATGCACGAGAATGTCTGCCAACAGAGACAAATGGCGAGATATCGTGAGGCGTGTAACATCTGTCCCCAAAAATAATAATACAACATGTTGACCACGACCATTCTGCCAAGAGCGTTACGATTGAGAAGAAAAAGTGGTAGCTTGGTAAGCATGCACGGCTGTGTTTCCTAGGAACTACAGAGTGGTTAGTGTTGTAACTTGCTATCAGGCTCTACAAAAATCATTTTCAATTGATAGATTACATCATTAACTCAGTATTTTATAAACTGCATGTGAGCGACGCGAATCTATACCTACATAGGTATTTGTGTATTCTAACGTGTGCAAGGTAGGTGCGGGGTACGAGAAAGGGGGCGCGTGGACCAGTTGACAGTTAAAACTATCTATACTAATATTATAAAGAGGAAAGATTTGTTTGTTTGTATTGAATAGGCTCCAAAAATACTGGACCGATTTAAAAAATTATTTCACTGTTGGGAAGCTACACCATCCCCGGGTGACATAGGCAACTGCACAGAATGCGGGTAATGTTTTTATTGAAATACTACGCGTGCGAAGCTGCGGATTGGTCAGCTAGTTATAAATAATTAATGCCAACCATATGGCGAATATCGATTCAGTACATGTTAAAATTATTTAATTTCTTATGACAACATTATTGATACAAAAATTCCATGAATATTTACCTATTATCTCCCACGAAGAATACCGGCCTTATAGAGAACACCAACCTAAAGAAATCTCTTTCTAACTTTTGCATTTTAATGGGATGATACATTTTAATGGGACAATTAAAACGATCCATTAAAATGTCCAATTATCTGTCTCTTAAAATATTGACCATTAAATAATAATGCTTAGAGTCTAAGGCATATAATATCTGGATCATTTATTTTGCAACATCAAACAAAAGTTGAATAATTAGTTCATTTATTGTCGAGCTCGAGACTTGACCAAATTATGATTTTACTATCTTCTTTCTACGGTTTTGCTCGGTCCTGCTATATTTCTTTGTGAATTCACTAATTACTGTTAATGGTTGACCCATATGAAGATAAAAAAGCGGCCAAGTGCGAGTCGGACTCGCCCATGAAGGGTTCCGTAGCAGCAATTAACATAATACGATTTATGACGTATTAAAAAAACTACTTACTAGATCTCGTTCAAACCAATTTTCGGTGAAAGTTTGCATGGTACTGTACACACAGCTACACATCAAGCTATACAATTCCAGTATAAGCTGACCTCTCATTCTACGAAAAGCCTACACAATGCGAAGTCAGCTTATCTGGAATAGGATAGCTTGATGTGTAGCCGTGTGTACATCATATATTTTTTTAGAAGTTACAGGGGGGGCACATTTTACCACTTTGGAAGTGTCTCTCGCGCAAACTATTCGGTTTAGAAAAAATGATATTAGAAATCTCAATATCATTTTTGAAGACCTATCCATAGATGCGTTCGTATGCGTTCGATGAAAAAAAATTTTTGAGTTTCAGTTCTAGTTATGGGGAACCCTCAAAATTTATTGTTTTTTTATCTATTTTTGTGTGAAAATCTTAATGCGGTTCACAGAATACATCTACTTACCAAGTTTCAACAGTATAGTTCTTATAGTTTCTGAAAAAAATGGCTGTGACATACGGACGGACAGACAGACATGATGAATCCATAAGGGTTCCGTTTTTTGGCATTTGGCTACGGAACCCTAAAAACGAGTGTGCTTTAGACCACAAGACTGAAGTAAAACTTCTTTTTAAAATATTATTTTATAAAATTGTTCTAGAACGAAGAGAGAAAGAAAATATACGCGCGCACTTCTCTCTCTTGCTCCTACAATAATATAAGAAACGTAACTCTCTCTCTCTTTCTATCTTCACTAACTTATATCTCCTTCTCCACTTCCGTTCGCACTTTTCGTAACGCATTCACCAGCTTACTCCCCAAATCAAGCGTGCGTAAAGTAGTTTTACTTCAATAAATACCTGCCGGAATCTACAATCGCTATGGAATGAACGCCAGTGAATTTGCAAGAGCGAGAAAGAACAACGGTATTACAACAGAACAAATTGTTCTCAGTTTTATTCCGTCGCGATTCTGTCTCAGAGCAAGTATATACCAGATCAGACTAAAAAAACACTCATTCTTATAGTGTCTTCAAAGTCTACTATAAGGTTCGTTGGAATCTCGTTGGACCTTTTTAGTTGATGTCACTAGTGTAACCAAGTGACATATTGTTACATTTAGCCTGGTACAAATCGTTTATTTACAGAACTAGATTCCCGTATGGTTGTCTCATTCCAACACCGTAATTCAATCATAAAGAAAGAGACGGGTATTAGCGAAACATGTTGTATTTTAGTCTGGTCTCTATGTATACTTGCTCTGAGGTTTCTGTACAGTTTGAACGACAAGACAAGTCAGAAGGAATGATCGTTAGTGGATGGGCCACTAATGACTGCCATCAAAATAAGATCGAATGCTCTATTTGACTTTTATTTGACTAGATATAATAACGAAAACTGCCAGGTTATAAGCTACATCATAAGACCATGCAGACAAACATTTATTGAGCAACAGTTGATATACAACGACAAAGTTGCTGAAAATCAATATTTCCTGTCCACACGCAATGTCCGCGTCAAAATGTTGCTCAAGGAAGTAGTGATGTTGTGTTCTCTGTATATTACGTATGGAGATGTTGATAAACATGTTGCAAACACGTCGACACACGTCAACAGTTGCTGCTAAACTGATCTTTACGCTCGCTGGGTGAGAACTTGGCAACGTGCTGTTATTAACTCTGCAATACAGTGTTGCTAGCAACATGTTGACAGCAACACTGTTTATGAGCAAGTTTGCCATGAATACGTGGCTTAATTCCAACTTTTACTTACGACGTAAAAAATACAACTTTTGTCATTTATATTATTAGAGTGATTTGAGCTTAAATTATTCAGGATTCTGTTACGTTTGATAGCGTAAGCTTTGTGATTTTTGTTTTTTTGATAGAAATGATTTCAATCGTGATAATTAGGATTTAAGGATAGGATTTAATTATAAAAGTTTATTGAAAGAGCGAAGCGAGATTTCTAAATCAACTTGGGTAAATCGGCATTGTATGTATGTATGTATGGATGTATGTTTGTTTGTACGAGGATAACTTCACAAGCGTTGATCCGATCATCGTGAAATTTGATACATTGGTAGATAATGATGGCACAATTTTGGTGTGACTAAATGAGCAAAAATGTTGGGGGGTTGTTGAGATATTGGGGTTCAAGAAGGGTAAAAAAATAAAAATGAGACTATTAAATCAAGTGTGACGTCAAATGAAAGGTTTTTTATTAGTACATTAGGACTCTGTTTATAATTTTAAAAAAATCCTTATAATTTTTGAGTTATTAGCCGTAATAAAAACTGAACTTTGACAAAATTCACAGGGAACACCAGTGACCCAACAGTGCTGTAACTTGATATGTGTGTAGCTTAAGTGACACAAATATAAGTAAACGTCTGAAATCCAGAAAAACTGCAATGAGTACCCCAATAAAGGCAACGACATATATGAACTCCCGTTATTTATAATTTGAATGAAACTGTAGGTCAAATTAATTGGTTATATTTATATAAACGTCGTGGCACTATTTTTATAGTCTAAAATTAGAAATAATATTTTTTTCGTTTTAATCGGAGACTCGCGAGATCTCAGTTGCGAGCGAACCACTAATAAATAGGTATTTATAAAGTATACGAATATGTACAAAAAAACTGGACAAGTACGAGTCTTGCTCGCGCACCGATGGTTGAGTAAAAATATTTAATTTATGTCTTAAAACCATAAATTAACAATTTTCAGATTTTTACCTTTACTTGTGCTGTGAAATCTTGCTCCTTTGCCAAATTTCATGAAATCTAGGTCGACGGGATGGATCAACCCTATGGGTTTTGATTTATTTGCGAGCAAAATATGCGATAAAAATGGCCGTATTTTTGATTGCTTTGACTATGCTTTGCTTTTGCTAGAAACTAGAAGCAATATTTTTACAGCTCCAAGTGACTGTAAGATTTCTTATTTGATATTAATTTCACTTGATACCTCGCGTTCCTGAGAAAAAGGGGTCTTGACAGACAGACAAACAGACAGACAACAAAGTAATCCTATAAGGGTTCCTTTTTAGGGTTCTTTACCCAAAGGGTAAAACTGTACCCTATTACTAAGGCTCCACTATCCGTCCGCCTGTCCGTCTGTCTGTCCGTCTGTCTGTCCGTCTGTCTGTCCGTCTGTCACCAGGCTGTATCTCATGTACCGTGATAGTTAGACCGTTAAAATTTCACAGAAAACGTATTTATGTTGCCGCTGTAACAACAAATACTAACAACAGAATAAAATAAATATTTAAGGGGGGCTCCCATACAACAAACGTGCAACACACAACGTTTTTGCTCATTTTAGCTCGATATTGATAACGGCAACAGGTAGACACTTGAACAATTTACAGAATATTTAGTTATATATTCACTTTAAAAATAAATAACTAAATTAAAATAAAGCCAATATTTAAAGGGCCATACATACATAAGCCATACAACAAACGTCATTATTTTGCCGTTTTTATAATGGTACGCAACCCTTTGTGCGCGAGTCCGACTCGCGCTTGGCCGGTTTTTTTTCTTTTTGAGGTGCGGAACCCTAAAAAATAGATTTAACTTATTTTTGTTCAACAACGTCACAACAACGAACAACAATGAAACGTCACTCATCATTATCATCATATCAAAGCAAATTGTAGACCTGTGGGATCCAAAATTACAGTAGGCAAATGGTAAAAAAATTAAAGATTTAACATAACACTGACCTCCTCTTTTTGTGCCAGGAGTTAAAAACTTACACTAAGAACCACATTTAAACTGGCTTTCTAATAAAAAAACGAGGGTGCTTTAAACCCTACGACTGAAGTAAAACTTCTTTTTCAAAATATTAATTTATAAAATTGTTCAATTACAAAATTGTCTACACGTCTGTAGGTCGATCAGTCTATGTTCATTATGGGTTATGCACATTAACGTTTAAAAATATACGAAACGTAACTCTCTTTCTATCTTCACTTATATCACCCTCTCAACTTCAGTTCTCACATTTCGTAGCGCATTCACCAGCTTACTCCCCAAGTCAAGCGTGCGTAAAGAAGTTTTACTTCAAAAACCGCATTCGAATCTGTTCATCCGTTGAACTGCGATGCCACAAACAAACAGACACACAGACAGACACGGGTTAATAACTATCACCTGATTTTCATTTAATTTCATTAAAACTATTATTATCCCAATGATTTTATAATTATGAAAAATAATCAACCGTATTAACTTGAAATCCCATTAACACGTGCAAATTACTTTGATTCACAACATCCATTTTCAAAATGATAACTTAATTACCCTCTCGTACAGTGCCTATAAGAGCTATAACTTGTACGCCTAAAAAGGGAAAAATCGCTTTAAAATGAATGAATTAACTAGTTAAATATGAATTCAGTGCCGTTTCGACATGGAGTTATTTCATTTATAAGTTTCCGGTTATGAATTTAAACTTTATTATAAGACTAGCTGACAAATTAGCAGCTTCGCAAGCGTAGTTCTTCAATAAAAACAATACCCTCCTACGCAGTTGGGTAAAAAGTAACCTATGTCACCTGGGGATAGTGTAGCTTCCCGACTGTAAAAGAATTTTTTAAATCGGTCCAGTAGTTTCGGAGCCTATTTATTACAAACAAACAAAAAAAACAAATCTTTCCTCTATATAATATTAGTAAGTATAGACTAGCTACCGGCAACGGCTTCACACGGATATTTATCAAAACCACTGTGGTTGAAATTGAAGTGGTGGAAGAGACTGTGGAGCTCGTCATACTTTACTGTACTGCCACAAACGATGCCAGACTGAGAACGGGTCTGCAAGGGGGCATCGAATCCTCATCCTCCATCAACACCGCTACTACATCAACACCCAAGGGGACCCTGGAAAGCTGCTGCCATCATCCTAAAGTCCTACTCCGTTACTACTAGGAGTAGGCTGGCTGGGGTAAGGTTAGAAGGGGGATATTGCATAATACAGGACGTCAGTGCAGATCTCTCAATCCGTCCACCCTAGAATTAGTTAGTGAAATTAGGCTTAGAAAAATACCTTAATTATTATTTTTTTAGGTTTAGTTTTAGGATGTCTGGAAGGCATTGGGGGGTTTTTGAAAATGTTTGCCTAAAAATGTGGCCGATCTCCATGTCTGAGAAAAATAATGCGGAATAAACTATAAAAATAAAAAAAAGTCAACGATAGTAGGTATACTTTTTATTTGTTTCAGTAATTTACCTAAACGGTCTGAATATAAATAAAAACCGGCCAAGTGTGAGTCAGACTCGCGCACGACGGGTTCCGTACCATTATCTATAAAGACGAGCAAAAAAATCATGTTTGTTGTATGGGAGCCCCCTTTAAATATTTGTTTTATTTTAATCGTATTATTCATTTTTAAAGTAAACATAGAACCAAATATTCTCTGAATATTTCAAGCATCTACCTGTTACCGTTATCAATATCGAGCAAAAAAAGCTAAAAAAACCACGTTAGTTGTATGGGAGCCCCCCTTAAATATTAATTTTATTCTGTTTTTAGTATTTGTTGTTACAGCGGCAACAGAGATATATCGTCTGTGAAAATGTCAACTGTCTAACTATCACGGTTCATGAGATACAGCATGGTGACAGACGGACAGACAGATAGGGGAGCCGTTTTACCCTTTGGGTACGGAATCCTAAAAAATACGAATAAAAATATGTATTTCAGATATACACAGAGTTAAAATAGCCTTTTCTGTAAAGAACAAACCCAATACACATAGCTTCTGTTTCCAAAAATGATATTTCGTATGCCGACAGACGAATTATGAATATCTACGAACTATTTTGGAAATAAATTCGGGTGCAACGCTCTTTAATTTGAAATTCATGGTTACTGCCAAATATACCCGCGAGTAGTCTGGTATCGATTCATGCCCTTGACTCGATACATCGTCAGCAGTCTTTGGAACTTTACCAAATATCCATTACATAATCTGTACTTGTATTAATAATTGTCAATTCGTAAGTATTTTGTTCATTGAATGAATGAATGACAACGTTTTTTTTTCTCCACACAGAAAACTATAAACATAATAGAAGATTAGCTCCAAACTGAAATGGCTCTCAATTCGTGACAGAAGAAATTTAAGAATTGTATGTCTTCTTTTTTCAATCCTTAGGGATCCCTTTACTTCTCATTTTCTAAAATGCTAATTTTCCTTCCTCTCTGACACCAACGACCGAAACCTCAGATCCACTGATTCTCTGCTTCTTGCTACACTGAAACACTCAACGTCCTTCCGTGGCAACTCTTTTGAGGTGGTACTCGTAGCTGTCGATCTATGGAACTCTCTCTCTACTCATATTAAAAAGGCGCCTAGGAAACCGGTTTTCAGACGACTAGTCTACAGTCATTTCTTGCAGTCCTCCACTAGCTGTTAAAATATATGAAAACGTAGTATGTGTATTTATATGTAATATTATTTTTTTGTTATATATATTTGTTTTTGTTGTACTTATATATATTATATTTATTATTATTATATCAAGTAGGTTTATGTATTTATTCTTACTGTGATCAGAGTTTATAGTTATTTGTGTTTCTTTTGTTTTATTTTAAGTATCAATAAGTAAATATTGTTTTAAATTAGCACGCCAACCTTTTTTGTTACCTCTTAAAGCATCTACCTCTGGTTGGCAGGTAGGAAATGCTATTGGCATTAAGCCCACCTTTTGTACAAGTAATTTGTATTTTTGTGCAATATATTATTAAAACAAAAATAAATAAATAAATAAGACTCAAAGCAAATTGTACAATGGTAGGCCTTATCGCCATGAAACGATTTATTCCACACAAACGTTGGATGGACCATTAATAAAACAATTTAATTATCTCTTCTAATTGGTACAGCAGTTAGGACCAGTGCGGAGGCAAATTCTGCCGAAATGAAATGATTTATTTTGCCGGAACCATGTTTGCTTACAGGTATGAAGATCTCAAGCGGTATTTGAGCCATTTGAGACCAAAACCCTGGATTTACAGGGTACCGGGGCCCATCGTGTTTTCAAAAAAAATCCTGGGCGTCTGGTTGAAGCGACGTGTCATCCGAGAGCTGCATCAACGCATAAGCATTGCAATTCAGCGGGGCAAAGCAGCCAGTGCCTTGGGGACACTTCCACCTGGTAGTGATCTGGAGCAGTTGAACTATCTATAGATCGTTTGCAATTGTCTTTAAATGATTCAACTGTGTCTTTTGTATTTGATAGTCTTGTAAATATTTGTATATACTTTTTATTAAGAAATTTACTTTCATTAACTCTCATGTTAAGTCCAAATAAGTCTTGGTGTAATTGGCATTGCATTGTATCACCCTGAGACATGCAGGTGAAAGGTTTGATATGCCTGTAATTTCACTGGCACCCATACCCATAAAACTATTGTATCGTATGACTTCGCATCATAAAGATCCCGCAATTTCGCGACCGAAATAACAACCTACAACTAAACCATATGGAAAAAAACGAGCGTGCTTTAGAACACACGACTGAAGTAAACCTTCTGTTTAAAATATTAATTTATAAAATTGTTCAAGAAAGTAATGAAATTACGAAAAATAATCAAGAAATCACCGTTCGCGTAACGCTAGCAAACTCGCAAACGAACTACTGACTGAAATATATATATATATATATGTAAAGAAAAATATAGATTTCTTTAATTTGAATATTCCCGCTTAGCAACCGCCATCATGGCAGTCGCCAACATAATATATCGATAGTGTTTTTAATTTTGTAATCTGTGGTAGATTGATAACCTATGTAACATCTAATTGTCGAAGGTCACAATTTATTAAATAATTTTGTTATATTAAAAAGACAATTACTAAAGTGATTTTGGAATCGACATTGTGATTAATAACATTAAATGTCGATTCTTTTCTTACAGATAAAGCTATATTATTAAATACTTATTTGTGTTTGCCTTTTAAATGGGTAAATATTGTACTCTTATGAATAAATATCTTTTCTTACAGAGAAACTCAATTGTGTGTTGATTCACCGTGTCGTCCAATTTACACATAAATGATTCCACTTATATATATATTTCATGCACTGGCTATGAGAGAAAGAGAGAAAGAAAATGTGCGCGCGCACTGCTCTCTCTTGCTTCTACAGTAAGATATAGACAATAGGCCTGCACTGTGTCTTATATTTACGAAACGTAACTGGCTATGAGAGAAAGAGAGAAAGAAAATGTGTGCTCGAACCTCTCTCTCTTGCCCTTACAGTAATATATGAAACGTAACTCTCTCTCTTTCTATCTCCACTAACTTATATCTCCCTCTCATTCTCCGTTCGCCTCATCCGATCACACTTTTCGTGACGCTCTCGTCACGCGTTCACCAGCTTACTGCCCAAGTCAAGCGTGCGTAAAGAAGTTTTACTTCAAAAATTACTTAATGAAGGTTAGTGGGAGTCGTTGGGTGCAGGCGGCTTGTGCATTTGTTATCCGTTGCTCTGGAAATCTATTGACCAGCCCTAAACTCAACAGAGGACTTCCAGTGGCTCATATGATGATGATGATGAAAATTCTAACATAAAGTTAAAACTAATTCACATTTGATTCCCATCGAGAGCTATCTAAATCTTATTGGAAAAGTTGAAGTATGGATAAAAAATATTTCTATCTAGAAAATTGTTATCTTGTAAACGTTTTGTTGATCCTAGTCTTCAAATTCTGTGATTTTATTTTGATTGGAGGAGCTCAAAGCAATCCAGAGAGAAGTTCTAAAGTTAAGTCTGTTTTCACAAGACGATGATTGAACCAATATTTTGATTGATTAATTGATTGAAAATTCTTTATTGCACAAAATATATAAATCTGTACTTAGGCGAACTTAATGCTAGCAAGCATTCTCTTTCAGTTAACCTTTGCGTAGTGTTGAAAAAATATTTTTATTATATAATGTAGCAGGAAAAATTATATAATAAAAAATAATACTAAGATATATTGAGAATACGAACGAAACATCAAATATATATATAGAGTATTATTTTCAATAAACGTACTTTCTAATATTTCCAATAATAAGTTATTTTCTTATAAAATAATTATAATATGTTTAGTTTATTGATTTAAATAGAAATTAATATATATTTTTTTATCATTAAATAAGCCTAGCACGTCCACTGTTGAACATTGGCCTGCAAGTCAAACGGCTTTTAGCAACTTTTAGAAGGTCGACTTTTAATCTAGTCTTTCAGTCCTACGCTGCGCTTTCCAGTACGTACTCTCCTCGAGAACCTTTCTGCCCCAACGGCCAGTAGTTTTTTGAGCTTTGTGCCCTGCCCACTAACACTTCAGCTTGCTTATCTCCTGAGCTATATCAGTGACTTTGGTTTCTCTATGAATGTTCTAGTTTTTGATTCGATCTCGTAGAGAAACATCAAGCATATCCTTTTCCATAGCACGCTGAGTGACATGGAGCCTTCTTATGAGGCCCGTAGGGAGAGACCAAGCCTTTGGTGCCATTTTACGGTTTAATATGTAGTATTGTAGTAGAGTATAAAATACAAGGAGATCGAATACTACTACATTTACGGGGGCTAGTTCGTTTTTAGGGTTCCGTGCTCAAAAGATCAAACGGGACCCTATTACTAACACTTCGCTGTCTGTCTGTACGTCTGTCACCAGGCTGTATCTCATGAACCGTGATAGTTAGATAGTTGACATTTTCAGAGATGTTGTATTTCTGTTGCCGCTATAACAACAAAAAAACAACTAAATACAGAATTAAATAGATATTTAAGGGGGGCTTCCATACAACAAACATGTTGTTTTTGCTCGTTTTTGCTCGATATTCAATATTCACAGAATATTTAGTTATATATTCACTTTAAAAATGAATAATTAAATTAAAATATTTATATGGACGAGGGGGGGGGCTCCCATACAACAAACGTGATTTATATGCCATTTTTATAGGTACGGAACCCTTCGTGCACGAGTCCGACTCGCACTTGGCCGGTTCTTTTTTAGTTTCCATAACTTCCATAAGCATAATTCACAATCACACCTGTCATATAAGAATTAAATAATGATTACGACACGACAGGCAGGGTGATTTTGCAAAATGGGTGCGAAACCTTTTGCGAAATCACAAGGGATGAAAATATATTTCATAAAAAGGTTGGTACATGTGCTGGCCTGTAGTAAGGTGTATATTATTTATAGGAATGCGTGCAAATAGCTTATAGATATACTATAGGTTATTGATTCCATCGGACCAAGGCCAGACGGCGCCGGCGATCGTTTTCTATTTATGCGGGTTAGTTTGACAAACAAGTGTAGCCATTTTATTGGTTTTGCCTGACTCCGGCGGGAGGGGTATGTTTACCGGACGAATGTGGAGTTTCGTAATATCTGTACATATTTTGAAAAGTGAAAAGTCAGGTCGAGAGTGCCCTAAACCGACGAGCATGTATGAAGTATGTCAGGATCGTAGCAAGTGGAAATCCGTGATCTCTGCCTACTACTACCGGGATACCGAACATCGGGCCTTTCTGTCTCTCTTTCTTCTTTTAGTTCATAAGTATTATGTTCTTTTCAATAAAGAGTTAATTAAAATATCTATACAATATTTTTTTATTATTTTAATTACTAGTGGTTCGCCCCGAACTGAGATCTCGCGAGTCTCCCAAAACACATAAGAAAATATTTTTAGGGCGACTCGCGCAGCGATTCCTAAACGTATTTAGTGGCTAAATATGATTTAAGGAGTTGTCAAATCAAACAAACACGTAAAGTTTAAACGTATTTAGTCACTAAATCTATGGAACTCTCTCCCTACTCATATTAAAAAGGCGCCTAGTAAACCGGTTTTCAGACGACTAGTCTATAGTCATTTCTTGCAGTCCTCCACTGGCTGTTAAAATATATGAAAACGTAGTACCTATGTGTGTTGTATGTAATAGTATTTTTTGTTTTATATCTATAAATATATATATATATATATATTTGTTATATTTCTCATATATATATTCTATGTATTATTATTGTTATATCAAGTAGGTTTATGTATTTATTCTAACTGTAATCGGAGTTTATTGTTATTTGTGTTTCTTTTGTTTTTTTTTTAATAAACATAAAATTGTTAAAAGTTAGCACGCCAACCTTTTTTGTTACCTCTGAGGTTGGCAGGTAGAAAATGCTATTAGCATTAAGCCCACCTTTTGTACATGTAATTTGTATTTTTGTGCAATAAAGTATTAAATAAAAAAAAAATTTCAGCACTGTGGGGTCACTGGTGTACCCTGTGAATTTTGTCAAAGTTCAGTATTTCTTCTGGCTAATAACTCATAAACTATAAATAATTTACTAAAAACAAAATCAGATACTAAATTTACTAATTAAGACCTTTCATTTAACGTCTTTCTTTTATCACTTGGCCTAATAGCATCATTTAATTTTTTTTTACTCCACTTGAACCCCAATATCTCAACAACCCTCCAACGTTTTTAGCTCATTTAGTCACACCAAAATTGTGTTATCACTGCCTACTTATGTATCAAATTTCACGATTATCGGATCAACGCTTCGAAAGTTATCTTCAGACAAACAAACATACATACAATGTCGATTTGCTCAAGTTGATTTAGAGATCTCGCTTCGCTCGATCAATAATAATTTAATATTTATTCACAAAATAATATAATTAAATAAACAGATAGGTTTGATAGGACTTAATCAAAGATCCAATAAGCGTTTTTTTATCAAATATCTATATATTACCTAATTAATAGTTAACGTATTGTTTCGAATCGAAAAATCGTATCTAATACATTCCTCGCTCGAGCCCTAATGCATATTACTTCCAGATCGAATTACCAATATTGCTAAGCCGCTTAATCTCCTAGGTAATTCCGTAATCAATCACGCTAAATGATTGAGCACACACATGATTTTCCTAGAATATTCTATAGGCTGGGAACACGTGTTGGCTATTAACTCTAATTTTGAGAGACAATATGAATGAATGAATGAAACACTCTTTATTGCACAACAAATATAAATACAGTAATAATGGAAATAAACAATAAACAAAGGTACAATGGGCGGTCTTATCGCTCTCTTCCAGACAACCTTTGGATGGACAGGATAAACAAAATCAAAAGACGGCGGTGTAAGAGTACCTACAGACATAAACAGAACCCACAAAATAAAATTTACCTATTAATTATACTAATAAACATAAACTTAAATACATACAAATAATATAAGTATAAATAAACTACACTACATAAAGAGGATAAATAACATAAACACTAACTAGCAGTTACGAGACAACGAAAGGAAATGGTTGTATACCTTGACTTTGCAAATAGGAAGAGATTGGGACGACCTTACAGACAAAGGTAAGGCGTTCCACAGTCGCACAGCTGTTACTGTAAAGGAGTCACCATAAAATTGTGAACTATGGATGGGAGTTCGAAGCTGTAGAGCTGTTGTATATGTTGTTGTTTAAATGTAAACAGATCTGCTTAGTATGCTCTAATGATAGTCATTTACCTAATATTCTACGTTATCATGACCGCCTTTTTAGCGTGGTATATGGTATTAGATGTTTATTATTTTATTTATTTTATATATTACTAGTTGACTCGGTAACTTCGTGCCGCCTTGGCATGCATATGACGCGGGCTGCCAATGTCCGTTGCAAATAGAATTTCCAATCGGCTATCATTAGCTGCATCTATGTATAAGAAAATGAATTTTCTTAATAATTTATTTTTCCGTAAATTTTTCCGATGTTTTAAAAGTTATTCTGCTATTCGGGGCGGAGACAAATCATACAAATAAAAGATCTTTAAAATCGGTCCAGCCGTTCTTGTATTATAAATGGTGTAACTAATGTGACTTTGTTGTATATATATATATAAAACCTGGCTTAAATTTATAAACAAATTTCCAAAACTTTGGTTGAAGACAATTTTCTTGTTAATTTTGTTTGTTAGTCTGAATAATCCAAACATTTACTACTAAAGTGAGTTCGTAGGAGCCTCTGAGCTAATTTATCCTGTATAATGATGACACTGTCCATTCTTCTACAAAGTCCTCTCCATCCTAAGATGGTCTGGAAGATATCACTTCAAGCGATTTTACCCCCCATTGTGCAGTAGGTTTTAGATTGTATTTCTATAAAATCATATCTCTCTCTCTCTGGCCTCTAAGGTTTGCTGGAAACAACACTATTGTAAGGCTTAAGCTCACCTTTGTACATGTCTCATTTTTCACAATTTTGTTATATAATTTCTTGTGTATGACAACGAATGAAAAAAAGATCTATGAGGGTATAAGACACCAAGAAAGTATCATGAAACGTTATAATATCGCCCATAAATAAAGGTATATATGGCTAGTCAGGTCATAAATTCTGTCACATGTTTAATATAAAATAATTGAAACAAGTTTATTGATTATGTAACCATTTATATACCAAAATGAACTTAACAAAACATAGATTCTTATGACACTAAAGTTTATTCAAAATGACCTCCGTGATTTTGAATACAGGCCTTCAATCTGCGCGGCCAGTCGTCTATCGCAGCACGAACGAGGTCCATGTCAATATCGGCGGCTGCCTTAATCAAGGATGTCTTGAGTGACTTCAAATTGGGATGAGGCTTTGAGCACGCCTTTTTCTCCAAGTGTTGTCATATCTTGTAATCTAACAGATTCAAATCTGGACTGGAGGAGGGCCAGTCTTCGTGCCGGATGAAGTCAATTTCACGCGCCGCCAGCCAGTCTTGTGTGCTCTTCGCTCTATGAGCTGGCGCTGAATCTTGTTGGAATACCCAGTGCCTGTTATTGAACATGGTATGAGAAACAGGTTCCACAAGGTTCGTCAGGACTGTATTTTGATACATAATTGCATTCGTTTTTACACCTTTCTCACAAAAATGTACCTCTGTTAAGCCCCAATAAGAAACTCCCAACCATACCATGAGCGAGGATGGAAAATGACCTGGTTGGACACGCGGAATATGGTTGCTCGCTTCTTCACTACTGTGTGCGTACACTTTATCATGTTGTTTGTAATAGCTCTCGTCTACGGTAAAAATTTTTTCATCCGAAAAAAGAATTTCCCGATATTTTTTCCCGCGTACCGCTTCAATAAAGCGCGGCATCTCTTCAGTCTCAGGTCCATTAGACGAGCATTCAAACGATGTCCTGTTTTTCTTCGGTATGCCCGAAGCCCTAAGCCTTCATTTAACACCCTTTTCACCGTGGTTCTGCTTACCCCATCTGAAGGGCCAACAGTTTCTGCTTACGTTTGGGATTTCTTTGAATTCGCGCCTTCACAGCTTTTATAACTGCTGGAGTCCTAACAGACCGAAGGCGACCACTTCTTGACCTGTCATCTACACTAGAGTCTTCATTGTATCGTTTGATGGTGCGATAAACGAATCTTTTGGTTATATTCAAATTTTTCAGTATGTCAAAAATTTGAATTGGCGCGTAACCGCAACGATGCAACGCAATAACTGCAACACGGTCTTCTTTAAGCGTCCACTCCATATTTAAAAATGAGTAAAATTCTAAAAAGTATACATTTTTATTTGCATGAACAATTCGAAATTCGAATTCTATAAACTTTTTTGTGGCCAGCATTCTAAAAGAAAAGTTTTTACTGTGTCACAATACATATGACCTGACTAGGTATCTAATGCATGTATTATAAATAGTATCATTTTATATGCTATATTTAGGTTTATAATTAGTAATTAATTTATGTCTATTTCTATTTATAAAGTATTTAGGTATTAGTTGCATTCTTTTCATCCATTATATATATTAGTTTTAAAAGTGCACCGCCGACCATATCTTTGACATATCGAAATCCTCTTCATCCAAAGGTTGTCTGGAAAAGATCGCTTTTTTGTCTGTAATTTTTATGTTTTAAAGTGTAAGTACAATAGAGTGTGTTCATTCATTCATTCAAGAAAGAACCAGTAAACTCAGTCGTATGTTTCCCTGTCGGAATGATTAGAGTGACAACATATTTGTGTGTGATGTGACCTGATTTCTGATTCGAGCCTAATTTAAATTGACAGGTACATCAGAAGCCTATTTCGATACAGGTCTAATTCGAATCGTATATTGAATTTGTCAAGAGGTTCATAGCCGTATAATGAGGTTGAAAAATATGATGTTATTTTAATGACATAGAAAGATATATAGGAAACAGACGGACGGACAGATGGACAAATTCAAAACGATTCATTTTTAGCCAACTTTAAAAAAGAAGGAGATTCTCAATTCGACTGTATTTTTTTATGTTTGTTACCTCAGAACTTTCGACTGGGTGAACCGATTTTGATGGGTCTTTTTTATTTTAAAGCTGGTGCTTGCCTTGTGGTCCCATTTCCATTTGGTTCAGTTCTGACAATGGCATCTATGAGAAAATCATATAAGTCTTAAATTTGTTTAATTTTTATATTATGTTATCTTTGTTAGCTCAAAACTCCGTCATTTATCAACCCATTTGAAAAATTATTTTATAATTTGAAAGGATATACTTTTACATTGATCCCATAAAAATTTCATCGAAATCAATTCAGCAGTTTGAATTTTACTGTTATCTGAGTTCGGTTATATTTTTGTTAAAAAGTTACTTGTAACTTATTACCATTGTGGTCCGGAGCCCTAATAACTACATAAAAATTTCGTAGCACCTCTACGAGATCGTAGACATTCCGTAGACCCTCTACATCTGACATTAGAAGGGTTCACATCCCAATATGGCGTCGTAAAAACGTCGAACGCTATAATAATAAAACTGTTATTTACGTTTCTTTTATTAGGACGAGTACATTAAGGTTTACGTAACAACGTAATCCCTTAGTGCGGAATTTCAAACTTGACCGTCGCGCAGTGGGCAAATAACCGACTGAGACGGATGAGGTAGCAGGTTCGATTCCCGCCGCGGAATAAATCTTTGCGCAATCTGCAGATATTTGTTCTGGGTGTAGATGTTATTCTATATATTATAAGTATGTATTTACAAACAAAAATTTATATAATTACTCTATCAGTTATCTGGTTCCCACAGTACAAGCTTTGCTTAGTTTGAGGCTAGATAGCGCTGTATGAAATGTCCAGTAATATTTATTTATTTATTGGTAACTTTTCCCACCATTTAAGAAGTATCCCGCTAAAAGTTTATTTATGACCTATTTTAAACTGATACCGGTACAAAATTTCCTCGAAACCGGTTTAACCGTTTTGGCGGGATTAGTAACAAACTTGCAGACTTTCAAATTTATAATATTAGTTCGCATTAACTCACAGATTAGGCCCAACTAAGAATGCCTACATGGCATTGATTTGCGCCAGTTACTCTCATCTATCAAATATACAGGTAGGAAAGCTCATCAGTAGATAGACGATACAATACCCTTTATTGCGCACCAACCAAAATTAAACTTATAAAAAAAATACACAAAAATAAAGGTAAGTGCATTGGGCGGTCTTATTGCTAAAAGCGATCTATTCCATACAATCTTTATTTGGACAGGACAAAACAAAATCAAAAAGACAAAATATTATATTGCGATTGGAACGGGACGGGATAGATAAATGGATAATTCTTTATTGTTACACCAAATTACAATAACGTAACCTAGAAAACTTAAAGATTAATACGTGGTGGTACAATGGGCAGCCTTATCGCTTAAAGCGATCTCTTCCAGACAACCTTTGGATGACGTTCGGAAACCTTTGACAAAACGTAAGAGGAGGTGGTGTTATATTAAATACCAATTTAAGCAGGATAAAAACTATATTAAAAAATAAAAAGAGATTGCCAATGTAGGAAGAAATATTTGCATATTTGAGCAAATTATTAATTTTATTATTAAGTAGATTGTGTATTATATTGTGGATTGTATATTGTTAACACCATGTCATGTCACTTGTTACACAATGTATAACTGTTTGTCGTTCTTCAAACAATAAAATATATATAGCGAGATTGGCCTTGGCGAGGAGGAAAGACAGTAGATGTACGAGGGCAGCAACCGAGTGGTAGCCGCGAGAAGGGCGCACACCAGTTTGCAGAACATCCGCCAGATGGTCGGACGACATCGCGAGAGTTTCAGGAAGGGAATGGATGCGCTTGGCACAGGACCGGAGAGAGTGGCGTGATAACGAGGAGGCCTATACCCAGCAGTGGGTAGATGTGGGCTGAGATGAATGGATGGCCAGATAAAAGTAGGACTGCGCGGCCCATGTTAGCTAGATGGACTCAGCAAAATGGGCAAATGTTACACCTCGCCAGCCAGAAGGAACGTGACGTCGTGGTCAGCATGTCTTTAAGAGAGCATGTTGGGGGATAGCTAATGAAAGCAACCTCTAAAAAGACCTAGGAATAACTCTGAAACACAAAAACCTTTCTAAGCCACTTTTATTCCCTTAAATCTACTCAAAGACATTGGATAAACGAACTACCTAACTCGACCGCATAACCTAGCCTGAATCTGACAGCTGCGCGCTGCGTTCAGAAATTGTCCGCGTTAACAAACAATATCCCAAGAAGGTTATTTTAATGAGGTTATAAAGTGAAATAACATGGCTATAAAAACTTAGTAAATACTAAATAGAATATTGTGTTAGATAGGGATTTGCTTACACTAAGATCAGAGATGTTGTAAGGATTTGGAGGAAACATTTACCTAAAAGTGGGAGGATATAGGTTAAATTTTAGAAGTGGAAGAGCACGAATACCTTTCAAAACTATCGTTAAAAAGTCGTTAAACGGGTGCGACATTACGCCATTCAAATAATAGGTTTTTCTTTACCGTTATATTATAAAGCAAGGAGGTATTTTACATTTATTTATAACTAGCTGACCCGCCGAACTTCGTACCGCCTTGACATGCATATGACGCGGGCTGCCAAATCACGTCACCCCGGTAGAATTGTCAATCGGCCATCATTAGCTGCATCAATGTAGGTATTATCACTCATCTTTTTATTTAGTTTTTGATAGTGATATTCACGTTATCTAATGTAAATACTTACATGGGGAGATAGATTCTGTGTTTCCTTTTACCATACTTTAACATTTTAATCATTATTTTGGTCAGAAAACTCTAAATTCATTCTACAACCCTTCAAATACCGATTATTACATTTTTATATGGGTGGAAAGATCAGAATTTTCTCGTCACAAGAGTATATATTTATTATGCTATGTTTATTTTAACTTTCTAGGACTAGAAACACTAAGATAATCAGACCTGACATGGGTACTGACATGACATTATAGACATACATATATTTAATTCCTTTATTATTAATACTTGGTAAAACTTTAAGATTTTACTTGGAATCGATATAGGACCTCTGAATTTGATGTATGGCTGTACTGGCTGCTAACTTTAATTTTATAAAATCTTTAAAGTTCCGAGTGGGAGCATCCTTCAAAAAAGATAGTCTACCCTTGGAAGCCGGCGAAAGATCTCGGAGAGTAAACTTTAAATTATATAAAACAGTCAGCGCAGCCCGGTAACGATTTGTTTTTGACGGCGAAGCACTACCGGCTTGAGCCTGGGAGCCTGACCTTAAAAAAAACGGACTGGTCCCACCTGTTACATCGACTGAGATCTAGTGGCTTAACCCTAGAATCGCCCACCACATTTACATGGTAACATTTTGATACCACACGGTGGTGCCCTAGGGAAGCGCTCATCCAACTGGACCTGCAGACTCCCGGATTCATCGAGTGTGCACCCCAGTGAGACATTAAGTGCTTTTGATAAGTACCGTATTTATAGTCATTGTATATCTTAAATCATAAGTCACTGTAAGATCCCTTTTTCTTTTCAAACCGTTAGGTAGGACTTAATTTAACTAAGCTTACAGCTCTCTCCATATATGGGGGAGAGTTGTAACGCTACAGTATGAGAAAATGAGTTTTCTTTGTAATTGTTTTTTGCGTTTTTCCAATATTTAAATAGTTATTCTACTATTCGGGGTGGAGACAAATCCAACGAATCAAAGATCATTAAAATTGGTCCATCTGTTCTTGCGTAAATGTACTAAATGGTGTAAGTAACTAACCCGACTTTGTCTTATATATATATATATATATATATAGATTTTGACTTTTAATTAAGTTGATAGGGGGGTAGATTAAGTGCCGGGCAAGCCTACTCAATCTGCCACTCACTTGCCCAAGGCGGAAGGTATCCATGACGGATTTTCTCACGTAAAAAACTCCATCAACTTAATCAAAAGTTAAAATGTATATATATATATATATATATATATATATATATATATATATATATAAGACAAAGAGTCGGGTTAGTTTCTTACACCATTTACTATTGATAACTTATAAAATCATTTTTAATCGTCATTTTATACCATTTTTAACTCTTAACGCATAAAGAGGGATGTTGTAAGTTTGACGAATATGTCTGTCTGTATGTATGTTTGTGGTATTGTAGAGTCCAAACAAATGGACCGATTCGCACGCGGTTTGTATAATAGAAATCTAGCTTAACTGGGATAGTTTTTAACTATATCAGTTTTTAACATCCGACGCAAAAAACTGTTTTCATGGTTTTATTTTCATTTGGTAAAATATCCCCTAAATAAACATCATTAAGTTACGTTTGATTTGTTACTTTTTGACGAGCTTAATCAGTTTAAACCCCATAAAAGAAATGCTGCGGTTTTTCTACTTATATTTTTCTAAACTGTTTTAAAGAAATACCAATGCGCTTATAGCTTTTTCGAGTCGAACCACAAAGTCGAATGAACTTAGAATAGCAATGTTTGATAAATGAGCGGCAAATAAAATTATGTTAAATAGTTTTTCAACTAAAAGTGACTATCGAAAACTCTAGGGGCCTTATTACAAAAAAGTTAAAACACCCGTTAAACTTTGGTTCAAAAAAAATCCCTAACAATAACCCTTACTAAGGAATTTTTAAACAGATGTTCAGATCTGTTTCACTGTCAGATGTTTTTCACTTTTTTGAGTTAAGGCCCTAGTTTTTTTGCAATTCAAATATTTATGATATAAACTCTATTATATCCTACAGATAAATCAAATGTGAACCTTCAGGGCAGGTAGGTACAATTAAGGTGAAATTCATTAACCCTAACATATTTCTTGCTTTATTAAAACCAGTAAAGATCTACCCTCGATAAAGCGCACGAACCTTCAAACATGAAAGATTTAGAAGTACCTTCATTATTATTTATTTCTCAAAAATATGCAAATCAATAGAAAATTAAATCGAGTCTTAAAAGGAAATTGATATTAAATGCGTAATGAAGAAAAACTAAATTATTTATTTACGTCTAAGTTATATAAATAGATATATTGCTGGACATTTCACACAGCGCTATCTAGCCCCAAACTAAGCAGAGCTTGTACTATGGGAACCAGATAACTGATAGAATACTTACATACATTTTTTTTTGTAAATACATACATACATATAACATATAGAGAAACAACCAGACCCGGAACAAATATCTGTAGATCATGCAAACATTTGTTCCGCGGCGGGAATCGAACCCGCTACCTCCTGCGTCTCAGCCGGCTATTCGCCCACTGCACCACGGGGGTCGTCGAGATAGTAAATGTCTTTATTCCACACCATCAAAAACTAACAAACAACAACAAAATTATTTTTATATATAAGGCGGTCTTATCGCTAAAAGCAATCTCTTCTAGGCAAACTTTGGATGCCCAGAATCTATGTGAACAAATGAAGATAGTGGCGTTAATGTTTTTAACCTAACATAAACATAAATAAACGAGTATAACAGATTTATATGAGATAAATAATACATAATATAATGTTTTTATAAATAAGAAATATTGCAAGTAACTTTCTTAATCTCACTCACAATACAAATGGGTTGATTAATATTTTATTTTCCAATTTCCTTCAACTTGATTCAGGAGATTACATCACAATTTTAAATTCAACTTGAATTAATAAGCATCTTACGCACTACCTTCCCGCCATTTTAGTCCTGTGGTTTCCCGCGCTTTCCAAACCTTCCCCTCACACTAGTGGCCGAGTGTCATCAACGTTCAACCTATTCTTAAAAAATACCTGTATCCACCGATCAACCTATATAAGTAGGTCATACATTATAGCAATCGTATGATACCATCTATAAAAGCAATCCTCAGCATACTGATCACTTGTACACCACACACTCACAACTTTAAGAAGCAATAACAAAATAATCGTTAGAAAAGGAAGGATGAAGTGTATTACGTTTTAAAAAAATCGAAAAACGCACGCTCTCTGCCGAGCGCGCCATCCATGCGCACAGGGCGGCAATCGCGGTGGTACTAAACGTAGTAAGACCTGGAAAGGCTTTAGCTGCCCCTTCCCTCGTCTCCCCCGCAGAACCCCTTTCAGCCCTCGGCCGTGGCTACTACCGCGCCGCTGAAACAGCACACATACTCAAACCATCGCATCCAACTAACGACTCTATCTCTGATAGTTTCAACCTAAAATGGCTTGGCTTTTCGGAAGATTTTCCGATGGTAAGATTGTGTGTCAGAAAAGCGAATGCACGACGTTCCACGAGTCAATAGGTTGTACGATTTACATTAATCCTAATGTATTCTCGACTTAATCGGCGCACCTTAAGATCGATTTTAGAACACAGATGCCAGATGCGAGTGGAACCAGGTACAAATGTGTGCGACGTACACAAATGTCCGAATTCGATTATGTTATAATTGTTATGTCGTGGTACGTAATTATGGGTCTTTGGTGATTATTGTAGAGGACATTTTCGTTTGACAAGCGAGCTTTCTAAGTATTCTGTTTGCTTTCCACAGCTCATATTAGCTACTCGCAGCATTTGATGGTGCAACTAGTACTATATTAGAAGGTAGTTAGGTTGAATTTTGAATGAACGGTTTTAATAAGAAAAATCGAAATTCAACACCCTGGGACTGATATTAATGCCAACGTAGATTTTGTCAAATGAGTATAAAGAAGAGTGCATTTTCTCTCGGAGAAGATGCATTTGCTTCAAGACAGGTTATTCTTATGCAATTTTTCTTAGTTCGTGAGAAAGTGGTTTTTGTGAAACTTAAATATTGTTCATAGTAAAGTGTCCCAAAGTTCTTGCGGGTGTTATAGTTTTCGTTCTGATCTTCCTTCCCTTTTTGAATTTCACAATGTTTTTAAATTAAAATATTTGTTTACAAAGGAAGGTCCAAGGTTGTCTAGGAAGATTGATTGATTGATAGAAAATACGTTATTGCATTTCTAAAACTAGGCGAAACAAAGGCGAACTTAATGCTAAAGAGCATTCTCTTCCAGATAACCTTTATGTATTGTAGTTATCTATACTAATATTATAAAGAGGAAAGATTTGTTTGTTTGTATTGAATAGGCTCCGAAACTACTGGACCGATTTAAAACATTCTTTCAATGTTGGGATGCTACACTATCCCCAGGTGACATAGGCTACTTTTTACCCAACTGCGCAGGAGGGTAACGTTTTTATTGAAGAACTACGCGTGCAAAGCTGCGGATTGGTCAGCTAGTTAGTGCACAGGAAAGGGAACTAATGAAAACTTGCATAGGACTAATAAAAATAGCATAATATATTACATACTACATAAATAAACCTACTTAAATACTTTGTATCATAGACTAAACTATACCAATTAAAAATACATACTTAACAATAATAGAAGTAATAAAGAAAGATTAAGTGAAGAGATCTCTTCTAAGCGTTAAGACCGCACATTGTACTATTTGCTTCGTGTTTTCTATTGTGTATGGTTTTTTTTTATATATCGTTTAAAATAACGTTTAAAATTAAATTTTATTCATTCATTAACTCATACAGATTGATTGAAGTACATTATATTGATTTAGACATTGCTCATTTGATATTGGTATAGTTTTGTCTATTAAATAATGTAATTAAGTATTTGTTCTAAAAACGGAATATTTATTTGTGAGTTTTTGAGTATCGGGATATTTCGACGTAGTTGCATGCGCCGTGGCCACGGGTACACTGAAGTCTTTGCGAGTGGGTAGTTATTTGCAGATATAACGATCTACTCTCTTTCTCAGACTTTTGTTAGGAATGAATTCACTAATACTATTACTACCACCGGTTTCATTCTCGATCATAACTCAATTCCGACTCACAGCACTCACGGTATCAGAGGAATGTTGACGGACAAAAGTCTACCAGAGCGGAACATATGTTAGACTCAGGCTCAAACCACTAGGTCGAGCTACACAACCCACAAAATCGGGTTATATTAGTTCAAATAGGGTATCGGCATAATTAAAACAAAGTCTATTGTTACCTCCGTGGCGCAGTGGGCGAATAGCCGGCTGAGACGCAGGAGGTAGCGGGTTTGATCCCCGCCGCGGAACAAATGTTTGCATGATCTACTCGTACAGATATTTGTTCCGGGTCTGGATGTTTTTCTATATATTCTAAGTATGTATTTACAAAAAAGTATATTAGTATTCTATCAGTTATCTGGTTCCTATAGTACAAGCTCTAAGCAGAGCTTATTTGAGGCTAGATAGCGCTGTGTGAAATGTCCAGCAATATTTATTTATTTATTATTATTATCAGCCATTCGTATCCCACCGCTGGGCAAAGGCCTCCCTCTTATAAATTGGAAAGTAACTCTGTCCCTCGGTCTCTCTTTTTACAATCAATCAATGTGTTACGTTTTTACGACGGGTGGACCGATTTCGATAAAATTTGGTATATGATTGACGTTTTTTATCTGATTGCTCAGAGGGTTTTTTTATTGACAAACCACGCATGTGAAGCCGCGGGTGGATCAGCTAGTCTATACACAACCTGACGTACCTTATGTACGATATTTATTTAAAACATGATTTTAGTGGTGGGATTTTAGTACCGGTAGCTTGGATTTTTATCCAGTAAGGCGGTTGACACACTGCCACGCATCATGCTGCATGTTGCGTGTCGAAGCATCTACGCGCGTTTTTTTTTGATACTACTTATATGACAAACGAGCATGCAGTCCACCAGATGTTAAGTGGCTACTGCAGCCCATGGATATCTACATAGAATTCAAAACAAGCTATTATGTTGTCCTGATCTCTATGTGGATACGTTGCCATACTATAGGACTTAGCTGGTATGCGTATGTGCCAGTAATTACAGGAACATACCATAACCATCTAACCGGAACACAGCAGCACAAGTACTGCTATTTGGCGGCAAATAAAGGTAAGGCGCTGGTGCCCACTTCCTCAAACCCGTTCACAAAAGCTCTACCACCAGTAAGCGTACTTGCGGGAGTGCAGATTTGCATCATGGTGCGGGTTTTTACGCATTCACGCGCGTTTTGTGGATTCACGGCGGCTCTGACTCGTTTTATTCAAAGCTGTTCGCTAGTGCAGTTCCAAAATAGTGCGCTTCCAAAATCACGCACGGCGCTGCGGGACACTGTGTGCCGTACCTTGCGTCTCGCCCCGCACCTACGCGCGGGGGTGCCTGTTCCTCCACGCTTGAGCGCGTTATCTGCATAAACGCGTTTTCTATACAAACGGAAATATTTACAAGCAACGTTAGAACACGCATTCACGCAACATGAAGCGTGGTGCGTGGCAGTGTGTAGAGCGCCTTAATCGATACATTTACAAAATACCATTTTATACTTAAATTGGCGACGCCTTTGCGACTATGCCGCTTAGTCAGTTTAACAGCTTATTAGGTCAGTTCAACCTACTTAAATGATGAATGAATATAATTTGTCTATCTATTTTAATCATTGAAATTTTATGACTTCTAATTATGGTTGTTTGAAAATCAAAGATTTTCTATAGTAATAAATTTGATAAAAACCTATTTTACAACAATACTAGCGATTGCCCGTGTTTTCGTTTAATGTCATACATAACAAAACACGTAGTATATAAAAATCAATTGATGTTCGTTAGTCTCGCTAAAACTCAAAAACGGCTAGACCGATTTTGATGAATTATTTGAAGTAAAACTTCTTAACGCACGCTTGACTGTGAGTAAGCTGGTGAATGCGTTACGAAAAGTGCGAACGGAAGTTGAGAAGAAGATATAAGTTAGTGTAGATAGATAGAGAGAGTTACGTTTCGTATATTTTTAAACGTTAATGTGCGAGTGCGAGTTGCGTCTGTCCAGAATGAACATAGACTGATCGACCTACAGACACGTGGATAATTTTGTAATCAAACAATTTTATAAATTATTATTTTAAAAAGAAGTTTTACTTCAGTCGTGTGGTCTAAAGTGCACTCGTTTTTTTTTCAAAACCTTTTTTTGTATGTATTTGAGTGGGTCTCTGAATGGTTAATATTCACAATTGGCTGTTGTTGAGATCCAGAAAATTGCGTACGAAGTCGCGAGCATACAACTAGTTTACAATAAAAACACTGAAATTTTGTTAGTCTGGGTTATTCCTCGTCAATGTACTTATCGAATTCAGAGTGCTTTTTTATCGTCTTTTTCCATCAATTAAGTTAAACCGAGTTGTAACCACAAAATAACTCGCCATCCTGATAAAATATTATAAATTAATACTATCAGAAGCACCACACATTTTTCCACCTTGTTAACACAAGTTTAAGGGTGGTTTTCGTGTGTAGTTAAAGTTTATTTAAACCCTATGACCCAGACGCAGTGACCTCATTTTGTTAACACCTCCAGACCGGAAACAGATTTAGATTCAGTTCAATATTCTGATGACAATGTAATGTATTGCATAGGTTTAGTACACTACTATATAATCTGTTTTGTAATCTACGACATTAATTTAAAACACACATCCAGAATCGTATTAACTAATTTTAGAGGTGATACGGGTAGCTTAAATTTCGATCCAGTAATCGATATCTTTCCTATAAACAATTTTTAACGTAAATCGGCGGCGTCCTGCTGCTTAGTCAGTTTAACAGGTACAGACGGCTACATATCAAGCTATAAATTTCCAGTATAAACTGACCTCGCATTGTGTAGACTTTTTGTAGAATGAGAGGTCAGCTTATACTGGGATTGTATAGCTTGATGTGTAGCCGTGTGTTACTTATTACTTTCTTAGTCATATTTTGTACCTTTATCTTTTATGACGTGATAAACCTATACTAATATTATAAAGAGGAAAGATTTGTATTTTTTGTGTGGATGTTTGTAATAATAAAACTCAAAAACTACTGTGCCGATTTCAAAAATTCTTTCACCATTGGAAAGCTACATGCACCTTGAGTGACATAGGTTATATTTATTGCTAGAACAGATTAGGGATCCTTACTAAAACTTAAGAAACGTAACCCAAGGTGTAAAAAAGTCTTTCGTCGCATGCGCTGCGGAAACTATTGATGATAGAACAAAAGTATGTTCTACAATATTAAAGCACATATTAATATCTACAAAAAACTTCGTAAGAGGAAAGATTTGTTTGTTTGTATTGAATAGGCTCCGAAACTACTGGACCGATTTAAAAATTTCTTTCACTGTTGGGAAGCTACACTATTTCCGGGTGGCACAGGCTACTTTTTACCCAACTGCGGATAAGGAGGGTAATGTTTTTATTAAAAAATTAAGCGTGCGAAGCTGCGGATTGGTCAGCTAGTGTCTTATAAATCGATGAACGCCGGCGGCACGCACGAAAAAGTGTCTCGTTCCAAGCCCAAGCGTGCAAGCGAGAGCGCGGAACAAGCGATAGAGAAGCACGATCTGCCTAAGCGTTCGGTTTATTACGTACATATCTATCTCTCTCGTTATCACGTAAAAGACATCCAATTTTTTTGTGTGTATGTTGCATATATTTTTTTATTATATTCTATTCTACTTACACGACGAATGAATATAATTTCTTTAACTATTTTGTACAGGCTGTTGCACTGATATTTTAGGACATGATATTAAGGTGGTTTGAAAATTTAAATTTTTATATGGTAATGAATTTGAAAAAAACCTATTGTACAACAATACTAGCCATTAGCCCTACCCGTGTTTTCATTTAATGTCGTACGTTACAAAACACGTAGTATTTACGGAGCATGGAAATCTAACAGATCGGATTCGGCAGGTGTCATATTACAAACGAACAGCATAACCGAATTATACAACATTGTAATATCATCCTGACGAAATGTTGATCCAAGATTAACTAGTGTTTCTGGGTGTAATCTATATATATAAAAGAAAGTCGTGTTAGTTACACTATTTATAACTCAATTCGCGCTAATTTTGAACCTTAATACCAAAGTAAAACAAAAACGTTAAGACACATTTCGTATCGCGCTGACACGCGTGACATCAGTCAAACCAACGCGAGTTCCAACGCAAGTACGCGTACTTATGGCTCGACGACCTTTTTCGCTTGTGTGTCACCGTAAATACGCGTACTTTAAAACCGCCGCGCAAAATCGTCGGCGATCCAACCTGTTTGATTTTTTTTTTGAATGTACTTATCTCGCTGTTGGCCTCTGAGGCCGTTGCAGCTTAGCCAAGCTTTTGGCGAGCGCAGAAGGCGCTCAGCCCTGTAAGTTTTGATGAGGCAACTAGCGCAAGGTACGGACCTCGGCTTGGGCTGTTGCCAGGGTGGGGATAGGAGATAAACGCCCGGGTAAGTGCTTGTACCTCGTATAGGCGGCGACTGAAGGGACTCGTCGACCTCGTCGGTGAGGTTGGTGTATCTGTGAAGTGTTTGCTCTGTCTAATGTAGATGACTCGGAAATCTCTTCCGCATTAGCGGAGGTGATTTCGTCATCCGGGTCTCCGAGAACGTGTCTCGGACGACGGAGGGTACCTGTTTAAAATCTTTGAAATCTTGCTCGTATCTCGTCTTGGCTCTACGTGTAGCAGTACTGCGAGCCGCGAGCCGCCATTTTGTTTCGCCAGTTCGTGGACACGTTCAAAATTAGCGCTATTGTCATCCTGTTTGTAACATTTTTACGACTAAATGGCTGTACAGTTTCTGGACCGATTTCGAATCTATTGGGAAGGACTATGTTCCGCAGTGGACGTCCTATGGATGAAATCATGATGACTTCATCCATAGGAGCTGAGGCAATTAACGTGTTGAAAATGAGTCCGAGTTAGTAAATAAATTAAAGAACTTAGAACTAATTGAATTGATTAGGAAAATAATCTACAACAATTAGTTCTAAGCTGTTTGGGAGCACCAAGAGTCACCAAAATTAACTGAGATGGACTACAGGCAATAAAACTGCCTTTGGTTTACCAGGAACTAAGGTGGTCTAACAGGCAATAATAAAAAAAACCGGCCAAGTTCGAGTGAGACTCGCGCACGAAGGGTTCCGTGCCATTACAAGATCTATAAAAACGAGCAAAAAACAATCACGTTTGTTGTATGGAACCCCCCCAACTCGTAAATTTTAATTTATTTTAATTAAATTATTTATTTTTAAAGTGAATATATAACTAGAAACGAAATTTCTATATATTTCTATATTGTAGTTTTCCCATTTTATCCACTCCTTCCTCTCTTCTGGCAGCCTGATTACTTAGCAGATTGGCCTTTGCTTAGCAGTGGGACTGATTAATGCGTATTCCCGCCTAGTTCTCCGCAATCATCTAAATTTTTGTTCTTATACTTTTTGTAACATAATATACTTAGCTACTATTTTATGTTTTATTTTTTTTTTTAATGTAGTAACTTATATATACCTAGTCAGGTCATAAGTATTGTCACACAGTAAAAACTTTTCTTTTAGAATGCTGGCCCCAAAAAAAGTTTATAGAATTCCAATTTCGAATTGTTCATGAAAATAAAAATGTATACTTTTTAGAATTTTACTCATTTTTAAATATGGAGTGGACGCTTAAAGAAGACCGTCTTGCAGTTATTGCGTTGCATCGTTGCGGTTACGCGCCAATTCAAATATTTGAAATACTGAAAAATTTGAATATAACCAAAAGATTCGTTTATCGCACCATCAAACGATACAATGAAGACTCTAGTGTAGATGACAGGTCAAGAAGTGGTCGCCCTCGGTCTGTTAGGACTCCAGCAGTGATAAAAGCTGTGAAGGCGCGAATTCAAAGAAATCCCAAACGTAAGCAGAAACTGTTGGCCCTTCAGATGGGGTTAAGCAGAACCACGGTGAAAAGGGTGTTAAATGAAGACTTAGGGCTTCTGGCATATCGAAGAAAAACAGAACATCGTTTGCATGCTCGTCTAATGGACCTGAGACTGAAGAGATGCCGCGCTTTGTTGAAGCGGTACGCGGGAAAAAAATATCGGGAAATTCTTTTTTCGGATGAAACATTTTTTACCGTAGAAAAGAGCTACAACAAACAAAATGATAAGGTGTACTCACACAGTAGTGAAGAAGCGAGCAACCGTATTCCGCGTGTCCAACGAGGTCATTTTCCATCCTCGCTCATGGTATGGTTGGGAGTTTCTTATTGGGGCTTAACAGAGGTACATTTTTGTGAGAAAGGTGTAAAAAGAATGCAGTTGTGTATCAAAATACAGTCCTGACGAACCTTGTGGAACCTGTTTCTCATACCATGTTCAATAACAGGCACTGGGTATTCCAACAAGATTCGGCGCCAGCTCATAGAGCGAAGAGCACACAAGACTGGCTGGCGGCGCGTGAAATCGACTTCATCCGGCACGAAGACTGGCCCTCCTCCAGTCCAGATTTGAATCCGTTAGATTACAAGATATGGCAACACTTGGAGGAAAAGGCGTGCTCAAAGCCTCATCCCAATTTGGAGTCACTCAAGACATCCTTGATTAAGGCAGCCGCCGATATTGACATGGACCTCGTTCGTGCTGCGATAGACGACTGGCCGCGCAGATTGAAGGCCTGTATTCAAAATCACGGAGGTCATTTTGAATAAACTTTAGTGTCATAAGAATCTATGTTTTGTTAAGTTCATTTTGGTATATAAATGGTTACATAATGAATAAACTTGTTTCAATTATTTTATATTAAACATGTGACAGAATTTATGACCTGACTAGGTATATTCATATTTTTTGTTATTTTGGTACTGTGCAGGCAGTCATCAGTGACATCCTATTTATAAATGGTTCCAACGGAAGATCAGCGTTGTGCCAAAAGCACAACAAATGCTGAGTCGGATGCCTTTTTGTGACGTCGGTCGTTTAGATATAGGTAATTATGAGACACACGTTTGTTAGGTATTGCTGTTTTCGTGTGTATGAGTTTGTTCTCTTGTGGTTTGTACCGTCACAAATAAATGTTTTTCTTTCTTCTTTCTTTCTTTCGAATATTTCAAGCGTCTACCTGTAATGTTGCCGTTATCAATATCGAGTAAAAACGAGCAAAAAAACGCATGTTTATTGTATTTATTTTATTCCGTTTTTAGTATTTGTTGTTATAGCGGCATAGAAATACATCATCTGTGAAAATTTCAACTGTCTAACTATCACGGTTCATGAGATACAGCCGGTGACAGACGGACAGACAGACAGCGGAGTCTTGGTAATAGGGTCCCGTTTTACCCTTTGGGTACGGAACCCTAAAAAAATATTGACATTATTATTTTTTGCATGCTGCTAAGCAGAAACATGGCTGTACACTCTTACTTCTTTATCATAATTCTTTACCTAGGTTTCGCAAATAAATAAAATAAACATAGCCTATCAGCAGTTGGGCAACAAGCCCAGGAGAAGGCTGTAAGTTCGTCCACTTATTAGTCGTAAATTTTTATATTTTGACCATTCGAAACCATTAGCTCTCGCGTGTCTGCCGTGTATTTTGTACTTTCGTCACGATATTTAAATCCATAATAGGTAGGTAATATGAAAATTCAATAACTTGTGAGTCCTTGATCTGAGAAACTCATGAAATAAAGTTAGCAAGGCAATATTAAACGTTGTAATTACCATTATAAAATATTTAACTACTAGCTGACAAATCCGCAGCTTCGCACGCATAGTTTTTCAATAAAAACATTACCCTCCTTCTGCGCAGTTGGGTAAAAAGTAGCCTATGTCACCTGGAGATAGTGTAGCTTCCCAACAGTGAAAGAATTTTCTAAATCGGTCCAGTAGTTTTGGAGCCTATTCAATACAAACAAACAAATCTTTCCTCTTTATATTATACTAGCTGACCTGCCTCCGGCTTCGCACGCGTGGTTTGTCAATAAAAACATTAACCTCCTTCTGCGCAGTTGGGTAAAAAGTAACCTATATTACTCAGGGATAAGGTAGCATTCTAATGGTGAAAGAATTTTTTAAATTGGACCCGTAGTTTTTGAGTTTATTCATTACAAACATACACACAAAAATACAAATCTTTTCTCTTTTGTTTTTAGTATAGAAGTATAGATTAACTCCCATGTCTTACATATGGGTGTGAGACATGATCACTAAACTAAATCAACAGGGAAAGACTTTAAGGCTGCGAACGAGCGATGGAAAGAAGTTTACTGTGTATAGGAAAAAGTGATAGGAATATACTCACCAAAGTAGAGCAACAAAAAAGGGGCCGGGCGGGACATTATGATCCATAGCAAAAACTAAAAAAGGGGCCGGGCGGGACATTATGATCCATAGCAAAAACTAAAAATGGGGCCGGGCGGGACATTATGATCCATAACAAAAACTAAAAAAGGGGCCGGGCGGGACATTATGATCCATAGCAAAAACTAAAAAAGGGGCCGGGCGGGACATTATGATCCATAGCAAAAACTAAAAAAGGGGCCGGGCGGGACATTATGATCCATAGCAAAAACTAAAAAAGGGGCCGGGCGGGACATTATGATCCATAGCAAAAACTAAAAATGGGGCCGGGCGGGACATTATGATCCATAGCAAAAACTAAAAAAGGGGCCGGGCGGGACATTATTATCCATAGCAAAAACTAAAAAAGGGGCCGGGCGGGACATTATGATCCATAGCAAAAACTAAAAAAGGGGCCGGGCGGGACATTATGATCCATAGCAAAAACTAAAAATGAACCAAAATAGTAACAAATTGGTACCCAAAAGATGGAAAAAGATCAAAAGGAAGACAAATCAAAAGATATGAAGATGAAATAAAATGGACTACCCGCTAGAGGAGGCCTTTGCCGATCGCTCTGGACTAAGAGATACTACTGGTTCGCCCAGAACTGAGATCACGCGCGTCTCCAATGAAATCAAAAAAAAAATATTATTAGTACCTAATCTTTGACTATCAAAATAGTGCCACGAAATAAATAACTAAGTGATCTGACCTACAGTTTTATTTAAATTACAGGTAACGGGAGTTCATGTTAATTGGTTTCTTTTTTGGGATAGAAATTGCAGTTATTCTGTATTTCAGACTTTTCTCTATATTTCTGTCACTAAAGCTATATGCATACCAAATTTCAGCACAGTGAGGTCACTGGTGTACCCTGTGAAAATAGTCAAAGTTCAGTATTTATTACGACTAATTACTTAAAAACTACACGGTTAAAACTAAAAATAAAATCAGGGTTGAAATGTACTCACAAAGACCTTTTATTAAACGTGCCAGTTGACCGGATATTCTCATTTTGTTTTTTTTTACCCCTGTTGAACCCCAATTTAACTGAACAACCCCCCCACATTTTAGCTTATTGAATCACACCATAATTGTGCCATAACTACCTTCTTATATACCAAATATCACGATATCGCTTTCTCGGACACACAAACATATACATCATACATACATACAATGCCGATTTGCCCACGTTGATTTAGAGATCTCGCATCGCTCGATCAATTATATGATCTAAATTGAAATTTACTTAATGCAAAAATGTCAGAATAAAGGCTTATTAACTATTAAAAGGTTTCCGGGCAGGCAAGTCCGTTGCCACTAACACGATCAATTCCGTGGGTTAAACGTAGACAGGCATCAATGCACGTAGTTCTAAGTCGTAAAACTAGCGATGAGGAAAAAAAATGTTCGGCTAATGTTGAACTTTTTTCGGCACAGGCCTCATTGTGACTATATTGTGATGATTTAGTGAAAGTGTATCCATATATCTCTTTCTCTTTATTGTACACTAGCTGACCAATCCGCAAACATTAACATTACCCTCCTTCTGCGCAGTTGGGTAAAAGGTAGCCTATGTCACCCGGGGATAGTGTAGCTTCCTAACAGTGACAGAATGTTTCAAATCGGTCCAGTAGTTTCGGAGCCTATTCAATACAAACAAATCTTTCCTCTTTATAAATTTATAAATTATAAATTTAATCAACACCTCAATAGGTGTTGATTTGTGATTGTAATTTGTAATTTATTTATTTTCAGTGAACTTTTTTACATGTGAGTAAAAACAATGTGAACACTGGAAACTGCATTAGTACTGTATTAGTAAAATACTGTGTCGCAGTTTCCAGTACATACAATTTAAATGAGTTCCTGATTATAGGTTCCTGATAAAGACGTTCCTGATTATAGGTACGTTACAATTTGCTAATTTACAAAATTTTGATTTAAATAGGAAAACTTAAATAAACTTACATGCTATGTCATGGAAACTCGGCTTTTTGTAAGTATGACTGTGTGTGTGTGTGTGTGTGTGTGTCTGTGAATGTGTTTATAGTGTTTTATGGGAGTGGGTGTTTATGTGAGTGAGGGTGTGGATGTGTGTATACGGGGGTCTGCGTGTATCGAGGGTTCGATGGTGTGAATTTGTGGTAGTGTGTGTATGTGTGAGGGTGGGTTTTTGTGAAGGTTATGTTTTTCTGGTGGGTAAGAGTGTACTTGCGAGCTTAAAACAGTGATCTACTAATATAGAACTAATGCTTTATAATATTACTATAGAAAAATACAAGATTAGAGACAAAAAAGCTTACAAAATGGACATGTAAAGGCGAGCTTAAAAATAATAAGAAACGTCCGTGTATGTAGTTTTTTAAGTGTTACTTTCGAGGAAACTAATGCCTAAGTATATCCTTCTTCTTCCTGCCTTTTTCCCACATTGCGCGGGGTAGGGACAACGTGTACTTTTCTTCCATATTTATCAGCCATCATCTCCATTATCACTTCTTTCCTACCCATAGCATTCTTCACACAGTCCATCCATTTATCTTTGGCCTTCCTCTATTTCTATATCCATCTACATTCTTCTATTCACATGATTATCTTCCCTCCGCATGACATGCCCATACCGCTCTTCCTCCTCAATTTTTTTATCACTGGCGCTACTTTCAAACTCTAATATACCCACCTACTCATTCCTTATCTTAGCCATTCTCGTTAGTCCGCCATCGTTACTATAGTGTGACCATTAGTGCCGATTCTCCCCCCCGTCTCGCCGCGCGCATACCTCAGGGAGTGCACAGCACTAATGGTCACACTATATCTATGTATTTATATCCATGTTTCCGTAATTGCTTATTCTCTCAGTAAAATAATTCTCCGTCACACATAGCTAAAAACACAAAAACCTTCTTAGTTATCTAGCCTTTAGAAACCGCAACCAAATAGGTCCATTCTTTTAGGAACTGCGATGCCACAGACACCCCTCTTTTTGTGTTGGAGGTTAAAAACATGAATTGAACATTCGTTTAATATTTCCCGATGGTAGAGCGACCTCGTAACGCGGTCACCATAGTCGATGGCGTGATTACCACATTATGGCCTGTGCTTATGGTGACCTATTTATTGCGTTAATAATAATAGTTTCAAGGTGTACCTTCTGACCGGACATATAAATTAAACTCTATGCAAAGCATATAAAAAGAGATCGCTTTCTACCGATGCAAAAAGAGGATTTTATGGTCCACGTCTATGTCTGTTTGTGTGAGTGTCTGTCTGTGGCTTCGTATTTCCAAAACGGATGGGCCGAATTAGACCGTGCTCACTTTGGATACGATTTCATCCGAATTTGATTCGCGCGTAAACGTACGACTACGTACGTATGATCCCGACCTTCCAAGGACTATGTGTCGTGGCGATCGTCAGGAATCGCCACGAAGTACCTTAAATTGTTATTATTCAACCTGGCAACACTCACAAGTAAAAGTATCTCCTATTGTCTTTGCTCCAGGTGAGAAAAAAGTGTTCGTTGACATGTTATTTAAATAGTTGTTTTGTGTTTTAAGTAAAATATATCTTCAGGCCGGCAGAAGATCCCCAAATAACCGACAGCTTTTTATTTTTACGTCGAGTAATCTATCTATAACTGTATTTCTTTTAATCTAAACTAGAAATGGAATTATAACAAGAGCACTAATTAACCAATCGAAGCGGGCAGGGTAGAACAACCCACGAAAGTCCTGCGACTACGAAGCGGGGGGCATCCGACGCTGGAGGCGCCCGGCGCGGGTGCCCACGTGAGTCGCCCTTCCTTGGTTCGCAGGGAAGGGTAGAAAGCCGTTTGGCTAGCGTTGGATTTATGCTCCCACGAAGGGAGTCGGTGATCCTTCATGAAAGAAACTTGGAGCCGTTTGACTAGCGTTGGATTTATACTCCCACGAAGGGAGTCGATGATCCTTCATGAAAGAAACTTAGAGCCGTTGGGCTAACGATGGGTCACACGCTGCCACGAAGGAGGCAGGTGACTAATCTTGAAATAAACTTGGAGCCGTTGGGCTAGCGATGGGTCACATGCTCCCACGAAGGGGGCAGGTGACTAATCTTGAAATAAACTTGGAGCTGTTCGGCTAGCGATGGGTCACATGCTCCCACGAAGGGAGTCGATGATCCTTCATGAAAGAAACTTGGAGCCGTTGGGCTAGCGATGGGTCACACACTTCCACGAAGGAAGTGGGTGACACATCTTGAAAGAAGTGCCCTTGTCATATGAATTGAACTAAGCGATGGTTACAGCAGACTACCGTATCAGTTGTGAACGATCGCCAAATAATAAGATTTGTATTAAACGTAATTTAAGCTATAATTTAAATACTTATGTACCGACGTGCAATTGCTTAGCTGACTGATAGTGTGTTATAATTACTGATGGGAACGCTGAGACATCAGGCGGGAGAGGCCAGCAAACTAAGAATTAAAGGGACCTATGAGGAGGAATAGATCAGGAGCAAGACAGGGGCAGAAAGTTGACATTATCGTTACTAAAGAATCTACATGAGAACAGCCATCCTTTCATAAATATTCGTGGGGGACATATTCAAATAGCAAAGCAGATTAATTGAACTTATCCTTTAGTTTACAAGTATACCAATGATAAAGGTACTATAATTTTGACCCTTAGTAATAAACCTAGATATTGGGATATATATATGAATAGGAACCCTAACCGCCCCCGCGACACTATGGGAGCGCTCACACTACATGCGATCAGTCGTACGTATACGTACGTTTACTTACGACGTCCGAGTACAATCCCAACTTGTTGGGATTTATCACGCAGTCGTACGTTCAGTTTTACACAAAAAATGGACGCAATGGATGTAGAAACGTTAAATAACTTGATTTACGGACAGTCTAGGGTCATTATGTAAATCTTCCATAATATGAAGAAATTCACCGACATCTCTTTTTAAAAATATTTCGCGCACCCATTCAGTTCATCGATAACGACGACGCTGTCGCAATCTCCGATGAAGAAGAAGACTATCTTGAAGATACAGCTTATTCATCGCAACAAAGATGGCTTCACGTATGCGATATCACCAGTGCACCGCCTATTTGACGGAGAAAAAAGTATTCAGTGTGAGCACTCGATTCGTACGAACCACAGAACACAAAGTTTACGAACGAACGAATTCGTGTCCAAAGTGAGTACGGCCTTAGACGCGATTTTTTTATTTGTATACGTTGTTTAACACTTAGTTTTAAACAAGATAAAATAAATAAACGAGATTAAACGTTGTGTTTTTTTCAAAATTCAATAGTTAATTCAAAATTAAGATAATTACACGAAAATAATTCTAATATAACTTAAAAACCAATTAATATGGGTCTTAAAAACTCTAAAACTAAAACTTAAACATCCACTAAACATAGTTTAAAAAAATCCTAGACAAAAATTGGTAAGGAATTTTTTAAACGCGCGTTAATCAAACTTTTTTTGTGGTAAGGGTTTAGTTTTGTTCAATCACTGAACATGAATGTTCATACATAAGTACGAACATTACCCTACTCGTGTACACACTTCAATTTATTATTCTTGCAAAACCTAGTTATGCGTTATTGAAATGCTCAGCATTGCAGAGTCAGCTCGACACTAATACAATGGTTATAAGCCCAATAAAAGATGCTGTGTTGGGTATGTACACCGACGACACACAAATATTAAATTGTATTAGTGTTCATAAGAAAAAATGTATATATTAACCAAAATATAAATCAAAATAAAACAACTTACCAACAAGTCGTCGAGTTTCACTCATCTCCAAGCTACCTCACTAGAAGACCCGGGGAACCGCTGGTCCAGCTGCCCACAGAAGTACCTAGCAGCCGCTAGAGGAGCCGCCCTGACGCCCCCAGCGCCCGCTGGACGAGCCACCCGGTCACATTCAGCGCCCGCTGGACGACCGGCCCCTTCTGAATTTCAGCATCCCCTCACTGCGGCGAAGACACCTTTAGCCGTCCGTAGATCAGTCTTGTGAGTCTGCTTGACCGGCAGTGAGAAATCCCTGTCCTGTGTACATTGCACGACGTACACAACCCCCTCTCCTAACAACCTTCCGTCTGTTACCTTAGGTTTCATGGTAACAGACATCCCGTGCTATATATATATACATTATATATTTATGTATATGGTAGGTTAGGGCACACACCGTTCGTAGACACTCTGTCTACGCGACGTAACTAAGTAGGCAGGTACAGTAGGGTAGAGCAGGGTCAGGTTGAGACACTTAGTGCTTCGCGTACGCAGGTCAATTACTAAGTACTAGGTGTCTCTGAGTTAGGTAGCAACTACGTATTTTCACCTACTAGTCACACACCCGTACGTCAACCTAGGGCGCATGTAGGGTTAAGTGCCGAATGGTAGGTGATTTTGCGAGAATGATCAATAAGTTATGATTATGTTTTTTTTGTAAATACATACTTATATATTTATATATTATAGAGAAAAAACAGACCCGAAAGAAATATCTATAGATCATGCGAACATTTGTTCCGCGGTGGGAGTCAAACCCGCAACCTCCTGCGTCTCAGACAGCTATTCGCCCACTGAAAGTTAACTAAAGTTATAATTACGAGAACTGGAGGTAGTTAATAAGGTTAGCGATTATAAAGCATAACCTCACAGTCGGATAAAAATTAAAAACCATGAATAACCAATGTTCAGTGTGTAGACAGCCTAAAAGGGTAGAGGGTGTTTACATCAACAATAACGAGCGTTGGCATGCCACAGTCAAACTAAAATAGCTGGAGTCTTTCCGATAACAGACAGAAAGGACGCGGCTAATGGTAAACTCTCTATGCGTTTATATATTAACAAGCATTAAGTTATAAACTGAAACCCGGCTACGAAATAGCTGTGTTGCTGTTAGCTTATGTTACCAGGACCATTATAACAAAACGATTGACAATGACATTGACACCTCATTCATCAAAAAAGGATAAGTAGTGTTGACGCTACGATGGAACGTAAGTAAATCTACATTCATAGACTGCTAAAAGCGTAACGCTCCTTTTGACTTTGCCGTAGTCGAGTAAAAATGTTAAGGTAGTTGTTGCGTGGGATGTTCCTGTTATCTAAGCATTTACTTATTTGAATTTCTTGAGTTCTGGCATTTTTGTTTTATTAATTTTATGTACAAATTAACGTAATTAGCCAGAATTCAAGGTATCCCACCATCTGTTACTTTGATTCATGTGTATGTTTCATGTCGTGTCAAATAAATGTTTTTCATTTCATTTCAAAATGTAGCCTATGTCACCTGGACTTTAATAACGGATCATAATAACGGAGTTAGTAATGTATTCCTTGAACTCCTTGGTTTTTTAAGTTCCGGAAGGCTAGTAAAACTACCACCTCCACAATTTGTCGTCTTCGACTTAGCCACTCGTGTACCTCTGTTTTTTTTTTGGCCAAACTTAGGATTAGGAACCACTCCCTATGTGAGTGTGGCCTGGACGAAGGAAACGTTGACCAGATATTCTTCGCTGTCATAGATTGCGGCGTTCCCTCTATGAAATCCTTCCTCCTGAAATCCCTCGTCCTACCTCCTTTAAATGTTTATTAACCCTTACCTTTTCCCCTTTAATTAATTATATTTTATGTAAATTTGTAAATGATAACAACATTAGGTTTTAAATGTATATATTACTTACTAGCTCACTAACCCACATTATCTATAACAGTACTAACATCTAACATTGTGCTGTTTTATATGTTGTGTTGTCTCTTTTGTTTTAGAATTATCAAGGGTTTTTCCAAATTTAGAATACCGGTCATATTCTCGACCTACACTATCTCCTATTAAGTTTATGAAAATATCGTGACATCGACATTGGCGGAATTGTGACACTCCCTAGTCACAGTAGCCACAAGCAAGAACTGAACTGAACTGAGTCATGAACTGAGTAATGTATGTATGTATGTAGCGCCTAAACTCCTCGTTTGATTTTGATAAATGAGGTGTCAATCGATTCGTTATTATGGTCCGGGTGACGTAAGTTACCACCGACATAGATATTACGTAGTCGGGTTGCAGTTTTTAAACTTGTTTAAACAACTATCTTTTTAACCGGTTATGTTCGCCGTTAAATTTCGAAATTACATAGGATATTTTTTGGTATAATACAAACCAATTGAATAAAAAAGTCGCGAGTATAATGTAGATGATGACAGAGTGAAGTAGCCGCTCTTGTATTACCTGTGGCGGGGCCTTCGCCACGAGATTTAGATATGGCCGCGTTTAAATAGTTAATTCGCTTTTGGTTACTTTATATTGAGGATAATTTGACCCTGAATATGTATTATTTTGTTTTTGCTGAAGAATGGCTCAATTTGACGTTTACTCGTAGTTTTAGTCTGCATTATAAGCGGTAGCCATTTGTATGAGGCGAATTTGACTGTTTTATCACAAAATATATATTACTATAGTTACAGACGTTAAGTTTGGTACGATGTGCGGTAACAGTCGCACGCACCTATAGACTCGTGCGTACAAGGATCTCGGATCAAGTCGGTCGAACGTTCGACCGAGATCGTTCCGAGATCCTATCCGGATCCAATCATCCAAACAAACTCATATACTTAACCTATTTATAATTATTATTAAAGATGCAGATGAATCACACTAATATTATAAATGCGAAAGTTTGGCTGTTTTTTATTTATTTGTTTGTTTGTTACTCAATCACGTCGTAACGGCTGAACCGATTTCGATGAAATTTAGTATGTACGTAGATTACCACATAGGCTACTTTTTGTTGACAAAACACGCGTGCGAAACCACGGGCGGAAGCTAGTATTGCATAAATACGTAATAATAATTTCGTATTTTTTCAAACTCCCACAACGATCCTTATAAGAGCGAGTACACATTAGGCGTTTTGAAGCGTGCGCTTTGGTAACAGGCATTGTAAGAATAAAGAGGTCGGTTGAGGTATACACATGCAAGCGCGCGCTTCTGATCAAGTGCGCGTCAGACGCGTGCTTTCAGATTTTCGTTCGAACGCGCGTTGCGCGGGCGATAGCTGTGTGCATCTAGATACATGCACCGCCTTTTTGCCGTACATTTGATCACGCGCTTTCGTGTAGGGTGGACGCATCAAAATGCGATACACTTCGATACAGATTTATTTATCGATGAAATTCAAAAGCGTCCTGCTTTATGGGACATGGAAAGTCCTGATTATGAAAATAAAATATTGAAAAAAGTAATTGGGAGAGATAGTTGAAATTTTCAGTGATTGTGAAGACAATTTGGAATATTGGATGTACCCAAAATTCACTTTGCCTCTGTCGTCGTCTTTTATAGCGACGGTATAGGAGCCACATACAAGCAATCACTTTAACGTCCATTTCCGAACTGAGCCAGTACTATATGGTAGAAATACCTCCCTTTCGCACATAGCGGTTCTCTTCGACCTTTATTATGCGCACCGCCAAAGAGTGGAACGCCTTGTCAGAGTCTGTGTTTCTTGATAGCTGCAACCTGGGTATCTTTAAGTCGCGAGTGAATAGGTTTCTTCTAGGCAAGCGTGTACCATCGTAGACTGCATCATCGCTTACCATCAGGCGAGATCGTGGTCAAACGCAAGCCTATAATGTATAAAAAAAAGATAGTCATACATTATGAAGTAAAACATAGTGGTAATAATTACATGAATAAATGCATGACCCATGACATCATCCACAGATTAATTGAAGAAGTGAACAATATTAATAATTTAACAAACAATATATATAATTAAACGGTAAAGAACAGAATAAATGTGTAGTGGGTACCTACATTATACCCACTATTAGCTGCTCGAATGCCAGATAATGTTCGTCACATGCCGTGCTAAGCGCGCTGGATTTCCAGTATAAGCTGACCTAGCATTGTGTAAGCTTTTCGTAGAATAGAGGTTAGCTTATACTGGAAATGTATAGCTTGATGTGTAGCCGTGTGTACGCTACTAAGGTGCGCCGAACGCAACGCCGAGTACTTAATGTGTACGCGAGTACACATTAAGCGCCCGGCGTTGCGTTAAATAAATCTGTATCGAAGTGCTCGATCTCCATTCTGATGCGTCCGCCCCACACAAAAGCGCACGGAAAAATGGCGGTGCATGTATCTACAAGCGCGCAGCTCTCGCCCGCGCAAAGCACGAATGAAAATCTGAAACACGCGTCTGACGCGCGCTTGCGTGTGTACACCTCAACCGACCTCTTTATTCTTAAATCGTGCGTTACCAAAGCGCGCGCTTCAAAACGCCTAATGTGTACTCGCTCTTAAGTCATTGAAATATTGGATATTCTTCGATTACATCAAATTAAGATGTTGGTGGATAAATTATGGTTTATATCGCTGTAGACAACGAAACACTAAATGCCTAGAGGCTTTATTATAGATAAAATACATAATTAATGAATTAATTACCTTTATTATTATTTACAAGTTATCTAAGATATACATTTTGTAATATTGAGATCAAAGATAAAGCTAAGACATATTTATAATAATGGACGTAAACTTGGTAAAAGCTGGTTACCATCAAAGCCATTAGGGGTAAGACACTCCAAGCAGACTGGTTGCGGCAGCCAATCCAACATATAATTAAGACCATAATAGAACCCGTTCACTAGCTCAAATTTCCTGGCTGCGACAACTAAAAGAACGCGCTCAGTTGCATGACAGCCAACTGGCAACTGCGCCAATAAAATACAAAAAATAAATTCCTCATAAGTAATCAACTACTTCATGAATTCTTAGTTGGCAACTGGTTTTGAAACAAGAATAGAGTATCTTCTTCAGCCAAAGGTTGCGTAGCAACATTTTGCTGTACTAAGCACATAAATAGGCAGCTAAAATTTCCAGGCTGCGGCAACTAAAAGAACGCGCTCAGTTGCATGACAGCCAACTGGCAACTGCGCCAATAAAATACAAAAAATAAATTCCTCATAAGTAATCAACTACTTCATGAATTCTTAGTTGGCAACTGGTTTTGAAACAAGAATAGAGTATCTTCTTCAGCCAAAGGTTGCGTAGCAACATTTTGCTGTACTAAGCACATAAATAGGCAGCTAAAATTTCCTGGCAGCGGCAACTAAAAGAACGCGCTCAGTTGCATGACAGCCAACTGGCAACCACGCCAATAAATACAAAAAATAAACTCCTCTTATGTAACCACACTACTTCATGAATTCTTAGTTGGCAACTGGTTTTGAAAAAAGAATAGAGTATCTTCTTAAGCCAATGGTTGTGTAGCAAGATTTTTTAACTAAAACTTCTTTACGCACGCTTGACTTGGGGTGTAAGCTGGGGAATGCGTTATGAAAAGTGCGAACGGAAGTTGAGAGGGAGATATAAGTTAGTGATATAAGTTAGTGAGTTTTATAAGTGTAACTAAAGCACACTCGTTTTTTTTCTTGTTAGAGAACACACTTTTGTGTAACTCAATTGCCATGGCGGCCGGAGCGAAAATAACTGTTGAGTTAAGTCTGCCACAACCTTATTTCATTACATAGAGTGCTTAGATAAATGATAAATAAAAATTTAGACAAATATTCCATAAATAGAAAAATATATTGTTAAAACTTTTGCGATTTAAACGAAATTACTGATTTGATCGGGTGGTTATCGCGTATGTACCTTTTTTTATTTGTTATCCCGACGCGACGTTTCGACTGTGTTGCCACAGCCGTGGTCGCGGTCTTGGGCCCGTTAAAATCAGTAATTAAGAAAATATTTTTTAACCTGTGTTGTCCCACTGCAGGGCCTCCCTCCCTTCTTTCCAGTTTTTTCTGTCCCCCGCTGTAGTGGGCCAGTCTAGTAAATGCACATCCAAGTCGTGACGCCATCTCAGAAGAAAGTATTGATATGTATAATATATTTCTCGTTACTTACATTTATTTATTTATCATTTAGAACGGCGATTGTCAATTACGCTAATTAATTAATGACAATTTCAATTTACATACAAACAATAAAAACAGATAGGTAAACTTATAACTTACAAAATAAAATAAAATGTCAAAGTAAAATACTAATAAAATGAGACAATATTACGTGTTTCTTTTGTATTGTTCTATTTATTTAATTATTACTGAGCATTTTACAAAGTATACATTAGCTCAGTAGCTACATATTATTTTACAAAGTATACATTAGCTCAGTAGCTACATATTATTTTACAAAGTATACATTAGCTCAGTAGCTACATATTATTTTACAAAGTATACATTAGCTCAGTAGCTACATATTATTTTACAAAGTATACATTAGCTCAGTAGCTACATATTATTTTACAAAGTATACATTAGCTCAGTAGCTACATATTATTTTACAAAGTATACATTAGCTCAGTAGCTACATATTATTTTACAAAGTATACATTAGCTCAGTAGCTACATATTATTTTACAAAGTATACATTAGCTCAGTAGCTACATATTATTTTACAAAGTATACATTAGCTCAGTAGCTACATATTATTTTACAAAGTATACATTAGCTCAGTAGCTATATATTATTTTACAAAGTATACATTAGCTCAGTAGCTACATATTATTTTACAAAGTATACATTAGCTCAGTAGCTACATATTATTTTCATAATTACTCATACCAACATTACTATCTTCCAGCAAATGGCACTCCTCAAACTCTCCCCTTTTCTCATCAACTTTCCCAAAACTGTTCTTAAATAAATCATTGTCACAGACAAAATCACTTCTACCGTCCATCATAGTCTCTTCAAAGCCTTCTCTATACCTCTTATCGTTATCATACTGATATCTCTGTATTTGAAAATCAGGTGAGATAGTTTGTCCTTCATTGACCGTCTCCTTTAAGATATCATCCGTCTCGATAGCTTGTACTGTATTCATCTCGTAATTAGCTCTAGCTACCTCATTTTTCACTTCATATTTCAAATCGGACAGATCAATATTATCTCGATTTTCAACCAAAGGTTTTAAGTTCATTAGGTTGAAATTCGGTATGATCCGTCCATCCCAGTTTTGAGGTTCGGGTACTTCTAGATCTAGCTGGACTTCTTCCCCGATTTTTTTGAAGGTTCCAAGGTTGTATTGGAGGGGTATTGAGAATGAGGGTAGCTCTACTTGGTTCTGTCTGGTGGGTAGGGCTGCTATGTGGATGGCTGGTCCTTGAGGCTTGTTTTTTGATGTGTATGTGCTTTGGTCGATGTTTACCATTTGTGATGATGACACTGAAAAAAGAGATATTTATATATCACACTAATATTATAAATGCGAAAGTTTGAATGTTTGTTTATCCTGTGGGTATTAAGTAAAAAATTAAATTATTGATTGATTTGTTTGTTACTAAATCACGTCATAACGGTTGAACCGATTTCGATGAAATTTAGTATGCACGTAGATTTTATCATTGATTCCCACGTAGGCTACTTTTAGTTGATAAACAACGCGTACAAATTATAAAATAACAAAAAATAGGCTCACGAGTTGGTATACTGGAAGAGATCGCTTTCACCGATAGGGCCACCCATTCATCATCATCATATCAGCCGTATGACGTCCACTGCTGGACAAAGGCTTCCCTCATTGATCTCCAGGAACTGCGGTTGGAAGCGGCCTGCATCCAACGCTGACCTGCGGTTCTTACCAAGTCGTCTGCCCATCTTGTAGGTGGACGTCCTACGCTGCGCTTGCCGGTCCGTGGCCTCCACTCGAGAACCTTCCGCCTTATTGCCTTATTTATTCTAGCCTAGTATTTATTTTTGTATTATTTCTGTTTGTGTGGTAATTCAATAAAGAGTCGTCTATCTATCTATATTTTTTCATAATCAACTTCTTAGCACACAAGACACGCCTATACTTCAATTTTTATGTTTTTTTAATCTATATACATAAAACAAAGGCGGGTTAGTTACATCATTTATAACTCAAGAACGGCTGCACCGAATTTGATAATCTTTAAATTGTCGGATTTGTTGGACTCCGAATAGCAGAATAACTATTCAAGTATCGGAAAAATACACGCAAAATAAAATATGAATAAAATTCATTTTCTCATACATAGATGCAGCTAATGATGGCAGCCCGCGTCATATGCATGTCAAGGCGGTACGAAGTTCGCCGGGTCAACTAGTTATTTATAAATTAAAACTCGCGTTTGACCATGATCTCTCTAAATTCATAAAATAAATAAGAGAATAACCGCATTTTTTGATAAATGAGTAGGTACTTTAGTTAAGTTCAACGCCATCTATGTTATACCTACGGTATCTACGATCTAGTCTGAACAAAAAAAGTATGTATGCACTCAAAAACATTCTACTAAGTAAATGTACTACGTCCGTAGTGACTTTCACTGTTGTTAGTTCTGATCGCCGCCGCTAGATGGCACTGTTCACTATTTATAAATACGTAAATTTAGTCGTATTTACATATCTAGCCTGGCTCTTAGCACACCCCTATCCTACTATTGTAAACTAATTAGGAACGTAATTAATATTATAAATTTATATATATATATATATATATATATATATATACATACTATATATATATATATATATAGTATGTAATCTGTCAACACAAACACAACACAAACAAAAAAAAACGACGACCTCCGTGGCGTAGTGGGCGAATAACCGGCTAAGACCCAGGCGGTAGTGCGTTCGATTCCATCCGCGGAACAAATGTTTGCATGATCTACAGATATTTGTTCCGGGTCGGGTTGTTTTTCAATATATAATATTATAAGTATGTATATAAAAAAAAATATAAGTATTCTATCAGTTCTGGTTACCATAGTACAAGCTCTGCTTAGTTTGGGGCTAGATAGCGCTGTGTGAAATGTCCAGCAATATTATTATTATATATTATAAATAAGCATGACTTGAAGTTTATATAATCTTAATTATGGTATTAATTTATGCTTGTTATCTACCTATACATTGTGTTTACTGATGTCTAAATAAACTAGTGATTCGCCCCGAACATTTTTGTTGATGTCACGAGTCACCGATTAAAATCAAATAAAAATTATTTGTAATCTTTGAGTATCAATATAGTGCCACGAAATAATAACTAATTTACTTGACCTACAGTTTATTTCAAATTACAGGTAACGGAAGTTTATTTCAAATTACAGGTAACGGTAGTTTATTTCAAATTACAGGTAACGGAAGTTTATTTCAAATTACAGGTAACGGGAGTTTATTTCAAATTACAGGTAACGGGAGTTTATTTCAAATTACAGGTAACGGGAGTTTATTTCAAATTACAGGTAACGGGAGTTTTTTTTTTTAGTTTTTTAGGGTACAAATTGCAGTTATTCTGGATTTCTGACTTTTGCCTATATTTGTGTCACTTAAGCTACACGCATACTGAATTACAGCACTGTGGGGGTCACTGGTGTACCCTGTGAATTTTCTCATAGTTCAGTTTTTATTATGGCTAAAATCTCAAAAACTATAAAGACTACTAAAAATAAAAACGCAATCTTAATGTACTAATAAAGGCCTTTCATTTGACGTCCCACTTGACCTAATAGTCTCATTTTCATTTTTTTCAAGATTACAAATAATATTTATTTGATTTTAATCGTAAAATCAAATAAATATTATTTATAATCTTTGAGTATCAATATAGTGCCACGAAATAATAACTAATTTACTTGACCTACAGTTTATTTCAAATTACAGGTAACGGGAGTTTATTTCAAATTACAGGTAACGGTAGTTTATTTCAAATTACAGGTAACGAGAGTTTATTTCAAATTACAGGTAACGGGAGTTTATTTCAAATTACAGGTAACGGGAGTTTATTTCAAATTACAGGTAACGGGAGTTTTTTTTTTTAGTTTTTTAGGGTACAAATTGCAGTTATTCTGGATTTCTGACTTTTGCCTATATTTGTGTCACTTAAGCTACACGCATACTGAATTACAGCACTGTGGGGGTCACTGGTGTACCCTGTGAATTTTCTCATAGTTCAGTTTTTATTATGGCTAAAATCTCAAAAACTATAAAGACTACTAAAAATAAAAACGCAATCTTAATGTACTAATAAAGGCCTTTCATTTGACGTCCCACTTGACCTAATAGTCTCATTTTCATTTTTTTCAAGATTACAAATAATATTTATTTGATTTTAATCGTAAAATCAAATAAATATTATTTATAATCTTTGAGTATCAATATAGTGCCACGAAATAATAACTAATTTACTTGACCTACAGTTTATTTCAAATTACAGGTAACGGGAGTTTATTTCAAATTACAGGTAACGGTAGTTTATTTCAAATTACAGGTAACGAGAGTTTATTTCAAATTACAGGTAACGGGAGTTCATTTCAAATTACAGGTAACGGAAGTTTATTTCAAATTACAGGTAACGGGAGTTTATTTCAAATTACAGGTAACGGGAGTTTATTTCAAATTACAGGTAACGGGAGTTTATTTCAAATTACAGGTAACGGGAGTTTTTAGGGTACAAATTGCAGTTATTCTGGATTTCTGACTTTTGCCTATATTTGTGTCACTTAAGCTACACGCATACTGAATTACAGCACTGTGGGGGTCACTGGTGTACCCTGTGAATTTTCTCATAGTTCAGTTTTTATTATGGCTAAAATCTCAAAAACTATAAAGACTACTAAAAATAAAAACGCAGTCTTAATGTACTAATAAAGGCCTTTCATTTGACGTCCCACTTGACCTAATAGTCTCATTTTCATTTTTTTCCCCTCTTGATCCCCAATATCCCAACAACCTCCCACATTTTTAGCTCATTTAGTCACACCAAAACTGTGCCATCACTACCTACCTATATATCGAATTTCACGATGATCGGATAAACGCTTCGTAAGTTATCCTCGGACAAACAAACACACATACGTACAACGCCGATTTGCCCAAGTTAATTTGGAGATCTCGCTTCGCTCGATCATTAATAATGTGGTTTGAAAACGTATTTGTGTATATGAGTTACCTGGTAAAGTAATAAAGTCCCTCATCTCCAAAGCTAAGGCAGAGGGTGATCGTTCAGGACTCCGCGGTCTACCAGGGTACTGTTCGCAGCCAGCCTTCTGCTGTTTGCGCCATTTTGCGCGACGATTTTGAAACCATACCTGAAATGCAAAAAGTTTGTTTTGATCAACTAGTATCGAAATTGGTAAGCTCTAAGGCCACTAACATCAGATCTTCATAACTAGCATAATTCATCATCAACATCATACCTAACAGCCAAAAGACGTCCACTGCTGAACATAGCCCCCCCCCCCCCCCCATAGATTTTCAGAGCGACCGCTCTTGTGTGGCCTGCACCCAACGGCTCCCAGCAACCTTTATCAGGTCATCTTTCCATCTAGTGGGGGGGGATTCATACGCTGCGCTCACCAGCGTGTGGGCTCCACACGAGAACCTTTCTACCACAACGGCCGTCGGTTCTTCGAGCTACGTGCCCTGCCCACTGCCACTTCAGCTTCCTAACCCTCTGTACTACGAGTATGTACGTTGACTTTGGTGGTTGACTAGCATAGTTGGTTGGCGCATTTACGCAAGGGGTACTGTTTATATCCTCGGTAATCGTCTTCGTAGTCGTCGTGTGTCAATAATAAGGAATCTCAATTCTGGTCATAAAATAACATAAGATAACGCTTTATTGTACACCAAAGTAAAATACAGAACATAATTCTTACAAATAGATTTAGTACAAAGTGCGGTCTTATCGCTAAAAGCGATCTCTTCCAGACAACCTTTGTATGGACAGGATTATAATGTAACACGTGACGGCGGTGCATCTATATACAATTAAAAACATATCTACATACTATAAACCTAAATTACCAGTAATAACACAAATTTAATTTAAAATAAGCAACTCTAAAAATGGTTATCATGAATTAACAAGCAGTTACAACTTCAACACAGGGACAGATAATGGGTGTGCACTTTGGTCACAATCTGTCTATATACGAATAGGTACCGAATTTAATTGAAATTGGTCCAGCCGTTCCGTCTCGAAAACAAAACCAAGAGACAGAGTTGCTTTCATGTTCCAAATGTATAATATTATTATGAATTATTGTGACATTGTTATCTCACTGTAGGGCAAAAACCACCATCCCATTTTCTAATCTTCGCGATTTAAAATTTATTTGTTACATGATGATATTTGGTATATACTTGACTTTTCCAAGTGTACCTACAGTTGTATCGAAGTGGAATAAATGAATCTGAATATACTTAAGTAGATTATAACCTGGTTTTCCACGTAGGCTACCTGTTAACCCACATATCAGTTCCCATGGGATAAAAATGGGGTGTCATATGTCATGTCAAGTTGCAACAGCGAGTTTAGCTATATTTCTACAGCTAGTAATCCTACTAATATTATAAACGCGAAAGTTTGTATGTATGGATGTTTATTACTCTTTCACGCCGGAACGGCTGATCGGTTAAGCCGTGCGATGAAATTTGGTATGTACGTAGATTAACACCTGGATTAACACATAGGCTACTTTTTATTGGTAAACCACGAGTGCGAAGCCGCTGATTGGTCAGCTAGTAATTATCTATTTGTAGTTCGAGTCAAACTATATTGACCGCTGAAAATCATTGTTTACCGATACAAACCAAATGAATGTAATATGAATGGAGGTCTCTAATCATCATCATTATCCACAGAATGACTGCCCACCTAGATACTGCCAGATTTATCTCTGCGTGTAGTGTTATTTGTTTTTACAATATCACAGCGTACCATGCTTGGCATCAAACTGTTAGATAGAGTTCCAAACGTCGAGATCCGTAGACGAACGAAGGTTCATGACGTTGGGATTCGAGTTATGGTGCTGAAATGGTCTTGGGCGGGACACTTGGCTAGACGTGGTGATGATAGATGGAGCAGGACAGTGACTGAATGGTGGCCGAGAAGCGGGTATAGAAGGGTGGGACGACCAGCAGCGAGATGGATGGACGACATCGTAAAGGTCGCGGGCCGTCAGTGGGTGAGACTAGCGCAGGATCGTGGCGGATGGCACAAACTTGGGTAGGCCTATACCCAACAATGGGTGAAGTCAAGCTGTGGATGATGATGATGATGATATCACACTAATAGTATAAATTCGAAAGTTTGCATGTTTATTTAATTATTTATTTGTTTGTTACTGGATCACGTCGGAACGGCTGAACCGATTTCGATGAAATTTAGTATGTACTTAGATGATAACCTATATTAACACATAGACTACTTTTTATCCAATGAATCAGGTCCCATGGGACAAAAATGGGGTGTCAAATCAAGTTGCAGCAGCGAGGTATGCTTTATTTCTAGGTTACCTACACATTTAGTGCATTATCTATGTAGATAGTGTATCTCACCTGAACCCTGGCCTCGGTTAAATCTATTCTCATAGCGAGTTCCTCTCTGAAGAACACGTCGGGGTAGTGGGTCTTGTGGAAGGCGGCTTCCAACTGTTCCAACTGGACGTTTGAGAATGTTGTTCTGAAAACAATAGAGTAGTAATAGTAATACATTTCGTGGATACTTTAAAGATATAAATATAGATGTGAAGAATCATTCAAGAAGAAGAAATTTAAGTTCAATTAACATTCTATCAGATTGTCCGGGTGTGCAAATATTACATCAAATAATTAAGTATTTAAATTACTGTCCATTCGTTGTCGTAAAAAAATTGTTTTGTTTCCTAGACATAATACTAAAAATTAAAATAAATTAGGTACATGTCTAAATCTTATATTATAATTGACAAGTCGCGAGTTAATAGGCAACGTGTTTATATAGGAAAGCGAGATTCATCGTATAGTCTAACTTTTTATTAGCTGCAGTAAAATGACGTTTCTAAATGTCATTCCGTAAAATAATGTTGCCAGCCTAATCTCAATAGGGATGTGATTCAGTTCACAAAAATTAATTAAATAACATTATTATGACGTTTTTGTTTCATTTTGAATGTACCTCTCTATACTTCCACTAAAAAAGATCAATCCTCTAGTATAGTAATAATAATAGGTTAAAAAAATACATTACAACTTAATATTAAATCTCAAAAAAAAAACCAAACTGATTATTCATTTACGATTCACTCATTTAGCTACATCCCTATTTATTTTTCTTCAAAAACCGGCAACCCACAAAACGTCATTTTACTGCAGTTAATAAAAAGTTAGACTTTAGACTGTATCATCGGGCGAGATCGTACTCAAACGCAAGCTTATATTGTAGGTATATAAAAAAATATTCTGCAATAATGTAAAAATACTTGCATGATAACCATTTATTAATTCGGTGTTTAACACGATAAGTGCGAAAGAGGGCTTGAAACACCCTGTCCGTGTCTCGTCTTTATAGCGGTAAGAAAAAACTTAAACGTCTCAGTAGTGCATGAGGCATAACTTCCATCTGGTTCAGTATAGGAAAGAGATAACTGAGATGTGCTATTGATTCCTAGTTCTATGGTATACCAACCCTATGCCGGGTTTCTTAGACCTCGTGCCGCGCACAAAAAAACCGTACACTTTGTCTTATTTGGCGCCAAAAAAACGAGTTTGGTCTCCTACGGGCGGTGAAGTTTAATATGCCTCGTGCCACCACAATCTCTGGTTTAGGGTAAGGCTTAAAACGACCCGTAACGCAGTAATGGAAAGTACAGATAAATCTGTGCCGCTGGTAACGTGTTAAATAAAGTCAAAGGTGAATCTTTCAATACGCCTGGTAAGTTATTAAATATTTTTACTGCTATGCAATGAGCATTACTGCTAAGAAATGTCGAGTTTTGTTTTGGTAGGTAAATACTTTTTCATTTTTAAACTACTTTTTGGTTACCTTTTCTCATTTAGGCACTTTTTTCAAAAACAACAAGACGTAAATTTCAAAATTAGGTACCAATTTAGGTTTTCGTGAACATATTAATATTCGTGACGCACGTAGTTCGATGCTCAAAGATTATGAACATAAATTTTATATCAAATTATGGCAATTATCATATTAATTTATTTATTTATTACAAAGTAAATGATGCAGATAAAACACTGATAAAAATATTACGGTAATTATGTTAAAATCGTTCGGCGTACACATGAAATCCAGGACATCAAAAGGTTGTCTGGTAGAGATTGCGGTCAGCGATAAACCCGCCACTTGTATTTTCGCGTGTCTGTTTATTTGTTGTTTTTTTTATAACTATCTAGCTGACCCGCAGAACTTCGTACCGCCGTCGTGCCGCGATATGACGCGAGATGCCAATGCGTCGCCCCGGTAGAATTGTCAATAGGCCATCATTAGTTGCATCTATAATTATATGAGAAAATGAATTGTGTTCTTAATTTTTTTTTTGCAGGAATTACTGATATTTTAATAGTTAATTTGATATTCGGGGCGGAGACAAATCCAACAAATCAAAGATCATAAAAATTGGTCCAGCCGTTCTTGATTTAAAAATGGTGTAACTAACCCGACTTAGTTTTATATATTAGGTTGGGGAAAAAGTTTCTTCGCATTTTTTAAGAAAATTCAAAACATTTTTTAATATAGTTTATTTACATTTAACTAAAGTATGTAGGTACCATTTTGTTTAATAACTTTTTGCCATCTTGTAGGTAGGGACATGGGGTTTCTGATCAAAATACCGCGACAAGTAGTTTTGGCAGTCCTCTCGTGATGTTAACCTGACACTGCCTAAAGAATTCTGAAGAGACCGAAACAGATGAAAATCTGAAGGTGCAAAGTCAGGACTATACTGCTGATGCGTTAACACCTCCCATCCAAACTCTCTTAATTTGTGCTGAGTGGCTAAAGATTTGTGAGGTCTAGCATTATCATGATGAAAAACCACACCCCTTCTGTTGATTAATTCCGGCCGCTTTCTCTCAACTTCTTGCTTTAATCAGTTGTTCGCAGTAGAGTTCAGAATCGATGGTCCTGCCTGGTGGCAACAACTCATAATGAATAATGCCCTTCCAATCCCACCACACACACAGCATCACCTTGTTGCGAGTTAACCCGGGTTTCGCCACAGTCTGTGAAGCCTAACCAGCCTTTGACCACGACCTTTTTCGCACGTTCTTGTCGTACGTGATCCACTTTTCATCACCAGTTATCAGCTTCTTCAAAAATAGTTCGGTTTAATTACGTCGTAATAAGGAATCACAAATGAGTACACGGTTCATTAGGTTTCCTTCAGTGAGCTCGTGGTACCCAAATATCGAGCTTTTTTGTGTACTCAGTTTTTTTCAAATGCGCCAAAACTGTTTTGTGGTCAATTCCCAGTTCTTCAGCTACGTCGTAACTACTGATATGCCGATCTTGCTCCACTTTTTCAAAAATGGCATTAATTTTATCCGTAATAGGGCAACCAGAGCGACGTGCATGTTTGACATCAAAATTTCCGGATTGAAAACGCTTAAACCAAATTTGTGCTACTCTCACAGACACTGCACTAGGTCCATAAACATCGCAAATTTTTTTCGCGGCTTGCGTTGCATTTTTACTTTTTTTGTAGTAAAATTTTAAAATGTATCGAATTTCTTCATTAGATTCACTCATCTTTACAGTACGAAAAACAAATAAATTTTCATCAATTTAAACTTAAAATTCCTAATTTGAATTTGGAATTATCTTCTTTAAAATTTAAACTTTGAATGATACCAAAACCAGCCAGATACAAATAGTATAGCCAAAGAGATTTTATTAAAAGTTCATACATACTATAATGCGAAAAGACTTTTTCCCCAACCTATTATATAGATAGGTATTATATAAGGCCCGTATTTCCTTTGTGAAGAGGCTCCTCGTCCGCTCGTGAGTTAACTCTGGAATCCTTTGTTACGTTCGTGATTCAAAATAGCGCCCGGGGCCGCAAGACACTGCTTTAGTCCCTTTTTTAATAAACTAATAATATTTATTTTATTATTTTTATTTTTTGTGTGGAAACCGTCCCTTCGATATAATTAGTTTGAACTGCAACAATAACAGCAATTATTTAATATTGTTGTTATTTTAGTAAGAGTAAAAGAGTTCCTTGTGAAAGGGCTCCCCGCGAAAGTACTACCACCTGTATGGTGGTATTTTTGCCGAAAAGCAGCATTGCTGTATTTCGGTTTGAAAGGCATGGTTGCCGGTGAAATTATAGGCACATGAGGCTTTACATCGGTATGCCTCAAGTTGGTGGATGTAGGGCACGTTTCTAACGTGCGTGACCTAACAGGCATTTCTCTGTTATAGACGATGGTTACCACTTAACATCAGATGGGTCATAAGCTTGTTCCATCTCCAATAGTATAAAAAAAACTAGCTCCTACAGTGTGATACAGACAATAGGCCTGCACTGTGTCTTAGATATAAGAAACATAACTGGCTATGAGAGAAAAAGAAAATGTGTGCTCGCACTCCTCTCTCTTACAGTAATATATGAAACGTAACTCTCTCTCTTTCTAACTTTCTTCACTAACTTATATCTCCCTCTCAACTTCCGTCCGCCTCGCCAAAAAAACTACTACTTCAAAAAAACTATATTTTTAGAGAAAAAACCGTAGGTACGAGTATGTACTTTTACTTCTCATTCGGAGGCTGTTAGTTCGAATTTCGGCCGTGCCTGGTCAGCGTAAGAGATTCAAGGATCATCATGGGGATGAATAAGTGATCAATATTATAATAAAAACAAGGTTTTAAAGGTACCTGTATCTTCGCTGTTTTCGTTTAGGGACATCACTTTTGGAACCTAAAATAGAAATAATTTTAAAACATATCAATTAAAGTCAGTAATAAATTATACCGTCGTCGTGAGAGTTAGTGCTCCTTAGGAATATACAGTGAGATAATTGGGCTTTGCCCTAAGTGATATCGGAGCTGAGGTATTCGAGTTCGAAGCTTCGTTACGTCGTAAGACCAAAATCGGCAAAAAACGTTTAAGGCGAATATAGTAGCTGATTGGTCTTATTTAGAAGCTTTCTCCTCGGGGAGGAATCAGTTTAATGTGCTCAAAAAATATACGTCATTCATTGACCTTTTATCTGCAAAGCGAACATACAAAAAGTTCAACCAGTTTATTTACTATGAGGAAAAAAATAACAAAATGTAGGTGTTTTCGACTTTCAATTTGGATTCAACCTCTAAACGACGTAAAATTTTGTATTTTTCTTTCAACTAAATGTGGGCAAAGACTATATCTTCAAGTTGAACAAATGATGCTGTGCTGCGACGGTCTTTCACGAGGCAATTAATTATTTTCAATTTTTCCGAATAATTAGCGGGCGTACCCTTAGAAGGTGGTTGCGCGGGCGACGGGCGGCAGTATACCGCTGACTGTCATACGGGAGGGTTGTGCTCGTCTGCCTCGCGCTCACCTTTTTGCTGGTCGGTTAGATACGTGTGGCGGAAGGTGCGGGGCCGAAACAATTACGCTACGACTACGCTCAAGGTCATCGGCTACGGTTAGCGCTTTAAATTGACGACCTAATAACGAACCTTTGAACTCGAATATCTCAGCTCCGATATCAGTTGGGGCAAAGCCCAATTATCCCTCTCTTTATTCCTAAGGAGTACTAATAAATAGTGAAAGGTTCATACTATTCGCGTAAAATATGACCTCACTCCTCCATACTCAGTTACCCAAACCTTTCATGGATGAACGAAATAAGGATATTATAGTCTGTTTGTTACATTTTAACGCCAGGACCGATTCAGATGAAATTGAGTGAAATTGAGCGGATTTAGGTCAGACATTGTTACCTGGATTAAAACATAGGCTACTTTATATTGAGAAATCAGGCGTGTGAAACCGCGGGTAAAACTAGTGAGGAAATAAAGCAGGGTTCTCACTGGATTTAGGAGAATATTCTTCATCATCTTCAAACTGCTGGTGCTCAGATTCTTCTGGTTCCACAGATGCGTAGGTCTCACCCGTTTCTGTCTCTGGACGCTCACACAGCACAGATCCTGGACCAAGTCTGAAATAACAACTATCAGTTTATAATACATAAAATAAAAATAATACAGTTTTAGAATTTTATACTTATTTTTAGAACAATATCTTGAGGTATTCAATACAATAGCAGGTATTTACATTAATATTGTTTTTATTTGTTTGTTTGTTACTCAATTACCTCGTAACGGCTGAACCGATTTCGATGAAATTTAGTATGAAGGCCTCCTCCAAAGATAGCCATTTGTGTCTGCTTGGTCTACTTCGAGCCAGTGCGGACAACTAGCAGTTACGAACCTATCCTGTAATGTATGGTCGCTGGTAGCCGGTGGGTACAGGCCGCACAAAATCAGTCGCTCTGGAAATCTATGGGATGGCCAATTTTCAGCAGTGGAAATCCTATGGATTATAACTAGTGGTTCGCCCCGAACAGAGATCTCGCGAGTCTCCCATAAATAAAATATTATTTGTAAGCTTTGAATATGAAAATAGTGCCACAAAATGCTTAACCAAATAACTGTTCATCCAAAGGTTGTCTGGAAGTGATCGCTTTAGTGATAAGACCGCCCATTGTACCTTTATTTATTGTTTATTTCCATTATTACTGTATTTTTGTTTGGTGTGCAATAAAGAGTATTTCATTCATTCATTCATTCATTGACCTACAGTTTTATTCAAATTACAGGTAACGGGAGTTGTCATTGTGGTTATTCTTTTTTGGGGTAGAAATTGCAGTTATTCTGGATTTCAGACTTTTCCCTATATTTGTGTCACTAAAGCTACACGCATACCAAATTTCAGCACTGTGGGGTCATTGGTGCACCCTGTGAATTTTGTCAAAGTTCACTTTTATTATTGCTAATAACTTAAAATCTACGAACTTTAAACTAAAAATAAAAATAATATACTCGAAATGATCCCACAAATACCTTTTATTAGAAGTGCCGCTTGATCGGATAATCTCATTTGATTTTTTTTCACCCCTCTTGAACCCCAATATCCCTCATCAACAACCCCCTCACATTTTTAGCTCATTTAATCACACCAAATTTGTGCAATTACTACCTACCTATATACAAAATTTCACAATGATCGGATAAACGCTTCGAAAGTTATCCTCGGACAAACAAACATACATACATGTATACTACTCCAATTTGCCCAAGTTGATTTAGAGATCTCGCTTCGCTCGATTAATTATGATGGGGATGAGTCACAAACATAGTCTTGACCCCATAGCCATGCTAAGACCCAAAAAATAAATATTTGCAGATAATACAAAAAAAATACCGATAACGGAACCGTCCATCAAACCTTCCATACTAAAAACTCATCTCGATCCAAAAGTTGACTGGAAAATATTGTTTTATTTAGCGATAAGTTCGCTCTTATTACATTGTGTTTGTTTCTCATAATTTGTTGTGTCTACCTTGTAATTATTGACATCGAGAGCATCTACGAATTTGCTACGAAGTGCTACGAAAAACTTTGGTTTCTTAGATAAAACATATTATCTAACTAAACCATGTTTAAAACTCTTTGTATTTCGTTTTAGATATTTCGACTTAAGTCTTGTATTTAATGTTGGTATTTAGGTCTAATATTTCCTTATGTAACATTTCAATACAACTTGGAGGTAGAATAAACAAATGATCCTGATATTATGTGGTAACCATTGCCAAGCATACCTTCGTAGGTCTCACACATTAGATACGTGCTCTACGATGCATTGCCCTGCGTCCATCAACTTGAGGCATACATGTGTATAAGATAAGATAACTCTATATTATAATTACCACACATAAACAATATAACACTAAACTAACACTAAAAAGGTAATACAATGGGCGACCTTTTGTATAAACCCATGTGCTCCATTACTAGGTATTTTTTTCATTGATACAGTTGTTAGTTAACTTACCCATTGAAAAGGTTAGGAATGTTATAACAAAAGCTAGTGGTAGGCGAGACGTCATCGTTCAGAATAGTCGCAGAGTCGAAACCTGCGGCTCCCGCCACGCTCTCTCTACCATCTAGAGATTCTTCCATCTGAAATGATGTCAAATTTCTTCATTAACATCATTCGCGTAAAGAAAAAGTTTTTATTTGTCTCTGCATGTTAGAAACGAATTCGACGAGAAGCGACTCACGGACATTTGATGCCTTTCGTGCTTCGGAGATGTTGATTTCATCCGCCGTTAATAAACCGTCCGTGCAGTCTATAGGTTTAGCTTAGCCACTGGGTCATATGAATTGGATAAAAGAGTCAAAACCTTAGTGTATGTCATACACCTGTCCTGACTATAATCTCGTTTAGGTTTGTAATGACCGAATTAAATGACCGCTACTTAGCCCCGGCTCATGCTAAGTTGTATCTTGGACTAACACAAAATATCATCATCATCATCATCAGCCGGAAGACGTCCACTGCTGAACATAGGCCTCCCCCTTAGATCGCCACAACGAGCGGTTGGTAGCCGTTTGCGCCCAACGGCTCCCCGCGATTCTTACTAGATCGTCGGTCCACCTTGTGGGGGGCCGGCCTACGCTGCGTCTTCCAGTCCGTGGTCTCCACTCGAGAACCTTTCTTCCCCAACGGTTATCGGTTCTACGAGCGATGTGGCCTGCCCATTGCCACTTCAACTTGCTAATTTTGAGAGCTATGTCGGCAACTTTAGTTCTTCTGCGGATTTCCTCATTGCGGATATTGTCACGCAAAGAAACCCCGAGCATAGCCCTCTCCATAGCTCGTTGAGCGACCTTGAGCTTGGTCATGAGGCCATGAGTAAAGGACCACGTTTCACGTGCCATAGGTCATCACTGGCAACTCACACTGGTTGAAGACTTTAGTCTTCAGGCTCTGGGGAATTTTGGACGAGAAGATATCGCGAAGTTTCCCGAACGCTGCCCAGCCGAGTTGGATTCTTCGTGCGACCTCTTTGTCGAAGTTGGACTTACCTAATTGGACAGTTTGTCCTAGGTATACATATTCGTCGACAACTTCGAGAGTATCGCCCCCAACAACTACCGGTACGGGCGCAACATGGATATTTGACATGATTTTCGTCTTATCCATGTTCATTTTAAGACCCACCTGTTGGGAGACCCTACTGAGGTCGTTAAGCATGGTTAAGCATCGGCAAAACGAAGGTGAGTGATGTATTCGCCATTGATATTGATGCCAAGTCTGTCCCAGACCAAGAGTTTGAAAACGTCCTCCAATGCGTTCGTGAACAGTTTCGGAGAAATTACGTCTCCCTGTCTCACGCCTCTCTGCAATTGGATTGGTTCCGTACTCTGGTCCTGTAGACGGACTGACATAGTGGCGTTACTATACAAACACTTCAACACTTCGATATACCTATAGTCGATTTGGCATCGCTGAAGAGACTGCAGTACCGCCCAGGTCTCGATTGAATCGAAGGCTTTTTTATAGTCCACAAACGCTAGACATAATGGCCGATTATACTCCTCGGTCTTCTGTATAATCTGGCGTAGCGTGTGGATGTGGTCTATGGTACTATAGCCTTTTCGGAAACTGGCTTGTTCGGGAGGCTGGAAGTCATCGAACCTGCGTGTGAGACGGTTCGTAATCACTCTCGAAAACAGCTTGTAAACGTGGCTCAAGAGCGAGATGGGCCTGTGGTTTTTTAATAAGGTTTTATCACCTTTTTTAAAGAAAAGCACCACCACGCTCTTATCCCACCCTTTTGGCGTGGTTCCTTCGAGGACGACGGAGTTAAGTAACTTCTGGAGGATTTGAAGTACCGGTTTTCCACCCGCTCCCAGAATTTCTGTCGTAACTCCATCCTCACCTGGTGCCTTGTTGTTTTTAAGCTGTTTCAGAGCGATCCTAATCTCGTACAGGCTGATGTCCGGGATGTCTTCGGTATAGTGTCGGGTTAGTTTGGCTCTGGTGTCCTGAGCCAACTGACCAACGGGGTTTTATGTTGAGGTGTACATCTGTCCATAGAACTTTTCGACCTCTCTCAGAATCTCCGGTTTCGACGAAATGATAGTGCCGCTGTCGATCTTCAGCTTAGTCATTTGGCTTTGCCCTATAGACGAATGCTTTGCAAACACTTTTGAACCTTTGTTCCTTTCTATTGCGACCTTAATACGAGATGTATTAAAGGTACGCAGATCGTGTCGCATAGATTTCGAGATTCGTCTATTAAGCACGCCGTATGCCAACATATCAGCTGAAGACTGCAATCTCATTTCATCCCGGTCCTCCATTAGCTTAATGGTTTCATCTGAGAGTTTCCGGTGCTTAGTTCGGTGGGGGGCCTTACAGAACTTAGATCCCACCGCTTGGACAGTTTCCACCAACCCGTTGTTTATCTCGTCAATATCATTGCAGCTGGCTAGGCACTGGAAGCGATTGTGCAGTTCTAGCTGAAAGCTCTCGGGGTTTTGGATTTGGGCAGGATTTGGACGGAGCGCAGACTTCATCAGACGTGTCCTTTCAAGCTTAACATCGATATTCAATGTGCCTCTAACAATGCGGTGATCGCTCCCGGTTTTCACCCTGCTGATCACAGAGACATCATCAAATATTTGCTTCTTGGTCGTCATAATGAAGTCTATCTCATTTCTAGTGAAACCGTCGGGGCTTATCCACGTCCACTTTCTGGCTGGCCGCTTCTCATAGAAGGAGTTCATCATGAAGAGGCCCTCCTTCTCCATGAAGTCGGCCAGTCTCTGGCCCCTTCGGTTCCGCCGCCCAAATCCAAATGGCCCCACTCTCAGCTCATCGTCTTTCCTTGTGCCTAGCTTCGCGTTGAAGTCCCCCATTACAACCGTGAAATGAGTCTTGGAAGTATGTATGGCCTCGGAGATCTCCTCATACATGGCTTCCACTTCATCGTCTGGGTGTGTCGAGGTCGGCGCATATACCTGTATGACCTTCAACGAATATCTTTCGGTAATTCTGAGTATAAGGTATGCTACCCTGTTCGACACACTGTCGACTTTTGTCACGTTGTTAACGAGGGACTTGCGGACGAGAAACCCGACACCACCCTGGGATAGTTGATCTCCCTCCCGATAGAAGAGCAAGTTACCGGAGTTAAGGATCATCGTGTCCTGACCTTGTCTTCGGACTTCCGACAATCCTAGGATGTCCCAACGTAGCTTGCTCAGTTCTTCTTCCAGCTCGACAATTTTCTCGTCAGCCCTGAGCGTTCGTGTGTTGTACGTTGCCAGTCGTCGGTGGTGGTAGCTGGATCGCTGCCGGGGATTCTTAGCGGGGGTGCTCCGCCACTGCCCTGGTTGCTACCACTTCCAGGGATGACGGAGCCGCCGGGGACTGGGGGCCGTTTGTCTGTTGTGTCTGTCATAGGGGGGGTTTTGCCATAATCACCACGCTTGGCAGGCGGCTTGGTGATCGCAGTGGTTGGTGTTTAGTACACAGAAGAATGCTGCTGCCCATTCCCTGGAACAACTCCCTTTGCCGGCTCACACGGCTCCCGCGGGATGAGAAGGGGTGGCCCTATTATTACGCCGGGACCACACGGCCACACAAAATATGCGTGATAGAAAATAACAGAGAAAAGCTACTTATGTTATTCTTGTAGATTTTATATAATTGATCGATCTATGCGAGATCTCAATCAACTTGGGCAAATCGGCGTTGTATGTATGTTTGTTTGTCCGAGGATAACTTTCGAAGCGTTTATCAGATTATCGTGAAATTTAATACATAGGTAGGTAGTGATGGTACAATTTTGGTGTGACTAAATGAGCTAAAAATGGGGGGGGGTTGTTGAGATATTGGGGTTTAAGAGGGGTGAAAAAAAATTAAAATCAGACTAATATTAGGTCAAGTGGGACGTCAACTGAAAGGTCTTTAATTGTGCATTTTAACCCTGTTTATATTTTTAGTTTCATTCTTATATGGTTATGAGCTGTAATAAAAACTAAACTTTGACAAAATTCACAGGGTACACCAGTGATTCAACAATGGTGTAATTTGGTATGCGTGTAGTTTAAGTGACACACAAAAGTCTGAAAACCAGAATAACTGCAATTTGTACCCCAAAAAAGAATACTCTAATAACATGAACTCCCGTTACCTGTAATTTGAATGAAACTGTAGGTCAATTAAGTTGGTTATATATTGTGTGGTATAATTTTGATAGTAAATGATTACGAATAATAAATTAATGTTTTTATGGGAGATTCAATGTATCAAAATACAAATACAAAATGTGTTTATTGGAACGAAATACATGTTAAAAAAAACTATATACAGTGTGTTTTTTTTAACTGGGACAGTACGGTAGCACCCATAACTAGAGGAGATAAAGGTGCAGTTTCTTTTTAAACATAAGCTCGTTTTCGAAGAAAAACATTTTAGCATTAAATTTTTTTTTATCAAGTGTGAGTAGCGCTTTAATCAAGTTGGTAAAAATTTTTTTTTGATGCCGATCGATGCAGTCCTTTGTAAAGATCATTTTATTGTAAGTATCAAATGAAAAAATCTGAGCAGCGGAAGTTAGTCAAATTTGATAAAATGTATTCTCATACAACAGGACAAAGCAAAATTCCTCCAACAAACATTTTATTACATTCTAATTGCGCATTAAAAAAAGTATTAATACAGTAGCGATTAAGAAGTTTAGAAACTCCATGCTCTCATGAGCAATTCAAAAACATTTCGTATTTCAGAACAATTTTGAATTTCGAACATGGTTCTTGCATCTGTCGGACTTTTATATCAGTCATTGCATCATCTTATTTGTTATATCATGGCATTGTCAAATACGCAAAAAGTAGATTTAATTGACGCATACTTCCGCAACCGACGAAGCCCAACTAATGCGTTGAAGTGGTATCAGGTAGTGGTAGTGGTACATCGCGGTCTGGTTCCTGATACCACTTGAACGCATTTTTTTCTTTTTTTTAATTTATTTATTTAAAAAAAAAATAGGTACTTATAAAATTATTACACTTAAAAAACCTTAGTATGTTTGTCCATTAGTTGGGCTTCGTCGGTTGAGGAAGTATGCTTCAATTAAGTCTACTTTTTGCGTATTTGACAATGCCATGATAGGACAAATAAGATGATGATATAAAATATAAAATGACTGATATAAAAGTCCGACAGATGCAAGAACCATGTTCGAAATTCAAAATTGTTCTGAAATATGAAATGTTTTTGAATTGCCCATGAGAGCATGGAGTTCGTAAACTTTTTAATCGCTACAGTATTAATACTTCTTTAATGTGCAATTAGAATCGAATAAAATGTTTGTTGGAGGAATTTGGTTTGTCATCTTGTATGAGAATACATTTTATCAAAATTGACTAACTTCCGCGGCTCAGATTTTTTCCATCCGATAGAATAAAATGATTCTTACTAAGGACTGCATCGATCGGCATTAAAAAAAATTACCAACTTGATTCATTTTAAGGCACTACTCACGCTTGACCAAAATAATTTTAAAGCCAAAATGTTTTTCTTCAAAAACGAGCTTTTGTTTTAAAAGAAACTGCACCTGTATCTCCTCTGGTTGTGGGTGCTGCCGTACTGACCCAGTTAAAAAAAACAGTCTGTATAACTGTAATAGTTATCAGAAAGACGCAGTAACCAACGCCCACCGCCTGGGAAGATTTGGATAAATGGGACGTCAAATATGTCCTCAAAAAGTGACATGGGCATCCTTTAATTTAGTTTGAAATCTCATGAGATAAATGTTACCTAATAAATTATTAAAACTTCCTATTATCTGCTGGCATTTTTAATTTCTAAAAGTGATTTCTTTTATATTCAGCAATAGATGAGTGATCCAAGAGGAATGTTTATATGTGTATACATACATAGTAACTGCGAAAGTAGTTTTTTTTAATACTACTTATATGGCAAACGAGCATGCAGTCCACAAGATGTTAAGTGGCTACTGCAGCCCATGGATATCCACATAGAATTCAAAACAAGCTATTATGTTGTCTTGATCTCTATGTGGATAGTTGCCATACTATAGGACTTAGCTGTTATGCCTATGTGCCAGTAATTACAGGAACAGACCATTACCATCTAATCGGAACACAGTAGCGCAAGTACTGCTATTTGGCGGCAGATAAAGGTAAGGCCACTTCCTCGAGTCCGTTCACAAAAGCTCTACCACCAGTGAAAGTAGTTGTTTGTTTGTTAGCTTGTTTGTTTCCTTTTCATAACTAAATTGCTGAACGGATCGTAATGAAACTTGGCAAGGAGATTATAGCCTGGGGAAGGACATAGGCTACGTTTTACTCGAGTGCGCAAAAGGAGGGTAATGTTTTTATTGAAATACCAGGCATGCGAAGCCGCGGGCGGGTCAGCTAGTATAATATAAACCATTTAACGTGGTAGGTGATTGACCGAGCTCACGGTACTTATCCCGTAAATTGAATTAAATACCTATAATTTAGTTAAGTTTATTAAATTACCACTAAATGAGCTTCCTATTTTGTCATTTTACAATTGTCGGGTTCGGTTAATGGGGGTGTAACATGTTTTTTTTATGTGGGAAGAATTGGGTTAGATTTTAGTGAACGCTGAAATCAGCTAAATTGTTTTTTATATATTTTAATGTTTAGAATGCTGCAGTGATGAAACCTTTGGTTTCTAAATATGGATTAAATTTTATTCAAAATTAAACTAGTTATCGATCTTTGTTAAGTCTAGTGCAGTTGTGGACCAAAAAGTGCGACTGTGTAAAAAGGTTGTGAAAGTGATCGTTGAAAGTTTAATATTATTTTTAGATTCATACCTGTTTATGCGGTCGAAACATACCATGGGCTGTTAATGTGATGATTTTTACTCATTAGCTCTCCAAGTATTGACTAATTTGACCATTATTTCCTGTTAATGAAGGCTTAGAGGATGAAATACGAGCTGGACAAGTACCGTTCATCTAAAATACTGTACCGGTTGTGTAAATGATTTTCAATTGTGAGAGGTATAGGCGTAATTTTTAGAAGCTTTTATTTAACTTGCAATGTTTGTTAAGGTCACATATGGCAACTGAATTATAAACCAGTTTCCCTAAACGAGATGAAATTTGGAATATGTACATAATTATATAACTTCGATGACAATGCTCATGGAAGTGGTTTCCAGAAGGATGCTAGACTACGGAACTTCTGAATGGATCATAGTAGGCTACTAGTGTTTGGGCTCATTTGAATTAGCTTGCGGTTCCGATTGTGAATTCTATAAAATATTCTTTTGAAAGTATTTTTTAAACAAGAACTTATTAATGTGATATAAATTGAAGAAATTACCATAAGTACTCCCATGATGATTTGATCGACTTATATAGAATATTTTGTGTGTTTTATCAGTAATTAATTTGTAGTATTATATTTTATTGGAATATGACAAACCAGCGGATACCGAACGGGCGACGCAGCCGCGGTAGGCCCAGAAAAAGATGGAGAGACGACCTGGATACATTAAAACCAGATTGGACAGTTTGGCTGTGGACCGCGATGGATGGAGGGGAGATGGGGAGACATTTGCCCAGCAGTGGGACAACGTAGGTTAGTAAAAAAAATTACAAAACATTTTTATTTAATACCAGGAGATGGAAGGTAGTACACAATTGTTAGTCAATTAATATCAACCGAAGGCCGTAGGTTGATATAAATTGCCAGCCCTGTTAATATGCTAATGAAAAAGTCAAAATTTAAAGATAATCTTTAATATTATATTGACGTATGTAGATGCAGTAGTTTTACGAATTAGGTATGTATGTATTTTATTCTCATTTTTATATTTTCATTTTTGTGATATCGATTTTATGATGACCACGAAAATGACCAGTTTTTCTTTGTTCCTTAATTTCGAAAAAATATCACTCAGATTAAGCACGATTAAAATACTAAAATAACTATGAAAAACAGCAAAAACAAAACGTATAATTAGTTTTAAAACCAGTCAGGGATAGGTATTTATTTGTGACACATCTTTCTCGCTACCGCTGAGATTGGCTGAACGAAATTGCTTTTAACATGAAGTCCTTAATACATGTACCTTATATTTTGTACATAAAACAAACTAAGATCGAGCAGTCTTTTTTTTTAGTTATGCTTTGATTAAGCATAACTAAAATCCACAAAGCACTTTATTAATTTTTGTTTTCAGTTTCCCTGTCTAATTAAATTATGTTACTTTAATTAATCAAATTAACACTTACCTTACTGTTCGCCGAAGTTTATTTTAATTCAATAAACCAGTAGGCTAGGGGTAGTATCTATTGTCACGTGGTCGGCCGGACTGAAGCGAAGTATGCGAGTCAACTGTACGTACGGGAATAGGAAAAACTGTCGAGTGGAGCTTGGTGGATAATAACTTTTGTTTTTTATTCATTATTGTATTCAGATAGATTACAGACATAAAAACTTATGAATTTATGTAGCTCTTGTTGGGTACCTGCATATAATGACCGTCCCTAATTCTGTTGTTTTTATATCAGTCTTTCTGTATTTTACCTACCATTTTTATAATCAGTATTATTTTAATGTCTGTTTCAATGTATGTTTTATTTTATTTTATTACCTTCTGTTATGTCTGTACTGTACTGTTGTCCGACAATAAATGTCTATTACTTTACTTTACATTAGACAAGTAAAAGACATTTATTTTTAATAGGTCCCTCAAAGGTTTGCTGGAATTATCCAGCAAACCTTTGAGGGACCTATTAAAAAGTAATCGGCCGCTCTGCCTCATACAAAAATCATGGAAAGCATTCTCCCCATTCTCATACAGTGCGCAACCCTGGTCTCTAATGGCTCTTCAAAGGTACACACGGGTACACATCAAGCTATACATTCCAGTACAAGCTGACCTCGCATTGTGTAGGCTTGTCGTAGAATGAGAGGTCAGCTTATACTGGACACATATAGCTTGATGAGTAGCCGTGTGTACAAGCTCGAGGTTTGCCAGCAGGCGATGGAGTGCAGCATTCTGGGTGTCAAGCTCACCGATAGAATCAGAAACACCATACTGAATAGAGACCAAAAATCGACGATTTTTTTCGAGAAAATTCACTTTTGCCTTCAACAGCAATTAAATAAAAAATGATTGCTTATTTTTATTTTCAGACCTCACATATCAAGAACTCCCCCATTCCTTCAAACACCCTGTGCCAAAATGGTCTAATCTGCTCGAAACTTGGCAAGCTCGTCTCTACATCTCGCCGTCGGTCTGCCGCGACGTCTTTGCCTTCGGACTATGAGCACGAAGACTAATATATCCTACTTTATATTCCTACCGGTAGGACCTTAAGGATAGGTAAGTATATCCTCTTGCTCTTTAAGATATTATTTATAACTGACACAACTTTTAACTGCAAGAATAAAAAAACCTCGATAGGTTTTTTTAACTACTCGCCGTCTGCGACTTCCACACGAGATTACAGTGTATACCGTCAGATTTTTTTATAATACCCTGCGCGGTTACTTATTAGTTATATTTTAATAAAATATATTTTCCTAACTTGAGTGTACTTATTGGATATGACGTGACAATAGAAACATAAGGACATATTAGTCCTCGTGCTCCTACCAGTAGGAGAATCTAGTATGCATGCGTAAAAGGTCAAAAATTAAAAATGTATAGATTCTAACGGAATCTAAATGATTCCTTGTTAAACCCTTAAAATAATTTAGTCAAAAATACTTAATACAAACACCGACTCTACTTCTTTCGCACCTGCCTAGAAAACATATGACGTTCACTATTACTTCACTATACAAACTAAGTATATCTAGGAGCTAAGCAGAGCTTACAGCTCCGTTAGGGCGAAGCCTTAAAAGTGAGTATCATACAGAAGTATTGCGGTATTAGAAGCCGTGTGGGGCGATCCTTAATGCGAGAGGTAGATAAATAGCTAGTTCTGTCGAGTTTTTACGGGTGAAGTGACGCGAATATAAGTGGGAGGTAAATGCGAAAAGTTCTGGATCAGAATTAATTTGACCACCAACTACAAGTAAAACAGATCTAAAATTATGTTTTTATAGGTCTCTCTAAAAGTAACTGAATGATGATTTTGTAATCCATAATGTTCTCCATCCAAATCTTGCCTGGAAGACATTGCTTTTTTAGCGATAACCACCCATTATAGTAGAAATATTTTTACTGCTGTTTCTACTCTCCACGCTAAAATGTCTTACTGTACTTTATCCTCCTGTAAGTACTTTGCACGTTACTAGGCCTGCTGGATTTCGACTTAATCTATACGTGTCATGTTATGAACGACATTAAATGAAAACACTGGTAGAGCTAATGGTAAAATAGGTTTTTTTCAAATTTGTTACAATAGAAAACTTTAAATTATCTAATCCTAAAAATTTCAATGAAACAGCCTGTATAAAATAGGTAAACAAATCATATTCATTCATCACTTAAACCTGTACACATTCATTACACATAACATACTTACCTGGTAAACTGACTAAGCGGCATCGGCGCAAAGGCGCCGCCGATGTGATGCTTAAAAATTGTTAATTGTATCGATTCTTCTTCCTGTCTTTTTCCCACATCACGTGGGGTCGGCACAACATGTATTTTCTTCCACACCTCTCTGTCAGCCGTCATCTCCGTTGTCACTTCTTTAATATCCATATCACAGTTTCATCCATCTCTTCTTCGGCCTTCCTCTACTTTTATATACATCCACACTCATATTTAACACTCTTTTAGTCATATAATTTTCTTCCCTCCGCATGACATGCCCATACCACGCTAGCCTCTTACTCCTCAACTTTTCTACCACTGGCGCTACTTTCAAACTTCCTCTAATATACTCATTCCTTATCTTATCCATTCTCGTTACCTCACACATCCAATTCAGCATTCGCATTCCCGCCGCGTGCACTCCTTTTTCATCCGTCGTTTTCGTGGCCCAACACAGAATCATACATTACGATGGGTCTTATGTATCGATTTATGATAAATATTTAAGCTACTGGTACCCACCTCTAAAATCTGTAAATACTATTAACACACACAACATTACAGGTTGTACAATATTCTATTATTGTACTTGGACCTAAAAATTAAAATGGTGAATGACTGTTGTAGCTGACAACACCCGCAGTATGATCTATTCTGTGCATCTTACGTTAGGAAACTTTGTAGAGTTCAATAAAAAATAATATGAAATAATACGACAATAAATCATCATGAATGTTAATTCATATTTAATAAATAAATACATTTTTCGTATCATATTTTTATTAAATTAAACTATTGTAAGTGACTTAGTTGTAGCAACTTTTCAACAACATTTTTACAACAATATGTGACGCAAATGCGCTTATTGCTTACTCTACTTTATATAATTAACAATATTACTATAACTAAGGGACATATATTAGAATTCTTCAATATACATATAGAGAAAACATAAAAGTTAGTAGGATTATAATTACAGAAAAATAAACCATTAACTTAAAAATAATTAAAATTATAAATACCACCGGTACATATTGAAATTACAAATTAAAATATATGTTCACAATCATATTCGATTGTTTTAATTAAGTAGTACATTGAACACAAGAACAAAATCACATCTTTGGCTTCAAGCGAAATTTACAAAAAGCATTTTTATCAAACCACACAAATTTAATGTTGTGTTTTAATTATTTAGAAACAATTCAAACTTTTTACGCGTTCACATAATTTGTTTTAATAACTAGCTGATCCGCCGAACTTCGTACCGCTTTTACATGCATATGACGCGGGATGCCAATACAAGTCAATCAGCCATCATTAGGTGCATCTATGTATGAGAAAATGAATTTTCTTCATAATTTTTTTTTTGCGTGAATTTATCTGATATTTTAATAGTTATTCTGCTATTCGGGGCAAGGACAATCGGACAATCTCGCAATCCAACAAATCCAAGATCATCAAAATCGGTGCAGCCGTTTTTAGTTATAGATGGTGTAACTAACCCGACTTTGTTTTATATAATTATTATTTAGGGTAATTCTGTTGTAGCAGACATCACTAGAATCTGTCCGTTGTCTCTCTCATTCATTACGTTTATTTTGTGAAAATAGAATGAGAGCTAATAATTTTAAATTTAAAAATAAAAAAAAACTAGTTTGAATTAGTGTAATAGATAGCGCGATGGAGATGCGCCGCCAAAAAAATATTATTTATGTCAAAATCTCAGACACAATATATACGATTGACTTGTTGCCTGTCACGTGATGCTAATTAAGCAAAAAGTGGGCACATATCAAACATGAGCTAAGGTCGTAACTGGATGGAAAACAACACCGTGGAAGACCTAAGAAGCAGTGGCGCGATGATTTAGACGCTTTTGACGTGATAACGTCTCATAAATCGATGAACGCCGGCTGCAAGCACGAAAAAGCACGACTCATTGTCACGTTCCACACAACAACGCGCGGAACAAGCGATAGAGCGGCACGATCGGCCTAAGCGTTCGGCTTGTGACGCATCTATCGTCCGTAAACCGACTTTACACACAATTAATTTTTTATAGGGACTTGCGGGATTTGGTACAAGATCGAGATAAGTGGAAAGATGAGGGGGAGGCCTTTGCCCAGCAGTGGAACAGCATAGGTTAGATAAAAAAAATATCAACCAATATTAGGATTCTGTTTGAGGATGTTAGGGCCCATTGTGGGATATATTCAAGGGCTGCGTACTGGGTAAGAGATCCCACGATCAATACAGTCCTATAAGTCTGTTCTTATAATTGATAACATTAGATTATATTTACTCTTTCAATTGTTAATTTTAACGCGAACTGTATTTTTACTTCGATATAACATTCATATCCCGGACATTGGTATTGAGTTTCTAAATAAATTAAAACACCACACGGCTATCACAAAACCATACCATACACCTATCAAAATAAGGACGCATTTCGCTTGAAATACGCTTAAGAAATTACATTCGAGTTTCATAGACAAAATTTAAGGTTACAATAATTTTCTTTACAATCGAAATGTAATACATAAAGTTCAAAATCCAACGACAAAAACTTGAATATCAATTCCTTTATCATGCATATTATAATGTCAGAATTTCCTAATCATAATACGTATAGTCAGCCACAAAAATATGTAGAATACTTTCGAAAGTAGAAAGATTATACGTGACTGACTTTTATTAAAAAGTTAAATACAATACAAAATCATAGAGATTCAATGAAAATAACTTAACCAACATAAATTGGAAGGATAGGTAGATACATATACTTAGTTACGAGTCAGAAAGAGATAGCATTCTCAGTATAAAGTGGATCTATATATTTTGTAATTATATTTAGAGTCCAAAAAGTTCTATCTACTTGCGTATCAAATAGTAGAAATAACGTCACGGTACAAAGTCAACAGAAGCTACGTACGTAAGATTAGTCAACATTTATATTAGGCTGACGCTAGATCTGTCACTTCTGACAGCTGTCAAACTTGACAAACTTAATTTAGACGGGTCAATTTTTTATAGTCAGATGTGGCGCCAGCCTTAGAAGTTTGGTCGGTTTATACTTTCTGATTTATTTAGTTATATTTATAAACCATTTAATTTTTTTAACTATGATTTTATAAAATTATAGTCCTTTACTCATGGCCTCATGACCAAGCTCAAGGTCGCTCAACGAGCTGTGGAGAGGGCTATGCTCGGGGTTTCTTTGCGTGACAAAATCCGCAATGAGGAAATCCACAGAAGAACTAAAGTTGCCGACATAGCTCTCAAAATTAGCAAGTGGAAGTGGCAATGGGCAGGCCACATCGCTCGTAGAACCGATAACCGTTGGGGAAGGTTCTCGAGTGGAGACCACGGACTGGAAGACGCAGCGTAGGCCAGCCCCCCACAAGGTGGACCGACGATCTAGTAAGAATCGTGGGGAGCCGTTGGGCGCAAACGGCTACCAACCGCTCGTTGTGGCGATCTAAGGGGGAGGCCTATGTTCAGTAGTGGACGTCTACCGGCTGATGATGATGATAGTCCTTTGGTTTTATAGAGGGTGTCAGTTAGTATATGACCGACCAAAACATTACTTACAGCTATCAATAAGCAGTTTTATATTCAGGTGAGGGACAAGTTGGTAACTTCAAACGATATCGATTCTGAACCTTATCATAAGCTGGTAAAGTTTTGAATAGACCCGCTTGTCGGACAACAGTTTTGTAAATTAAATAGTCGAAGATTGCATAAAACTTTGGAAGTATTCACGTGTAAAACAAGATGATACTTCTAAATTCACCAGAACATTTTCTGTCTCATTTCTTCATAATAAATTCAAATAGGAGAGAAAAGGACAGTGCTCCTTTTAAGATTTAGACGTACCATCTTGTATATTGAGAGTAGGACGTTTGGATAGAAGTCTTATAGGAAGTTTAGTAGATTATACTTTTATAAAAATCTTCTCAAACGTCTACATCTAATAAAATTCAACAATAGCGAATAAATTCGATTTTTTTTTCATAATTTTAACTATTATGTATTTAATAAAATACAGAATGTCTGGAATATCTTGTCCGATTATCGTGCTTTAAATTGAGTATCGATGATGTTTATTTTAGGAACGGGATAAGATATTTGCATCCCTAATACAAATCAGACACATACATCTGCTCGTTTACAGACACCCTATATGTAATTTTTGTTTTAAAACTGCCGTATTATAATGAGTTAACATCGGTTTAACTTAAAACCAGCTATTGTTTTATAATTCACGCTTTTAAAGAACTTAGATATCAGAGCTTTAATAGAAAACGGCACTATACATAAAACCTCTCGACACACCACCCCCCCCCCCCCCCCCCTTCTTACGTAAGATTCAATGTCGTTTTTCTGAATAATAAAACGTTGTTAGAAAAGGTTCAGTTACACTAAAACTCACAGTTTGACGTAAATCAAAGATTTTTGTTTTTTAGGAGATAATTTAGGGTATACTTTATCATTGCTATCAGATATAGATAACTATCTAGGTCTTTACAATATTGTTATTATTATAATTAAAAGTAATTACTCTTAAAGAAATTAATTTCATAGTAAACGCTAGATCAATTCAGATAATGAATCGTCGTCTGGACTGAATGGATAAGTAAACCATGTTATCCAATCGAAAATAATTGGAAACTCATCAGATGCAGTGTTAAATGGAACTTCATCTAGCACGTCAATTGGCACCTCATATTTTTCAGTTAACGTTAAGGAATGAAGAAAATCATTCAGCATCCGAAATAGATTTTTAATAATAAATTTCGACTTGTGAAATATTACGTAAGAACGGGTTTTGAAAACTTGAAGCGCTGACGACCGTCGGCGCTGAGGCGTGCGCTGAGCAACGTGCGCCGACGCGTTACATAGCCAGTGATCGTTTCCTTTCGCACTGAACGCACGCGCTGACGAGTATCCATGAGTGGTTAAGGTCAGCGCGAGACTAAAACGACTCGAACTGACAAGTCGGTGCTGTCCTTCAGCACCGACGGTACGAGTGACAGGAAAATCAGCCTATAATACTATGTGGAAGTACGTCTTATAAACAGGGTTTAAGTCAAGCCGGTGTTTTCTCATAACCCTATAATATATTGTTTATTACCGTGCTGTAATGTAAATATTGTGACTTGCGTTGGCTAAACCGAACGTATTTACAACTATGTCTAAAGAAACCTCGAATTACTTTAATAAAGAACATATTAATACTTTTTGTTGGTAACGAGTAATGACCTATTTTAAATGCATTTTATTTTTTAAATAAATCCGAAATATTAGTATTTATTTTGATAGTATTCATCTCTCATTCGTATTGCGATAGTTACTATCTATTCTAGGAAAGTGGTTACTGTTTCTGCCTGAAAATTAGGGAACAGCCTTTGTCTGGATAATTCTGTCTGGAAACATGACGTCCTAAAATACAATACTTATACACCGCTCCATCGAAAGGTTGTCCCATTTCTTTAGCGATAAGAGCGCCCATTATACATTTTCTTGTACAGAATTTTTCGTTTATTTATTAAAATACGTGTGAAGTTAAACTATTCTTAGACTACATAATAAGTTAAATTTTTGCTTTTAATTACAGGTGTCATAAGTTCATAACCGAACTAGCAACGAAGCCCTTTTTTTCATAGATTTAATTCTTGACTCAGTAACGTGGACACCCTATATCAACAGTTTATACATTCTTTGTTAATTTTTTTATTTTTGTTTTATATAAGTCTATATCGTCCTACTGCTGAGCAAAAAAGTACTATTATAAGAAAAAGCTAAACAGTTTTTTATATATTTAGTGTAATTTTTTTATTCATTTAATTCAGAGTAGTAACAGTAACCACCTCCCAACCGCCATAATAACGTAAACAACATCCAAAATCGTGGACCCACATGTTATACTTCGATTCACATACGACTAACTTCCTTTACAATTTAATTATGTACCCTCTTAGGAGGGCTACCTCGAACCTTCGTATAGTATGTATTTTTATCATAGGTTTAGTACATAGGCTGAGATTTACGCCCAAAAACGTTAAACAACATGGAATTACTGGAAATGTCTACTAGAAACATTGAGATTTGCCATACAAAAATCTATGAAGAGCGTGAAATTTGTAATTTTGGTACAAAATAAACGTTTTAAATTGTCCACAAGGAAGCTTTGTGCAATGGTAAAAAAAATAATACATAGTTAAAAATCATTTAGTACGTTATCTATAATTTTTTGCCGAAAAAACCCCTTTTTAAAAATCTACTTCTTTTAGTCCACGCTGCTCAATTTTTCCCTTTCTCTATTTGTGTCAAGACATTTTAGATATTATAACCAAAAATTGAGCAAAAATCTCAAACTACGACTCCTACCGCCTGTTAACTACCACAAAAGCATGTGACAGATATTTTCATAATGTATTATTTCCGACCCTTCTATAACTCACTTTTTAAGTTGCAATTTAATTACAAAGGCATGTACATACGCGTCATATATCTTTGTCGTAATGTATATCTTTCTCATATTATAAATGTTCGTGGATGATACAAGTCAAAGTATTATGTACCATAAGCTTTGGCACTTCCCAAACCAACCCAAACTAATTTCCAAACCCTTATACCCTGATTTAACTTACTATATTGCAACAACTTTCAAACAATCTGATATAATAACCACTATTTTTTACACTGAAAGAAATGCCTTACGGTCCTATTCTAACTATTGTTGTCCCGTTCTGTCCTAATACATTTAGTAAACAAGAGTTAAGGACAACAATAGTTTAAGCTTACAGCTGTTTCGTACTGTGAGTAAAAGCTTTTATATCGAGTAATAAGTAGATACATTTCTGTAGATGTTTTCAGATTGACTATTTAAATACTTATCTTAATATTTGATGTTGAATATTATGAAAAACTTTGATTTTCTACAACTTTTAGAATAAATAATGAAATATAGATGGCACTTAGTAGAGATTGTCTAAGCTAAAATTGCGCGCTACTTTATTCAAAGAGGAACTCTATTCATTGTTATAAGGGTCAAATCCTAATATCTTACTGAAAACTATAAGAAAACTCTTATGTCAAAGTAAAATAATCCCTATTAAATGTATCCTTAAGAATCAAATTCCAAAGTCTTACTGTTTCCAAGCAAACGCGGTGGATAGACGCGGTATTTTAGCTTGGAATATCTCAAAGTGCGTCGAATACACACAGGAATGATTTAATTTTGATAAATGATTAATAAATCTAATAAAACGCTCTCTCTTCGAACAAACTTTTTGTTAAATCATCCAATAGCCTTTCTACCACAACCTGTTTATTGCGATTCAGTTAAAAAACTATTACGGACTTGTTTTTTCGCCAATTTGTACTAAGTATTTTTTTTATCTATCACATCACATTTTCAAGCCTTTGTAGATGAGATTTTTTTTAAATACTCAGATATGTCAAAAAAACATTTGAATTAACTAATAGTTTTTCAACGTTATGCTGTTAAATAGGTTTTTAAGGTATTCACCGTAAGTTCTGTTTCGGCAATAGTTTGCAACTCTTCAAAAAGTCACCAACTTAAGTTCCTTTTTTGTCCAAACTAAATTAAATAAACTGTCAACAATTTGAGGAACATTTTATGTTGACAACTAAGTAAGCGTACACACAGATCATTTAAATATCGGCAACACGCGTATTCCTTTGATGTTTACCGCCAAAATCAGAAACGCTTTCCAACATTTGTTGACAACTTATAGTAAACACAGTTTTATCACCAACACGTGTTGACAAACCAAAGTTGGCAACTTTCGTTCGGTGGAGACTTTACCTTTAGACCTTGTTACCACAAAAAAGTTAAACAACTGTTTAACGCATGTTTAAATAAATACTTACCAATTTTTGTAAAGGATTTATTAAAACGCGCTAAACATCGTGTAATTTATTTTTGTGGTAAGACCCTAAGTTTCGAAAATCTTTCTAGAATTTCGACGATTACATTCGATTCTAACCGAAATTCAAAACATACCGTTTGAAAATCGGCAGTTCTCTCGCTCTACGTTTAGACTGATCTGTTTTAGATCTATAAAAAGAACCGTATACCAGTAGTCTTTGACGTCTTAAACCTCCGTGCTTTTGCCCACTCCGTGCTTGTTATCTGGGACCCCTGACGCGCTTAGCTTGCGAATCCGTGCTGGGATAATCCCACTTATACCTTGGAAGAGACGACCTGTTGAAGAATTATTCAGTTTTATATTTCATTTATCAAGAAATAGTTAAAAAAAACAATAAAGGAAGTGAAATTAATGAAATGCTAATGGTTGTCATCAATTTAAAGAGAAAGATTGAACTGACAAAAAGTGTAGAGAGAATAAAAAATAAATAAACAGGGTTTTAGGTAAACAGCGAAAAATGTTTTCTACAAGAGATTACATAGTCTTTTTTTTAGAGATTTACACTTTCACTACTCTAAGAGTTTATCACGTAAGCAAACATTACGGTCGGTGCGAAACGGCAACGTCGTATGACATAGAGTAGCTAAGGAAGCTAAAGACATTTTCAACATTATTTAGTTTTGTATGGAGAAATACGTAACTTTGAAATAAAATACTGCATTTTACAGATAACCCTGTGGAACGTTTTAGGAGATAAAATATATTTCTGATAGACTACTAGAAGATTAATTAAACTACAAATCTAATGATTAGTATGGGATGCACTACGAAATTACACTATAAGTTGTTCTCTCATCTTCAACTCATGCACTTTATTTAAAAAAAATACGCTGCCAATCAAAGCCCTATCCTTTAAATTACTTGTCAGAAGCCGTTATTTTACATTAATGTCCCGTCGAGAATCACGCCAATACATTTTTGTATAGATGCGTGGCCTTAGCGATTGCAAGTAATATTTGTTCGAGGGTAAGTAGGTATGGAATAATATAACGTAGTAATTAAAAAGATCGGTGGCTCAGCCACGCTGTTTTTCAGCCTCGCCTATGTCTGCTGACGTCACAGTTTGAGTTGTTATAAGGTTTTGTTTGGTGAAGCCTTTTTTTCTCGGCGCAGCCGCTATGGATAAAAAAGTAAGGTAAGGTTTAAAATGCGAATTGAGGAATTTCAACGTTCTAATCCACAAAAAGATAGTTTTGCTTGTCACAAGTAATTTTTGGCACAGCCTTATCTTGGCGTAGTCGGTATCAATAACAATCTATATGAGCTAGTTTCTTGCAAGTGAATGAACGGGCTTGGCTAGGGGTAATGTATAGCAGGATAATTTTTACCCTATTGCCACTAAATAAAACCTTGACAACGTGTATTTCCATTTTTCCAACTAAGTTTTTTTAACGTCTTAAATTTTCTTTTTCTTATTTTTTTTCAGTTTAACAAAGATTACATTTAAATGTTCAGAAAAATAGCATCTAGAAACCACTAAGGTTTGAGCTAGTGCTAACGTAAGTTTACATCGATAGGTAGAAATAACATACTTGTATGCAAGTAAAGAAAAAATCTTATAAGTTCAGCCGGTAAAGTAAAAATCTATATGAGCTAGGTGCATGCAAGTGAATGAACATAGAGGACCTGGCTAGGGGTAAGGTTTACCAGGAGAGCGGTCGGGCTGGCGCGGCGATGTGGCGAGAGCGGAGCGGCTGCCTTGTTGGAAAGAGACGGACATACCGCTGTCGAGTGAGCCGACAGACCCGCGGCGCTGCAAGCGCTCGGCGGCCAGCGCAACTGCGAAGGAAACAAAACATTGCATACAATGGTAGGCTGGTTCAATCTCAATCCGTTTCTTATACAACCATCATTTCACCTAAAGAATATAAAGTATTGGATGCTGATCATTATGAGCAATAATTCAATTCATTTATTAAATTTTTAGATGTCAAAGATCCCTAGTTGTTAGTAAAAAACTTAATTCAAACATGTCACATGGGTTAGTACAAATAATGCAACGGCTATAGAGCATTTCTGTGACAAGAAAGTCACGTTGATAAAATTCTAATCCAGGATGGGAAGAATAAGATTTGCTTTGCAGATCGTGCATTAGCTCTGCCCGCGAATTAGCGAATTATAAAAAAAAGGTAATCCATCTCTTCGCCTGAAACACATATTAGGTTGGGGGAAAAGTTTCTTTGTATTTTTTAAGAAAATTCAAAACATTTTTTTAATATAGGATATTTACATTTAACTAAAGTATGTAGATACCATTTTATGCCATCTTGTAGGTAGGGACATGATCCCATTGCTATAGAAATTTTGGGGCTTCTGATCAAAATACCGCGACAAATAGTTTTGACAATCCTCTCGTGATGATAACCTGACACTGCCTAAAGAATTCTGAAGAAACCGAAACAGGTGGAAATCTGAAGGTGCAAGGTCAGGACTATACGGCAAATGCATTAACATCTCCCAGCCAAACTCTCTTAATTTTTGCTGAGTGGCTAAAGATGTGTGAGGTCTAGCGTTATCATGATGAAAAACCACACCCCTTCTGTTGATTAATTCCGGCCGCTTTCTCTCAACTTCTTGCTTTAATCTCATCAGTTGTTCGCAGTAGAGTTCAGAATCGATGGTCCTGCCTGGTGGTAACAGCTCATAATGAATAATGCCCTTCCAATCCCACCACACACACAGCATCACCTTGTTGCGAGTTAACCCGGGTTTCGCTACAGTCTGAGAAGCCTGACCGGCCTTTGACCACGACCTTTTTCGCACGTTCTTGTCGTACGTGATCCACTTTTCATCACCAGTTATCAGCTTCTTCAAAAATGGTTCGGTTTCATTACGCCGTAATAAATAATCACAAATGAGTACACGGTTCATTAGGTTTCTTTCAGTGAGCTCGTGGGGTACCCAAATATCGAGCTTTTTTGTGTACCCAGTTTTTTCAAATGCGCCAAAACTGTTTTGTGGTCAATTCCCAGTTCTTCAGCTACGTCGTAACTACTGATATGCCGATCTTGCTCCACTTTTTCAAAAATGGCATTAATTTTATCCGTAATAGGGCGACCAGAGCGACGTGCATGTTTGACATCAAAATTTCCGGATTGAAAACGCTTAAACCAAATTTGTGCTACTCTCACAGACACTGCACTAGGTCCATAAACATTGCAAATTTTTTTCGCGGCTTGCGTTGCATTTTTACCTTTTTTGTAGTAAAATTTTAAAATGTATCGAATTTATTCATTAGATTCACTCATCTTTACAGTACGAAAAACAAATAAAAATCACACATTTTCCTAATATGAATTTGGAATTATCTTCTTTAAAATTAAAACTTTGAATGATACGAAAACCAGCCAGATACAAATAGTATAGTCAAAGAAATTTTACTACAAGTTCCATACATACTATAATGCGAAAGGACTTTTTCCCCAACCAATTATGTTGTTCCACATAGCTAAGAACCACACCCGTTAAACTAACTTTCTATTTAAAAAAACAACATCCGAATCGATCCATCCGTTTGAGAATTACGATGCTAAACTTGACAGATATAGGTGCTAAACTTATAACACCCCCTTTTTTACGTAGGGGTTGAATAATTTATAAACCTTTGGCATACGACAAGTTGATATCCGTCCGCCAAGGAAAAAGGTAGATCTCCGACCGAGCGACCCTTGGCGACCGCAACTATCAGTTTTTTTTTCGAATGACTAATCTCGCTGTTGGCCTCTGAGGCCGTTGCAGCTTAACCGAACGTTTGGCGAGCGCAGAAGGCGCTCAGCCCTGTAAGTTTTTGATGAGGCAACTAGCGCAAGGGCACCACTTAGGTACGAACCTCGGCTTGGGCTATTGCCAGGATGGGGATAGGAGAGAAACGCCCGGGTACATGCTTGTACCTCGTATAGGCGGCGACTGAAGGAACTCGCCGGCGAGGTCGGTGTATCTGTGAAGTGTTTGCTCTGCCTAATGTAGATGATTCGGAAATCTCTTCCGCATTAGCGGAGGTGATTTCGTCATCCGGGTCTCCGAGAATGTGTCTCGGACGACGGAGGGTTTTGTTCGCGGGCGGATCTATCGGATAGTCCGGAATGGTATGTACAGATGATGAACCGCGACTAACAGGTAGTATACATATTACTAATGTTTCATTTCTCAAATTATTTCGTTAGCGCGATCTAGGTTAGTTCTTTCATTTGCCGTTAGATGTCGCCATCTCAGAGTCATATTGACGCTCGCTTTGTAGGTTAGCTTTATGACAAAGTAGTTCTTCGATGTGGCGATAGATATCGACATAAACCAGTGGGAACTAGAGTAAACTCTTTTGGAAGGATGCTTGCAGAATCACTGGGGAAAAGGATACGAGAACTAGTATGATGATTACCTGGATCGTTGATATCGACGAGTGAGTTGCTGAGCACGTTGCGCTTGATGATGCTGGTCGGCGGCGGGTTTTGCGAGAGACGAGAGGGCGCTGCCGGCGCCGGACAAGATGGTGGCGGAGGTACTACCACACTATATAGACAAATATTATTACATTTATGATTATGGTTTAATCGATGTTCAATCTAAAACTATGTATGTAGTATAGGCATCAGATATTATGGATAATCATTCCTAAGTTTGATTCAAACACTCAATATTGGTTAAAATAAAATAGAATAGAAAAACGGTTTATTTTGCATCACAAGTGTATTTTTTTTTATACAACTTATATGTCAAACGAGCATGCAGTTCACCAGATTTTAAGTGGCTACTGCAGCCCATGGATATCCACATAGAATTCAAAACAAGCTATTATGTTGTCTTGATCTCTATTTGGATACGTTGACATACTATCGGACTTAGCTGTTATGCCTATGTGCCAGTAATTACAGGAACATACCATTACCATCTAACCGGAACACAGCAGCACAAGTACTGTTATTTGGCGGCAGATAAAGGTAAGGCGGTGGTGCCCACTTCCTCGAGCCCGTTCACAAAAGCTCTACCACCAGATGTTACAGCTTAGACAAATGAGTATAAAATAATGAGCAAATTTTGTGAGCAAACACGGTCACCACTGAGCATTGTGCTATAGTAGCATATTTATAGCGCTATAGCGCTGGTCTTCCGTAGTGCTATTTTTGTGTGTGCTCAGGGCAACAACTGTTACAATTATTGATTGTAAGCATATAACATATTACTGTTAGATATATTATAAACTTTCGGACTCGTTTAAATACCTACTTACAAACTATTAAAACATATACAAACATGAAAATACCTAAAATAAAACAGTTAACCGACATAATTACTTGAGTTCTGCCATTTTCAATACAGTTATTTAAAACAAAATTTTATATAGATCTTGATATCTTTAGTTCAAAACTGACCCAATTTGTTAAAACTATCAAAGACATCTTCCATCTTAATAATTATCACTCAGATGCTTAATTTGAGTTGTTACATTCCTAATTGTAAAATAAATATGTATAAATATTAATCGATTAGATATTTTGTTATTAGTTTTAGTTATGTATTGTATTGCATTCATTTCTTTTGGACAATTCACAATCCATAATTACAAATCACAATAAAATTATTTAAATTAAATTAAATTATAATATTAATATTATAAAATTAATATAAAATTAAAATTAAATCAAATTTAATTAAACCAAAAACAAATTAAATTAAATTTTGTACAATTAATCAAATTAAATCAATATTTAACAACTTTTAAAAATTTATTTAGATTTAGGTGCGTTCTCGTCCAGTGTTCCATGAAGGAACAGTCAAAATCCAGCCTCCCTGCAATGAGTTGCAGGTAGCTGTTGGGGCTGCCGCGCACCCTGCGCATCAGGGACGCCGTTCTCTTGCGCAGTATTACTGAGAACCAGTCTACTCGCGCCTCCGTACCTATTCAAATTCTCTGTGCAATTGCCCGCATACAAAATGTGTTTATTAAGGGATTCAGAGATTATTTATTTTATATCCTTTATTTACATAAGTATTTTAAATTTTAAATTTATATATTTGTTACAACTTAACGTCCGTCTGCTTGATTTGTAAGTTGTTTTAGCTGTACGCACATATGTTTATGTTGCAATCCAGATCAAAACAGCATTTTTGTAATCTTTAATTGTAAGTGGTTGTAGTTTGTTTTTTGCGTTTAATAAATAAAATAAAAATAAAGTTCAATAAAACTTTTTTAAAAATACTGAAAGTGCTTTCAAATCCAAATTTCGTATAATATGTGCCAGCAAGATTGCCCCCAACGGTTAATACAAAATTATTAGCTGTATTCGGGTAGGCCGCTGTAGAAGCAACTTTGCCGAATAGGATATAACCGATTCGTCTCACGTCCAGTGTGAGTGCCGGGGCTTCTGCATAGAATATGTCACACTGGCCCACCACTTGCACACTGGAACAGCTATATAAAGCTACCGATGAGGCCGTAGGGGTAGCCAACTAATTTTCAAAGTTAATGTAATACCCATTTGAGTCATTGACACGAAAAGAAAAAAAATAAACTTTGGATAAACACGTTAAATAATAATTTTGTTAACTTACCCATGCACATGCAAAGCGTGGTCCATGCACTGTTGATGATCAATTTCCACATCAGCCACGCCGCTGTCTCTATTCTCCATCACTGAAATTAATAGAAAAAGCATTCGTTAGTTACTAAATCCCAATTGTATCATATATGATGAATTTATTATATGTAGAGGGTACATTGAAGTTCGAATATGTTTATCTCAGTTTCAATTTCAGCAACATTTTGAAATAGTAGTTAATCGTTGCCCAAATTACATATCATCGACAATTGGGTATCGCGCACCACACGCTTCACGCGATCTTTTCTACCCCATACTTTCAAGATGTGGAATGAGCGACATGGCACGCTTCAAGAGAATTGTAAAGAGGTTTCTACAGTGTAGGGAACGCATCGACAATACCCCGGGTGATGCCGGTGTCAATAGGCGACGGTGACCGCTTACCATCAGGTGGGCCGTAAGCCTGTTTCCCCACAAATAACATAAAAAAAATATTGTTACCGTTTCTATTATTATACCTCTCCTTGCAAACCTTTCGAGATCCTTTAGTCCTTCGAGCTATTAGCCCCGCCCACTGTTACTTCAAAAGGCCAATTCACGTAACATAAAATAGTATAATTCAAGGTTCTATCTAGTCTCGTCATATTATAATGTCAAAAACGGTATTCACGTAATGACAATACAATGGTACGAGTTGACTGACATGTAATTATACACTTTATTTACATCAAGCTAATATTGTAATATTAATAGAGCTGAATGCCAAAATATATTCCATTCATAATCCAATCTCGCTTGGGTCAACTGTCGCTATGTTTTTAAAACTTTATTACGTGAATTGGCCTCCAGTTTGCTAATCCTCTGGGCTAAGTCAGTGACTTTGGTTCGTCTACGAATCTCTTTATTTCTGATTCAATCTTGTAATAAACACCAAGCGTAGCCCTCTCTTTAGCACGCTGCGCGACTTTGAACCTGCTTATCAGGCCCATAGAGTCAAAGTTCCTTTGCCGTACGTCATAACTTACACACACTTATCAAAAACTTGTCATAATTTCCGCAATCATCGACACGAATCCCTTGGTCACCATACCTTCGCCTTCTAAACTTTACAAATTTGTCCTGACTTTTAGCAACTCTATGCACTCCAAGCGACTTTAAGCAACTGATCTAACTATTGTACCTAGATGTTTTCACTAATTGTTCCTGTTGAAATTCCCAGCAGTAGATCTCCCCTAGCCTCTATTTTCGCTCTCGATTCTCATAGCTTTCATATCATCCATCTCAGTTTCACTCTTGCTCTCTTCTAATCTTTATAAACGATGACCTGACTCTTAGCACAATCTTCAAGCCACTGATCCTAAGCATGATGTTTTGACTCACCGTTCCTGTTATTATTCCCAGTAATAGACCTCCCCTTGCCTCTATTTAGCTTGACCTCGATCCTCATAGCTTTCATATCATCCATCTCAGCTTCACTCTTGCTCTCTTCTAATATTTATAAACGATGACCTGACTCTTAGCACATGAACTTCAATTTTCAAGCCACTGATCCTAAGCATGATGTTTTGACTCACCGTTCCTGTTATTATTCCCAGCAGTAGACCTCCCCTTGCCTCTATTGAGCTCGCCTTCAATCCTCATAGCCTCCATCTCGTCCATCTCGGCGACGCTCTCGCGCAGGTCCTCAGCGAACTTGCAGCGGTCGTGCTCGTTGCGCGCGTTGAATGTGGCGAGGCGACGACCGTCCACGCGCCGGGAAAGGCGAATGCCGAAGGGATAGTCTGGAATTCGGAATCGTTTATATAAAGCGTTTGTTGAGAATTTCCTGTAAAAATAGATAAAAATTGCGCGTTGTGTCTAAGGGTAAAACACTGACGATTTGTGAACGTGTTAACCGCGAGTTTGTCGCGACACCACAACAGGGATGCCACGTTCGCTCTATAGATACATTCGCGGTCGCACACCAAGTTTAATTATTGGAAAAATGCCGCATCCATGTCGCGAACCCGTTGATTGATCGCTCCGCCGGAAACACGTTCGCAAATATTCCTTTTCACACAATTGTAGTACCAATAAATAGTTATTAGGCACAAAATGAACTTTACTATTTCGATTTTGTTTATATTCTAAACGAATGACAAGTGAATCACTAGTCAGTATGTAACCAGGTGACACGGAATGAAAGGTGAAACTGGAAAGGGCCACGTAGGATCGCCTTTCAATAGATAGGAAAACGACCTGATCAAGGTTGCTGGGAGCAAATTTCACAAGATCAGTCGCTCTGGAAATCTATGGGGGAGGCCTATGTTCAGCAGCAGATATCTTGTGGCTGATATGGTGATAATGACCTGGAATAGGTCCCATTTTGTGAACGGAAATTTTTGCTTTTACCGAAAATCAACTTAAAGAAAACACCAGCAAGATACATTGTAAATCATACTCACGCGGCACGGAGAAAAGATTGACCAGCATGCCGCAAAGCGGGAAGGACTGGCGGAATGTGTACGTCACTGATGATTTCTTCTTGCTGAATATCTTCGTGATCACCAGTAGATCGTTGAATAGGAACACCTTTAAACAGAACGATTTTTTTTTTTATTTTGAAGGAAATTAAGTGTAATTACGTTAGATTTATATGAATTGGATAGCAATACGTAAAACCAAATTAGAAAAATAAATCCATACTATCGTTATAAATTAGGAAGTCACGACTAAACGGCCGGACCCATTTCGATAAATTTTTGGTATATAAATATATTATGACCGGGCTTGGATTTTTACCGGACTGCGCAGGAGGGTAATGTTTTTATTGTCAAACCACGCGTGCGAAACCGCGGGCGGGTCAGCTGCTCATAAAATAATTTTAAAGTTATTGTATAATATGTATTATTGTATAATCAACATAGTAAAATATTCTTCAGGCCGATATTTGCACGAAATTTCTACGCTGCGATGACAGAAAATTGTGATTTAAATATATTACAGTTTAGAGAAAATACTCAGAACCGAAACAAATATCTTTAGAAACAAACATTTGTTCCGCAGCAGGAATCGAACCCGCAATCTCTTGCATCTCAGCCGATTCACTTGCTTCGTCACGGAGGTGATCTTCTAATTCTAGGGTGTGGGGAATAATATGTCCACCAATATCTCGGGGGAATCCCAGGGAGGAGAATATACACAAGGGAATGCACAATACATTGGGGTGTATTGGGCTTTTCGAACCAGGTGGTCATATCTATCTATCCAGCCTCCAGCATCCACTGTCGGGTATAGGTCTATGTCGCCAGTCCAATCGGTCTTAGCAAGTCTAATCCATAGCTGTCTAACTTCCGTTACGAGATCGTCAGACCATCAAGCATTTAATGTGATGTGAATGAAGCGTTACCTCTCTCTGGTGCACTCCGGGGCGTTCCTTCTTGTGTATATCAGGTATCTCGTACAATCGGCAGTAGCAGACCAGCCGGCGATGCGGTAACGCAAGGTGCGGCTTCTTGCCCACTATTGTTGCTTGCACTTTCATCACCTAGAAATTATAAGAGTTTGTCACTACGCCCCATCTTACTCCAGAGATTAATAATCATGATGTCAGCCATAGCACGTTCATTGCTGAACATAGGCCTCCCAGCAACCTCTATCAAATCAACTTTCTATCTAGTGATGGGCCGTTGTAAACTACGCATCGAGTGCGACTCCACTCGAAAACCTATCTGCCCAAACTGATCTGATCAGAGGTTATACGCGGAAAAATGTTTAGCAGTATGCGTTTCTATTGAGTGATTTTACCAGGACATAACTCAGCATTTGTCTAGGCTATTCTACTGGATAGTGTTTGGGTCACTAGCAACTATGAGAAGGCAAGGCCGCCTCTATGAGAATCTTCAAATCCAAACTCTTTAAATACTTCACCTCTCTTCAAGATACCCAACAAAATTGAGCACTTTATGTAGATATATTTGTGTATTTCGTTTATGTATGTGTATTATTATTATTTTTAATTTTTGCAAGTATATTTCTAAGCTAAAGTTTGAATAAATTTTCCTTTTTCTGGCACTACAACTTTCTCCACACTACACAAAGGTTAGCTGGAAGAAAATGCTAATTAGCATTAAGTTCGCCTATGTATTATTTGATTAGTGCAATAAAGAATTTTAAATAAATCTAATCTAATCTAATCTAACTATGTTACTCAATAATAGTTCTTCTTACCTGCGTAACATGGTCGCTTCCCGGGCGGAACTCGCTCGACTTGACCCTATCGTATATCCCGGCTAGCATATCCCTGTCGATATCCCCACAGTCGTCGATGCCTCTCAGGTTTCTCACGAAATCGTCGAGGGACATCCGTGCTTCGGGCTTTAGATTCGGTGTGTGGAGGTCCGTGTTTAGCATTATGATAGCGAAGGCTAACACGAATATCTATAAAGAGAATGACAAAATTGAAGTTTATAGATACATCTGGTAGAAAGTTAAGATCTTAAATTGTATACATTAAGACCAGTGTAAAATTGTACCAACTAACTATCTGCGAATAAATTATCTTTTACATTTTTCCTGGTTTACAACAGACGGGTTTTAAATCCGAAAAACTTCAAAAAAACTTTATTTGTACATCGACACATCCAACAGGCGAAGAATGTTTAAGTTTATTTGGGCTTAGAGACTCATTTGAGGCACTTAGTGGTCAAGTAGATTTTTATTTCTTATCCCCGCTAAAGGAATGACTAAGCTCTTTAATAAAATCCTACGGTTAACGATTTTACGTAGTATCCCTCCTGCGATATCATTACAATGTCATGTGGGGAACGTCAGTGGCGTTTTTCAGTTCGTGGTTCGCATTCGGAATCTTCCTGGACAATTTTGTGACAGCCTTAGAAGGTAAACCCCTTCTAAAACTTGCTATTTACGATTTTATACAACTCGAAATAAAATTGAAATTTCCTTTCCTTTTCTTGAAAACCTTCATGCGTCATCACGGCAGCGTACAGTATGGTCTAGTGAACGCTTCGATGAGTTGTTTTATAATCTACTTCACCTATCAAATCTATACCTAATGCTAAACAAAAATATCCAGTCTTGTAATAAAGTCTAAATTCCCTTACCGTCTATACAACTCGAAATAAAATTGAAATTTCCTTTCCTTTTCTTGAAAACCTTCATGCGTCATCACGGCAGCGTACAGTATGGTCTAGTGAACGCTTCGATGAGTTGTTTTATAATCTACTTCACCTATCAAATCTATACCTAATGCTAAACAAAAATATCCAGTCTTGTAATAAAGTCTAAATTCCCTTACCGTGTCCTGAGTGCGTAATCTCTGCACAAAATCAGGGTTGCAGATACAGTATCGTCTAGCGAACGCCTCTACAAGTCGCTCTATCTTCTGCGCCTCGCCCGGAAGCCGGAAGTGAGCCTGGTACCTTCGAAGGGCCACGTCCACCGCCATGCCGGATAAGTCAAGCTCGTTGACGAAACATCTGAAATGATAGTAACAAATGACAGTAATGCACATCGTGCCATCAAGTAGACCATAAGGCACAAGACATAAGACACAGATCAAGACACAAAATATACATAAGGCAGGGATGAAGCGCAGTCCCTTGCACCATCAGGTATGATACACCACCCCAGTTTCTAATAAGCTATACCTAGTTGACTTGCATACTAGAAACTTGATGGTTGGTGTTTGGTGGAAAAGGACTAAATTCGACGTACCACTCTTTTGGGGACTGCAGTAGTGCTCTACTTCAGTCTGATGATGCTGAAATTTTTTAGGTTTCTCCCATCTAGTAGGCTATATATCCTTCAATTTTCTTATAAAAAAACCTTACTTCATGATGGTCTACTCACTCTAAAACAGCCATGTTGAATGGATTCTGCAAGTTCCCCAAGTACTCTCCAATCATCTGCTTGCTAAGACCCTTTCTGGTAATGAGGAACCTGGCGACTCCTCGCGGCGAGTTCTCCAGGAACCCTCGAGCCATCAGGTACGCGATTCCCCGTTCGGGTTTCTTGTTGAAGAGGTTCAGGCCTACGCGATATTGGCGTTTGCGAACCGTTTCTGACACCTGAAAATAAGCAGAAAATATGTGAGAAAATTGTTTTTACAAAACATAAATAAATTCTCACCCCACAGAACAACATAATCTATGTTCTTCTGTCAGTCGTGGAGTAATTATGAGTTAGCTGATTGAGTCATTCGGCGATTCTGTTATAAACTTATCAGTAGTTAAAACGGTTTCACGGGTTTTAAAAATCTACCATGACTTAGCGTTGTAGACTTAACATATAATGAAATCCATGCGGATTCGTATTGCAGTCATGGGCCTTCAAGAGCGCCACATGGGATACCTTCAAGTCTTCAAGAGTCGGCATCAGCTAATGAACAGCAAAAATATATGGCAGTCGCAAAAGTCTCATGGCATCTTGGAGCTTCTTAATGTAGGCATGAACCTTCAAGGATTAGCTGTGACCATGGACCTACCTTCAAGATTTGGTTGTAGGCCTTTCTTTCTGGGATATCATGAGCCAGAACACATACAGAATAATAAGAAGGTTAGTGGTCTTCAAGACGTTTAAGAACGAAGCCACACATAGAACCCTGCAGCTAAAATTATGAGTTTACCTTTAGAGGCTGGTGGAGATCATGCGCAGGACGGCAGCAGACGGCAGGCGGCTCGTAGTAGGGCGGTGCCTCCTGCCGCTTCCACACAGCGTAGCTGTTCTCCGCCGAGTAGATAGGACCTGATGCTGAGGAGGTACGCTGGTGCTGCTGGAAGTGCTGTTCTTGGATATGGACGTGGGGCTCCTGGAAAAACAGTTGCTTTTCAAAATTAAATAACCCCTCGCGTTAAACTGGGGTTGGGCGGATGATATTTCCCGTATATATACTGATAGGTGGGCCAAGGTCGTAACTAAACGGATCCCTATGGATGGAAAGCGACGCCGTGGAAAGGAGAGGGAGGCTTTTGCCTAGAATTGCGATAGCATAGGCTAGATAATTTACGGTATCACTAATTACAATACTGTCTTTAACAATTGTTTTTTTTCATACCACTAAGGTCGTAAATTCAGAACAGTGTCTCGTTCAACGTGCACAGAACTTGTTTTCGCTATAGCGCACGTGCGAGCGGGACGTCCTAGTGTATTGACCAATCGGAGGCCGCCGTTCAAGGGCAAGTGGCATCACGTGAAAGGAACGAGATACGTGTATTGTTGTACACTTGTGCACGCTCGTCAAAACGCTGAACACTGATCACGCCGCTTAACTACACGCTGAAAACGCTGCTACGAATACACCAAGAGAAAAGTCACGCTCAAAACAACGCCCCGCTGCACGCACCGCCGTTCCGAATTTGCGGCCTAAGGTAGCAAACAGGCATGCGGGCCACCTGATGGTAAGTGGTTACCGTAGCCTATAAACGTTTGTAACTCCAAATATAACTCGCGCGTTGAAGTTTTCCGTTTTTCGAAGAAGAAGTTGAACTTTTTGAAGAACCACAGAGGTACTGCAGTCAATGGGGAATTCCACAAGTGAAATGTGTTTTAAAACGACACTAGACTTTAAACCTTGTTCCTTTATCATAAGACATTACCGGTGCTCTCGGCTGGTATGGCTGGTGGTAATGATGCCGATGCTCCTGAGAAGACGATGATGACGAGGATTGTACTGAGGACATGGACCCTCCTCGCACCACCGCGCCGCATTCCGCTCGGCGGAGCGATACTGGGCTCTCCGCACTGGAAATAAGAAATAGATTCTATTAACATCTCGAGTATACAATTCGATAGATACTTATCAAAACATTAATGCGTGAAGAGAAAACTTTAAACCCCAAGATTTGTAAAACCATCTCAAATATTTACATGTCTAGACGGGACATGAACCCGCAACCTTCCTCTTGATACGAGGATGCACTACCAATTGAGCTACAGACACGTCAGGGTCGATATTAGTGAGAATATTCAGGTAACGACTAAAGCGCCGTTAGCGCCATCTACAGGAAAACTTATACAGTTTTTTGACCCAAACGTTGCAGTTTAGTACATTGACAAGAGATGTCACGTTGCTAATTTCAAATAAAATTTTTATTGTTGTCAATAAGTAAATAAAAATTGAGATGGTTTCAAAAATATTGGAAGTGTTCGGATAACACAATACAAATAAAAATACAACTTTAACCCTTTTTTTGAGCTTATTGCATGCATGGAGGAGTGTGAGATTTGGCATAGCTAAAGTTTATATGGAGGGGAGAATCCTAAAATTAATGCAAGTATATAATACTCTTATAGCATATAGTACTTAAGTCTCGATTTAACTGAGTTATTTGGCTGTGAGATAATAATTGATAGTGAACCTTATGCTACAGATACAGGGCACATACTTGAGTGTGATACTGCTCGTCCTCTTTGGCACTTCGGGCGGTAATCGCCTAGCATTTGCCGCTTGTATAGCAGCTAACTGCTGTTGCTGCCTCGCTGTAGGTGACGATAGGGGTTTTCCACCTGATGACAGCAGGTTTCCGTATATAGGACCTGCAATTTAATGAATTCATGTAAAGAAAATTATTGTACGGTTAGCAATAAAAAAAAAACTAAAGTTGTTTGTTGTTTTCTAAGAGTAGCAGAGTTCCTTGTGAAAGGGGAAATGCTACTACCATATCTATATCTGCCGCTAAGCAGCATTGCTGTGTTTCGGAATGGAGAGTATGGTTGCTGGCGAAATTACAGGATTTGCACCTGTATGTCTCAAGTTGATGGACGCAAGGTAGTGGATCATAAGGACGGTTTCTAAGGTGCGTGAGCAATAATTTGTTATTGGCTACCACTTTACATCAGATGGGTCAAATGATTTTTCCATCTCCAGGTAGGATAAAAAAAGAGTATAAACAGTCCAGAAGATTAGCAAACTCAAGTGGCAGTGGGCGGGGCATATAGCTCGAAGAACTGCCGGCCGCTGGAATAACTTATTGGTTTGAAATAACTTACCAGTATTATTTAACAGCTGGTGGTTGTGAAGAGATTCATTGTGAGAAGACGACGTAGATATATTAGTGACTGATCCGCTGACGGAACAACTGCACACCTGGAAAGAAAATACAACATTTTAAGAACATAAAAGCCATAGACAATAATTTATTTGCCATATAGCACACATAATACAACAGATAAAACATAAAAAAGAAAGATGATTAAAATTATCAACTTAAAAAAATTAAAACGTCGACAAAGCTTAAACGAGTAATAATGTTATAAATAAAAATTGTTCCGTAGTTACACGTAATGGATTTGCAAATGCCCATAACAAGTTTTATTTTATATAAATTATATGCTCAGATTTGACCACGATCTCGCTTGATGATAAGCGATGATGCAGTCTACGATAGACTAAGCTTGCCTCGCGACTTGAAGACAGTCAGACATTATTAGGAAACAGACGCCGGCAAGGCGTTCCACTCTTTAGCGGTGCACATATTAAAAAGAATGAGAAAATATAGAATAGAAAACTCTTTATTGTTCACTACACTTAAATTAACAAATCATATTTAAAACATAAAAATAAACTAGACACGCGATAGTACAATTGGCGGAATCGAACCCACTACCTTCTGCGTCTCAGCCGACTATTCGCCCGCCGCGCCACGAAAGTCGTCACATTACATTCGCATTTGGAAGCAAGATCGCAGATCAACCCAATCGTTCCGTGACAGGAATCAAACCCTTCGCCCAGTGAGCGACGGAGATCATCAAACAGCGCTGGTTTTTTTCATCCACAAGCTAAACTTAAGGTTGTATTGCATTATAACGGCACGGATGCAGCACGGCTCCAACCCAGCAATTTACTTGTCATTCAAATAAGAGCATTAAAACCAGTGTCGTATAATATATTTCGTAATGTCAATATAAAAAGCCGCCGGCGGGCAGGCAGCGCGCTTACAGCTACCATACGACTAGTCGCGGAGCCCGCGCGCTGTAAGCGAGGAGACCGCGCGCTGTAAGCGAGAAGACCGCGTGCGTACAGTGCGCCGACTGTGAGCCGTGTCCTAGGCGTGTTCATTCACGAATACGTGTTCGCGGTGATAGTAAGCTAGACACTTTGCGGATGGCTCGCTGCCAGCGAGCTGGCACCTCGCGATCGGCGCGCTGCCAACGAGCTCGCACCTCGCGGACGACGCGCTGCCAACGAGCTGGCACCTCGCGGACGGCGAGCGGTAGCCGAAATTCGAGGCGGTGCTGTGGTGCAGCTGTGTCGTTGCCGTGCCGCATCCGTGCGGCTACAATGTAATACAACCATTACTTACCTTGCTTATAGTATACTTCGTGGAACAAAATCTCCATAGCTTGATTTTCTTCACTCTTCTTATAACCATCAGAGTCTCATGCATTTTCACTTTCGCTAAAATGGAGCCCGTGTACGCGAATATATTATCACCAACATTTGATTAAAATTACCACACGTTTATCACCAAAACGTGATTAACTAAAAAGTAACGAACGTAGCGAAGATTAACTGATTGTGATAACCGTTTTGTATGGATTTTAGGAGTTTTTTAGATATTCACTAATTTTTGTATTTTGAATAAAAAATCTCAAGGTACCCTGATTTTTTTTTCTTTAAAATTGAATACTTGCTTACATTCAGCATTTTTCTCAAAGTCTCTATAGTTCAGAATCTACTCATACTGGCTAGTAAAAAATCTCATCCTATTTATAAAAAAAACGCAATCAAACCCAGAGAATATGTACAAAGGCACGTTTAATTCCGAAACGAGTTTTCTACCAACAAACCTTTGAGGTTAATGAGTTAATAGACTTGATTACAATTTATTATGTAATAACCTGTTCGTTAAACTTCTAGCAGATTTTGTAGATGTGTTCTTTAAACCATTTTAAATTATGCAGAGCACTACATTTTGACCATGTTTTTATGACTTTTAATTAATCGATTATCTCATCTTCGGGACGTTCAACTGCGTCAACGTTACACGTAAGACTGATAAGGATAAGTAATGTACATTTCTTATCCTGTATAAGAATCACACTGTATGAATCACATATTTTGCAAATTAGCTAATAACAGCCTTGATTTGAATTTGATAAGGTTTAAATTCGCAAGGCAGTAAAGTTTATTGTTGGCAATTAGTAAATAACTCTGCATTCTTTGTTTCATCACCACTGGATTTTAGATAGTGATAAAATCGAACAATTGCATGTACTTTATGTTGACAAGATAATAAGACATTTCCTGATTTCTTAAATTAGAATAATTGATAAGAACCACGTGTTATTCCGATTGAGGCACTTGAGATGCTATCGTTTTGCTGGTTGTTTGCATCAGCAACCTGTCGCTCTAGTCTGTGTATGGCCATAAACACACTAAAGTGCTTAGTGTATATTGCAAACACTTGGAAGCTACACGCTACTACCGGCATTGCGGTACTGTGTGCATCGCTCTAGTATGCAAGTGTCGCTAGTGTGTGTCTGGCCATGCTTAGTGTCTATTGCAAATAATTGGAAGCTACACGCTACTGCCGGCATTGCGGTAGTGTGTGTATCGCTCTAGTATGCGAGTGTCGCTAGTGTGTGTCTAGCCATGCTTAGTGTATATTGCATAAACTTGGGAAGCTACATACGCCACTGCCGGCATTGCGGTAGTGTGTGTATCGACCTAAGATGCGAGTGTCGCTAGTATGAGTAAGGCCATGCTTAGTGTCTATTGCAAACACTTGGAAGCTACACGTTACTGCCGGCATTGCGGTAGTGTGTGTATCGCTCTAGTATGCGAGTGTCGCTAGTGTGTGTCAGGCCATGTTTAGTGTCTATTGCAAACACTTAGAAGCTACACGCTATGCCGGCATTGCGGTAGTGTTCGTATCGCTCTAGTATGCGAGTGTTGCTAGTGTGTGTCTAGACATGCTTAGTGTATATTGCATAAACTTGGAAGCTAACTAGGCCACTGCCGGCATTGCGGTGGTGTGTGAGTCGTTTTACTAAGAGTATTTCACTTTTATAAATATGTTTGTATCGCTCTAGATATCGTGTGTGTGTGTGTGTGTGTGTGTGTGTGTAAGTGTCGCTAGTGTATATAACCATGCTTAGTAACTATAGGACTAACTTGGAAGCTACATACGCCATTCTGTCGGTATTGCGGTGGCATGTGTGCTCTAGTGATTTCTATTTGTATTCGAGTGTGTTCGGTATGTGCATGTCGTTCTAGTGTGTATCGTTTTAGTGTGCTCTGACCTCACACGTATATAAGCGTCGCAAGTGCGAGTACGGGCATGCTTAGTGACTATAGGACTAACTTGGAAGCTGCATACGCCATTCTATCGGCATTGCGGTGGCATGTGTGCTCTAGTGAGAGGATTTCTCTTTGTATTCGCGTGTGTTTCGTTTGTGTATGTCGCTCTAGTGTATATTGCTTTAGTGTGCTCTGGCCTCACACGTATATAAGCGTCACAAGTGCGAGTACGGCCATGCTTAGTGACTATAGGACTAACTTGAAAGCTACATACGCCACTGTCGGCAATGCGGTGGCATGTGTGCTCTAGTGAGAGGATTTCTCTTTGTATTCGTGTGTGCTTCGTTTGTGTATGTCGCTCTAGTGTGTATCGCTTTAGTGTGCTCTGGCCTCACACGTATATAAGCGTCGCAAGTGCGAGTACGGCCATGCTTAGTGACTATAGGACTAACTTGAAAGCTACATACGCCACTGTCGGCATCGCGGTGGTGCGGCACGTCATGTGCCATCATGTGGATCTGGTGGGCCGACTGCTGTACCCGAGCCACCATCGCCTCCACTTCGTTGGATGTGTCCATTTGAAGGTGGTTGCTGAAAACAAAAATAATAAAATTAAAAATTAGTTGATAACATTTTTGGTTATTAAAACTATAAAGTTTTTAGTTGCAAATTTTAGTCTAGATCAAAGTTGATTTAATCAGGACAAGTCGACTGTAATAAACAAATATTGATGGACATTTCACAAAGCGCTATCTAGCCCCAAACTAAGCATAGCTTACTATGGGAGCCAGACAACTAATATAATACAATGCAGCAATTGTCTTGGGTATACTTCCACGTAGTAGTGATCTGGAGCAGTTGAGCTATCTATAGTTCGTTTGCAACGGCCTTTAGATGATTCAACTGTTTCTTCTGTATTTTTATTGTAAATAATTGTATATTCTTTCCTTTATTAAAGAATTTTTAATAAAATACTTTTTTTGTAAATACATACTTATTTAACCTGTTTTGTTATGTACGACATTAATTTAAAACACACATCCGGAATTAACTACTAACAGCTTGAATATTTATCCAGTAAATGGCACGGTGGGAATAAAACCCGCAACCACCTGCGTCTCAGCCGCTTATCGGCCCACTTCGCCACGGAAGTCATCTATTTAGAATGTACTGAATAAGCTCCAAAACCAATTAACAATGTGGTAATATTGGTTTAAACATGAGCTACTGAGCTCATAGGAAATTACAACAAAATTTCACGAACTTAATGAATCCATACAGATACACAATCAAGGTCAAACCATCAAACTCCCGTATCATCAATACATCCACTTTTGTATAAAAACTTTCTCTCAACCCCTACGGGATAAACCCTACTTGTATGATATTTAGGAATGTTTGGAAACGATAACTTTGCACAACTTTATGATATTTCGTGATAATACGAGGTCTGCTAGTTTATTTCGAGAGATTCTGTTTGGCGAAAGATTTTTTTTTGTTGTTGCGTTTCTTTTTAGGGTGTACATATTTTGCGAAGAGCCGAGTCAATAAACTTCCTAACTGTACCGAAATAAGATTATTTCTACAAGTGGTTTAACTATAAAAATGTAGTTTATTTTTGTTTCAAATGTAGAAAACGAAATCAAATTAAGCAAATAGATTCATTTGATTTGTTTCTAATGTCTCTTAAGTGTTAACCGATACTTAGGTACGTTAAAATTCAAGATTTATTTCTTTTATTTTTTAATATTTAGATTCACAGTTTCATCACCGTATATATAAACTAATGAACTGACGCGGCAAACTAGCCGGCCCACTAAGAAATAAATAAAAGATGAAAAGAAATAGTATCATTTCAACTAACTGAGTATTACAGATTTTGATTAGAACATTTCAATAAATAAAAGGATTTAAAATCATCCCATTCCTTTTTAACAAGGGGCGGTGATTCAAACTATGCCACCAGTTCACTTTTTGGCCCGTGCAAAATTATTGGAATTTCATAGCCACAGTATTCACTAATTTACTACGTTCCCAAGCTAGCCTAACATATGATAAAAAATTGTATGACAATTGACCTCTCACCATCGCCAAAACTGTTAGTTTAGCTAGGGTAGGTAAAATAGCTTAAACTTACCTCATATCCATATCATGGCGTTCCCGCAGAGACATTGAACGCATGGGTCTGGTTAGAGCCAGCGCCTTTTCCACGCTGCCAGGACTTTTCTGGAGCAACGTGTTCGCGTAGATATCGTTACCTGAAAAATATAACCGTTATTTCATGTTATAAATGTCTTAATGAGCTGAAGTGTTTCCAGGAAATCAAATATATAACACTCACACAGATCACGGAATAGGGATCTCAGATCAAGCGGACAAATGTACGACCGAGTAGGCGCGCGTCTATTTGCGCACGTGCCTATTTTCGCTCGTTGCACTAAACTTCTGTACCTATCTATTTTGTGCACAGGTAGTCCTTACCCCATACTAGTATTCCCTGTATCTTGCGTATTAAAGACCATACCCACGATCAAGAAACTAGTAATATGGTACCACAATACAAGAAAAAATATTAGGATGGAAAAAATAGTAATTATTAACCAAGGGGATAAAGCAGGGTCTTCTGTCGCGGGTGACGATTTAAATCGCGAGCGTAACGAAGGACTCGAGGTTTACTCCCAAGCGTAGCGAGGGTGTTAAAAACTTAAATCATGAGCGAAGCGAGGGATTTAAGACGAGTCCTGAGTGTAGCGAGGGATTTAAGTTCACCCAAGACTAAGACAGCTTTATCACCGAGGAAAATACTCTACTTTTCGTACCATTTGCGAAAAAATTAGCACAATAATAATATGAGATAAGCATTTATTAAAAATAATGACAATTAAAAGTAAAAGTTAACATTCGAAACATTGGTCCAATTATTGATAGAGAGTTACATTTTTGTTTGGTACATTTATTGTTGATGAGTTGATTTGAGTATTTGATTTATCGTAACGTATTTTTAGAACATTAACTTATTTATAAAAATAAATTAAAATAAACTTAACGTTTATGTAGTTGAAGAAATCCAAAACGCGGCAAATTCCTAGACTAATATTTTTTGTCGGAAAAGCAAAGGCATCAAGCTCATACGGCCTCGTCGGTTTTCGTAATTTTATTTAATAATCATAACTGCATAATAAATGCGTATTCCTTTTTCAAAAAGATGTATAATGCTTTATATACAAACTCAATGGTGTAAACACAGATGTAGTTCAGTATAAATTCCGGTAAGTATTCCAAATTTAAATCACATTCTCCCCTAGAGGATGATTGAAATTCAGTACAATTTTCTTTCCCTGTTTTTAACAGATTAAAATGACTATTGTTATGTTCGCTTTTTATGGCATAGAATGTCACTTTTTTGAGCAAGTGGTACGAAAAATACATTATTCTATCTTTTCTGGATCTAACTTTCGAGAAAGTTATTATATTCAAAATAACTTAGTGAACAAAGTATTTAACAATTCTTGTTTGCAAGTAGCTTTAAATAGTGTATAAGCGTTTTACCTGTTCAACAGTTAGCCACTATTGCTTTTGCTGTAATTGCACAAATTTTCACAGAATATAGTGTTGTCTGAACACCTGCGCGGTAACAACTTCTTGCCTACCACAAACACATGTTTCTTTGAACTCACAAATATATTTGCACTATCTTCTTTTAAAACATGCTTAATTGCTTACCATTGACTAGTTGGCCATGCTCCGGGCCGTCCACCATTCGTCTAGCAGTGGAGTCTGCTGCCTTCGCCATTGCAGTAATGGCACTAAACTTCTTGAGTAGCTGGCGTCGTCTGAACGCCCTCTGTATCGTCACCGCAGCACGTCTGGCTCGGAGACCTCCGTATCTTCTTTCGAGGATTTCAACTTGCTTGTCGAGAAGGTCTTGGGACATCTCATAGCGGCTGGAACGTGCAGGTTTACAATCAGACCATGTTTAGAGCAGATAGGGTTGTGGTAAGGGGCTGATATGATTGTGTAATGTTGCCCATAGTTGGTGGAAGGTGCTTTTAAAGCATTTTTGTTATGCGAATGGTTTCATTCAACTGTGCAAAATACTGGGGGGGTTTTGACTAGTCGAAGTGATGATCAGATTCAGTACCTACATACTGTCTCTTTACTTATGTGGTGATTTGTTGAGTGTTTAGATGATTTTCTAATTATGTAAACAACCTAATAGCTTAAGAAGACTGATCTACTCGTAGCAGATGTATCGACAGAAGAAGTGTTATAAGATTTTTTATTGAATTAATTTTACATGCTTTAATAAGACAATCGATTAATGTAACCCCAAGTTATTATAACTTTAAGCAATGGTTAGAAATTATCAAGACAAAGGTCCACCACTGTGTAAACCGAAACGTATTTTCTGGTGAATGTATGACTTTGATATTTTATAGATTTATTTTCATGCATAAAAGTGGACCAGGGTCTTTTGAGTAATAAAAACTGTTTTTATCATGCGTTTAACAGGTAGCACTTTGACAAATTAATTTGGATTGTTGCAAAGGTACGTTAGGTACAAAACTATACAAAATGGACATAAGACTGGTGTTTTCTTTCGAGAAATACTTTGCATCAAACCAAAAAACATTATTTTAAGGCAGTAAAGGTAAGTAGGGACAGTTAAGTGTTATCTAAATTCGAAGGGTTCACATGACAAGCCTCAGGTTTCGCTGACGTACCCTCTAGTCAATTTACCCCGTTTTTGGGGTAGCGATGGATCTTTTTGCCTTATCCTGGTGGTGCCTATGTGCGACACGTCTGTGCCACGCCTATGGAATTTCGTAAAATTACACAACATTGAATAAAACAGAACATAGAGAAAGGAAAAAAGAACTTACATGTTATTTGAATAGAAACGGAAATAGCACAGTAACATAATTTAGGTACTCGTCGACAACCAATACGATCGAGACTGAACAACTGTGATTAACCACAGCAACCATAAAACTATTTATGTACATTATTTTATAACATTATCCTGAACCTGTTAGTCACAACACCCATATCCGAATGCATTGTACATAAAGTGGCGTGTACCAATTACCAAACCAAACAACAAACGAGGATCCACCTCTCAGCATAAACCTTTGAAAGTCTTTGCAGTAGGCCTAGTTTAGCTTTACGGCTCTACGTAATAATTAGTTTCAAAGTTGCTCCAGAAATGATGCGGCAAATCCCTTTAAAAGCTTACACTTTTGTTTATGTTGCTTCACCCACACAAATTAGGATAATATGTACGACACACATGAAAAACTCGCGCATCAATAAATTCTGCTCTAAAAATTAGTACTCGAGGAGACTCGACAGTCCTTGTAGCCTTAACTATCGGTCCGACAAGGTAAGATAACCAGTGGCATTCCATTGAAGTCCATTTTTCAGTAGTGAAAATGGACTTCATAACCATACTAGTTCCAAAAGATATATTCCATTAAAATTTCAGTCTTCTACATAGCCCTGACTCTGACACTGACCCTGGCCGACTCTAGATTAGATTTTATGCTACAAACTACAAGAACCATGGTATTGGTAGTACTTACAAATAAAGTTAGTAAGTACATGGTATTGGTACCTGTAATTTTAACTATTTATTCTTTTGTTTTTATTACGACCTGGAGAAGGAACAAGCATAATTTTGCCCACCTGATGTTAAGTTGTTACCATTGCCTATAACACAGTATTGCCTCGTAGGTCACGCTCCTTAAAAAACTTGCCCTACGATGCACTGCCTTGTGTCCATCAACTTGAGGCATACAGGTGTTAAAGCCTCATGTTCTTTGATGGATCGTCTTTAGACATCAGCTGTTTCTATATCCCTTTAAAGTCCTTTTTTTTTAAGAATGTTCTCGTACCTTTCCACGGATCTGTTGTTGTGGACAGCCATACCGAAGCCTTCTGGGGGCGCAGCAATGTACAGCGGAGGCGCCGGCTCCGTCGCGGGGCATAGTCCTGCGCCCGTCGACGCGTTCGAAGCCGACGAGCATGACGAGTTCGAGTGGTTTAGTGCTGGAAATGAAGAAGTATGGATCATCGAGCCTGTTACGCATTAGTTTCTTAACAATTTGATACACAGAATAAAAATATAAAAAAAAAACTTTATTGATTTTATATACAATACTATTTGTTGGAGCTCCGTCTACCAAACTAAGCTGTTGCCAACTTGTATCTTAGTAGATAGTGCCTTCCCTTTGATTCCCATTGATGTTCCAATGTACTTTATCTAATTTTAATTCGTTCATTAATTCGTAAGCTAGGATAAAAAAATAAGAAATAACATAAACATAAGTGACATGCGAGTAAAATAAAATCATATTACATATGTAAAAAAAACCGACGTAGTGCGTGTCGGACTCGCGCACGAAGGGTTCCGTACCATTATCTATAAAGGTAAAAAAACTTTTGTTGTATGGGAGCCCCCCTTAAATATTTGTTTTATTTTAATTTAATTATTTATTGTTAAAGTCAACATATAACTAAATATTCTGTGAATATTTCAAGCGTCTACCTATTGTCGTTATCAATATCGAGCTAAAACGAGCAAAAAAATCACGTTTGTTGTATGGGTGCCCCCCTTAAATATTTATTTTATTCTGTTTTTAGTACTTATTGTTATAGCGGCAACAGAAATACAGCAACTGTGAAAATTTCAACTGTCTAACTATTACGGTTCATGAGATACAGCCTGGTGACAGACGGACAGACAGACAGACGGACGGATAGTGGAGCCTTAGTAATAGGGTGCCGTTTTACCCTTTGGGTACGGAACCCTAAAAATCCCCGGCTCAAACAAAAACACGGAAAACTGAGATAGCTATGAACCGCCCCCCAAAAGAATAATCATTCTACTAAATAATAAACCGCGTGTGAATATCGGCCCATGCCTTTGGGAACTACGATATGAACACATACATGAAACCTATAACACTCCTGTAACTATTATATAACTGTAACTGTAATATAATATACTATAACTGTTTTTGCGATTAAAAAACTTGCCTCTGAATATAGCATACGTTTGATCATATAATCTCGTTCTTATACAATGTGTACTTTACCTAACCTCTATCAAAGCAAGGTAAAACGTAAAACACTTTTGAGGCCCTGGCAGATTTTTTGCCCGTTTTGCTGATGAGAGACCGTAGCTCGGATGCAAATATCATACGATCGATTAGAATAACGTGTGAGCGTTTAACTGTCAGTTGACCATATAAGCAGATGATGACTTACCAGGCAGAGGTCTATGCACAGACGTGACGTATCTATTGCCGTCCATGTAGCCCCGGTCGGGCTCCGCAGTGTGCGCATGGTGGCTGTGGATCCCGTGCTGGTGGGTATAGAAGCCGTCTGGTGGATGCAAGGGAACACCACCACCCCCCTCCTCTTCGTCGACTTTTTGGGAGAAGCTGTAGGCAAGACAGAATACATGTTTAGATTTGATATCTAGGAAATAAAGTAATGTTGGTGACTTAGGTTGTAGACAGATATTCTGGAATGGAATGTCAGCATCAGCCGGTAGTGTTAATATATCATTGAAGGGAAATGGTTCTAAGGTAGAAGGGACACTCTTATGTAAGGGTAAAAGAGTAACGTAAATGGGAACTTAGTGGATTAATAAAAAAGCTGCCAGCTTGCAAAACTATATCTAAAGCCTTGTTACGATGATCAACCGAAAATATGATATCTCCATAAGACACAAAGTAAATTCCATTCCAAGTTTAATTTGCTTGACCTACATATCCGAAACATGAAAAGTTATCTGGCCAGCAATACATCAAATTCCTCTTATCAATAGTCTCCTATACTGCCAGATCTTTCATAACATTGCGACACAAAACTACGGATATCTCGATCAAACATTTGCTCAGCCCAGGATATCTGGGACACAAAAAGTTGGCAAACAGCCTGTTCCACAGTTTCTTCACTGTTGCTATCCTTGTCGCTCCCATTAGGAGCACAAAGGAGGAAACGGGACGTAACTCCCCTTTTTATGGTTTAAAAGAGCAATTAAAATCTTAGCTTCGCAATGAATACGGCACGTGTGGATTACGAAAGACAAGGTATTGTTATAGTTATGAGTTCGTTTCCTACTTGTGATAAGAAGGCTCACAAGACGTTAGTCTAGATTTAAGTATCATTATTTTAAGGGGCTTGTTTGTAGATTGAATTAGCTAACTATATGTTAGCTTAATATTATTATGGACTACGGCGCGACTTTTCTAACTCTAGTTTATGATTCTCCCAAATTATTTAAGCGCAAATTTCACACGTTATATAAACTAATATCAATGAAAATGTTACGTTTGTCTATTTACACAAAAGCATACTTAAAGTCAGTGTCTCGTCACGCGATTTAAGGCCGAGGACAAGTAAACACGATAATGCAGCAACCAACCAGTTATAAACATCGACAGTTCCTTGACAATGACTGACCGAGGCACTCGACCGCGTCCACAGAATAACGTTGCGTCCGTACTTTTCGAAGCGTGACGCGTAGGTACGCATTACAAATATTTGTTCGCATAATACATACGAGAAGTAGCCGATGCACTACTCTATTTTACCTGTACTTCAGTCTTCGGCAGACCGCATAGGTACTAAACAGCCAAATTTTTTGAAAACTTTTTGGCTGTTTCGTTCGAGGGCTTGTTTAGTGCGCGCCTGGTATTTATGTTGGTGTAGGCCGGTTAGTGACACGGACTTCCAGCCCTAAGATTGTATGTTTTAATCTCAGCAGAGCTATGAATTTCTCCTCGTGAGAAATTTTAACACAGAACAAACAGATGTCTGGAAAAAAACAGACATGTCCCACTAGAACCACAACTCTTATAGCTTAAAATAAGCTTCTATAAAACACACAGAACTTATACAGTACAATGATATTAAGTAGGGTTTAGTGTAGATTCCAATTATATTGCCAACTTGCGCAAATATGCCTAAACTTATTTAGTGGCTAAATATGATTTGAGGAGTTGTCAAATCATACAAATAAGACAAAGTTAAACATGTTTAGTCGCTACATACGCTTAGGGGTGCTTGTGCAAGTCGGCCTAAATGTTTTACATTCATCAATTGAAGACAATTTATACACGGTATCCTTTAAATCACTGTTTTCCCAGAACAAACGTTGTTCGGACCATGGTCTACAAAGGGTTTATAACATTTCCGATTTCCTTTTTTTTTTAATTTGATTAAATAAAAAACGAAATCGGTCTTTGAAAAACATAAAAAGTTACGATTTTAAAACGTCTATTTTAACGTTACGCCCTACAACATAGTCAGCGCGCTCGCCGGCGCCGGCGAGCTACTACTCGTAGGTATCTGACTTAGGTCAGGTAATATTTGTTGCATGTGCCATTGACTCAAATTTTTATGTACCATTCGAAATTCTATTTTTGCCATGACTACAGAGTACTTTTGAATAGACTGGACAGGACGCCTGTCGTTCACCCCTGAATGCCGCCGCCGTATCGCCACAAAAGAAATAATAGTAGGTAATACGCTATTTCTAAAGCTTTATGTCACGGTTAGTTATTGAACAAAGTTAGACTTATTTGAGAAGGTCTAGATTTTATTTTTTTATTTTCTTATTTGATGCTATAAACAGTTAGTAGACCATGGTCTGAACAACGTTTGTTATGGGAAAACAGTGATTTAAAGGACACCGTGTATACAGCGCCTTATTATTTCCATGTTATTAAACAGTAACCATTTCTCTTCCTAGACGGTAAAACTTCACACACAAAATATATAATAACTGGGTATAGATGTACAATAACAATTTCTCACAAGTATTCATCGTGTATATCAAATTAGCACAAAAGCTAAAAGCACATCGACTGTCACGATAGACGGAGAAAGTCCGCAAAACCATACAATTTAGTTAGCGAGCCGGCTGTATCTACCGATATCTAAATAATGGTGATTCTGAATCCGTGTCTAGAAATCGGAACTAAACGGAGCCATGTCAAGGCAAATCTCTACGTACATTAACATAATTGTTTTTTTTTAATACGGACTTTAAGCCCCAAAATCAACCAATGTTGCTTATATAAAATTACTTACGTAAGCGCAAACATTTCAAACAAGTTAAAAAGATTGATTTGCAGATCGATGTATCTTTGACATCTCTGACCGCTGGTAATGGTGTTTTCTCGCAGTATTAATAAAAAATTGCGATAAACCATATCACATACCTCATCCTCAGATCGCAATTCTATAAACACGCTGTGGGTGAAGTCGGTCTGCGGACGATGATGATGAACATGCTCCTATATGTATGTATGAGGTAGCTAAATCACATTTTTGAGTCGGAATTGTGCAAAACCCGCCCTAAAATTCTGCTCTTCAAAATTTAAATGCATGGCTTTACAATTCTGGCTTTAACTTTTCACGTAACGCTTGTGAATAGAGCCACAGAAATTTGCATAGATGAAATATAACATAAATCTCTTTGACTTTTATCCTACTAATAAAATGCGAATGTTTGTGTGAACGCTTAATATCATTGGATGTGTATGTAAACTCCGTAACAGCTATAACAGTACAATTTTAGAAGCTGTCCTCACACCACCCGTCCAACGGTTGTGAGCTATTAGAGAGCTTTATTAAGAAGGTCTATATTCATTACAGCACGTGCAGACAGATTGAAATGACGATGATAATGATGATTATTAGATAAAGAGAATTTGTTAAGTTATAATTATGAATACGGGATTTATAACGAACCGTCTTATCGGTGTTTCGACCGACAATGTTTCGGTTCAATACATAAACCTTCATCGGGGTGAGTGCGATCCCGTTCCGAAAAACGTCTCGCCTCGCACATACAACCCGTAGCGGATCGAACTCACCCTGATGAAGGTTCACGAATTGAACCGAAACATTGTCGGTCGAAACACCGATAAGACGGTAGGTGATAAATCCCGTATTTCTAATAATACCTATATTTATAATAACAATGATTGAAATCAATCACGAAAGTTTTCTAAGTAAAATTGTTTTTTATCGTGGTGCCAATAAAGTGTTTTCTTTTCTGTTCTAACGTTTGTCACCTCTTAAAGCACATAGGCGATCACACACACATCGGATATCAAGCAAACAAAACCATAAGACAGAAACTAAATTCAAACACTATAAGCATGCAAGTTTTATTATCCACAATGCATTGTTACGAAACAGAATTTCGGTGAAAGTGCGATTGTATTGCATTATTGTTGAAATAAGTATGTTATTGTGTGGCACAAAAGTCAATCTGTTTGATGAAATGTCTGCAATGCTTTACTCGGTCACCATTGTAAATGCAACGATGTAAGAAGCTGACGATGTTAAGGTGGTCACAGATCGTACCGGCGATGATGAGGTTAAAATAGGACAGAGCTTGCCTATAAAAGAAGTTGTAGAACGAGGACACGCCGTGGCGGCAATAGATAGTTACAAGCACGCCACAGCCCGTCAAATAGCCTACAGAAAGAATCCGTGCTGCTGTCAGTAAGAGAAATGACCATTTGCCTTCATGTGAGATTCGCACATTAAATAAATAAATACTGGACATTTCACACAGCGCTATCTAGCCCCAAACTAAGCAAAGCTTGTACTATGGGAACCAGATAACTGATAGAATACTTATATACATCTTATTTTTTGTACATACATACCTTTATTGTACATGGTGTTTGGTAATATACGAGAATAGACTATTCTATTCTCGTTTAAGTACATATGTACTTAATAGACGATATTCAAGTGACGGTTTCTCAAAACAAAAAGACTTCTCGAAAAAAAACTACTAGTTATATTATCAAATTTTAAAGAAAATCGACTAAATTTAGGGGATTAATTCGATATAAAACTTACTGCCTACTATTACAATCCACATCCAAAAATAAAGGCCGATTTGATATCTCTTTCGGAAATGGCTGCGGGTTTTGGGTTAGAAAGGGACAACAAGAGACATATCGAGACGTCACCAATACAGTATTTATGATAGATGGCAAGCATTATGCACAACAGCACAACATAAGTTTAATAAAGTGTTTGTTTTTACCTGCCAAAATTAATTTCACATTTCTATGGCAAACATTTCACAAATTTATTTATTATGCTCATCAAAATAGCTCCTTTCATTTTTGTGCGTATATTATCAAACAGCTTATATAGAAAAATACCCAAATCCGGAACAAATATCTGTAGACCGTACTAACATTTGTCCCGCAGCGGGAATCGAACCCGCAACCTCCTGCTTCTCTTCGCAACCTCCGGCTATTCGTCCACTGCACCATAGACATGAAAACTGAGACAAAGACTGCGCAAGAAAAAGAACGCCAAAATAATGTGTCTGCTTAATGAATTCTCGAATTTGATGATCTGATCCTGAAGCCAAAAACCATTCCCTATCGTATTACTTGTAAGTACCACGAAAGCGGCGATTACCCATCCCAACTTTGCCATAAAACTTAACGAATATTAAGTAAGTTTATTTCTAAAGAAGACCTAACAAATAACAATATCAGTAACAAATAACAACCAAAGTTAGCGAAACCGACAATACAGTTCGTAGTTGCAAACTTTCAACTGTTCCAAACGTAGAAAGTTATCATGTTGAATACTGCATTTGCTAATGAAATTCTACTTCAATTTAGCTTTAGCTTATCTGAGCATGTGAATAAGTTTCCCTTTTAGTAGCGACAGTAAAGTACTACTAGAGTTAAGTTCACCGTCCCGTTTCAAAATGAATGCAGGTGTTTGAAACTGTAATACTCTACATTTTCCTCTCCAACTTAAAACTTACCTCGTGTAACCTATTATATGGTGTTGTATAAACAAAATACATTTGGGATATAAAATAAACTAGTGGTTCGCGCCGAACGGAGATCTCGCGAGTCTCTCATATAAAAAAAAATCATTTGTAATCTTAGACATCAAAATAGTGCCACGAAACATACATACCAAATAACTTGACGTACAGTTTCATTCAAATTACTAGGAACGGGAGTTCATGTAATTGGTTCCACTTTTTTGGGGTAGAAATTGCAGTTATTCCGGATTTCAGACTTTTGCCTATATTTGTGACACTAAAGCTACACGAATACCAAATTTCAGCATTATGGGGTCACTGGACGTTAAAACTGAACTTTAACGAAATTCACAGGGTACACCTGTGAATTTCGTTAAAGTTCAGTTTTTATTAGGGCTAATAACTAATAACCACTAAAAATAAAAACGGGGTCGAAATGTACTCACAAAGACCTTTTATTAGACGTGCAATTTGACCGGATAGTCCGTCCCATTTTGGTGCTTTTACCCCCCTTGAGCCCCAATATCTCAACAACAATTTCACATTTTTAGCTCATTTAATCACACCAGGATTGTGCCAACACTATCTACCTATATATCAAATTTCACGATGATCGGATCAACGGCTTCGAAAGTTATCCTCGGACAATCAAACATACATACAACGCCGATTTGCCCAAGCTGATTTGGGGATCTTGCTTCGCTCGATCAATTATTCCGGGCCATGGTCAGTACGGTAATTTAGTTCCGATTTCTTGGGCCGACCGATGGTAGCTTCGAAATTACATCAGTCTGTATGAGCGATTGCTTCCAGACAAACCTGGACTGAAGGTATTGGTACTATTGTTATGCCAGATGAGATATCTGTACAATGTATGTGTTACTTGTTCATAATACAACTACTTAAACTGAAAGTGGTGAATACAGGTGTGTAATTGTGATGTAGGGATGTTACGGAGCTTCGATTGACTCCGAAAGGTCGGAACTTCCGATTAATTTTACGACACCGACTTCCGCTTGTTTGTAGGCCAGGTTTTCGGACGGCCTATAAACACCGATATTAAATCATAGATTCCACTGCCTTATTTTTGAAGTGAAACTTCTTTACGCACGCTTGACTTGGGGAGTAAGCTGGTGAATGCGTTACGAAAAGTGCAAACGGAAGTTGAGCGGGAGATATAAGTTAGTAAAGATAGAAAAAGAGAGAAAGTTACGTTTAGTATAATTTTAAATGTTAATGTGCAAGTGCGAGTTGCATCTGTCCAGAATGAACATAGACTGATCGACCTACAGACGTGTGGACCATTTTGTAATTGAACAATTTTATAAATTAATATTTTGAAAAAGAAGTTTTACTTCAGTCGTGTGGTCTAAAGCGCACTCGTTTTTTTTAATATTAAACGTTAGACACAAACTTACAGGCCTCGTGATATTAGGTGGTCACGGTCGCCTATAAACCCTTTCAGCACTCTTGGTACTGCAGTCGTTTCCTATATGCCTAGTCATAATCTTAATACCCTTTTCTTTACCAAATTACAGAAAAAAACTTCTCGATACACAATTTAGATGCGACGACCAATGTGTGCGAATAGCCGGCTAAGGCGCAGGAGGTAGCGGGTTCGATTCCAGCTGCGGAACAAATTTTTGCATAGTCCTCAGATATTTGTTCCGGGTTTGGGTATATTTTATATATTATAAGTAATATTTACAAAATATATATATATATAAGTAAATACTTATATATATTTTTATCAGTTATCTGGTTCCCAGTGTAGTATGATGTCCAACATTATTTATTTAAGTTGCAATGACTCGCTCTTCAATATTTATGTTGAGCGTGTTTCGAAAACAGCAGAAAACTTCAAAGCTTTGCACAATCCAAACAATATTGCAAATCGTTTACATACTCGAAAACTCTCAAGCGGTACAAGTTACGTGAATTCTCTTGAAGTCTGGAACTTGTCAGTCGCAAATTCTATAGCAAATAGAAATAGATATTGCAGACCGTCGCAAGAAAAAGTTTCAAACTCCCAGATGAAGATGGAAAATAAAAAATATACAGTAGACAGTTTGTAAAATTTTACTTAGAAAACTTTCGTGATTGATTTCAATCATTTTTATAAATACGGGAACACGTACCGTCTTATCGGTGTTTCGACCGACAGTGTTTCGGTTCAATTCGTGAATTCGGAGCGGATCGCACTCACCCTAATGAAGGTTCACGAATTGAACCGAAACATTGTCGGTCGAAACACCGATAAGACGGTACGTGATAAATCCCGTATTTATAATAAAGTTTGTAAAATATGACCAAGTTTCGACATCTACTTTTCAAGTTTACCTATACGAAAATCTCTGGAAAATTAAGTTAAAGACAGCTTAAAACTTACCAGCGTACCTCATTTCAAATTCCAAGTAGGTAACTGATGGTAAAAGTATTTATTGTTCGAGTTCCAGTATTAGTTTCCAGGGAATTTTGTTTCAGTCATTAGGTCCTTTTCTTGGCAACCACACAAAGAGCTACACAGAGACTCAATCCATGATGACCAAGAAATAGTCACAACGTATTTAAACTTAAAAATGAAGCACCCAAAGTGTTCCGGTCGTATATACAGTACTTAATGCACACATTTGCAAAGCAACTCGTAATCAATCCCCGCATGACTATGCAGCGTGACAATCTGTATTACCATTGGTCCTTAATTACACACTTCAATCAGCATTGAACGCTAGTCATAGTTTTTATTCGTCCTAACGCACTAAACATCCTAGAAATAGCGATTTCCCTTCAAATTCAGAGATCAACATTTATTTTCCTTTTACTAAAACAAACGCAAGATTTCGTTTACTGAACGAAACGTTTGCACTTGAAATGTGGGCGAGCAAACAGGATGTTTATTTACTAGCCCAGATTGTGATTAGTGGAAATCGCAGAAGCAGATTTAAAGTTTATCAACGAAGTTGATCTGTGAAGTTTAAATATTAAATTATGGACAGTTTATACATAAAGTGACACTAATAAAGAAATAGTACCTAACACGACAGGTTACTTACACACTACTTGCACTAGCATGCCAAACGTATTTAGTGGCCAAATATGATTTAAAGAGTTGTCAAATCATACAAATACGTCAAATTTAAACATGACACTATGCTGATTAATATGACTAAACACTATGATAACTAAACAATATAACACTATGATTAAACATGGCACGATGACACTAAATACGTTTAGGGATCGTTGTGCAAGCCGGCCTTAAACGAGCGATGACTTTTATAAGTCTTGTAGAGAGAGACCTTGAAGATCCTGAAAAATGAGTGCGAACAAATGACGCGGATGTAAACAGTATACATACTAGAAGAACAACAAACGGATAAACTAATAGATCAAAACGCTTACAGATTAAGGCACCTCCATTTCAGCGTAACCGCTTTCCACATTGTGAAGACCCTACACAAAATGCCGAATCTACAATACTACACTGTGGTGAGAAGTCCTACGTAAAAGTAGTACAATGAATGCATAATACTGCGTCAACCTTTTAAGTTCCGTTATACAAAGCCAACCAATTAACCCGTCAGGCTCTTGTTTTGTTGGGCAGACGCCAGCCTGAACTGATACTAAGCGTTGGCTTACTCATGAGATTTTATGAAACCATCTCAGTATAATAACATGAGGATATTTCTTGGCTACATTGAAGGGGAACTATGCAAAACACCTCTACCAAAATATAGGATAAATAATCGTCGTGTCCTATCAAAGTTTTAACAGAATCCCGATCGCTGACAACACAAGTTTTAAAACCAACAAAAACCGGTATTTCAGCATTTGGAAGCTACACCGCTTTGTTTATAAAACTCTGCAACCCCAGCGGCTCGTAGGCATTTGCTTCGTGTAATAACCTACAATTTTTCGCCAAAACTAGGTCGGTTCTGCAACCATTCAGGCGTATTAATCAAGTCGGCGACTGAATGGAGGACAGGACAGGGTTGCTAGACTTGCTAGAATCAGGCTGTGCCTTGAGAAAGTTTGAGCTAACTGAGTATTGCACTATAATGTCTTGTGAACTTGTAACATTCGAACTGAAATTAATAGGTATGAGTTAATTGAAATGCAATGTGGCATTTGAACTGTAGAAGACCATGCTTATTTAAATAACTGTTAAATTATAATTTAGAGCTCATCTAGTCACATTTTATAGCATTCTGCACAAATACGATTAGGCTACAACACCGATAAAAATTTTGATCTACTGTAGCTCCGATCCAAGAGCCCCATACCTAGTTTTCTTGAATGCGGCATAAAGTCAATTTAAAATAATGCTGCAACCGCAGTTTTAATAAAACCGGACATTGACCATCCAATATCGAGGCACCTGACAACCCTGCTACCCCACGAACGACAATAGGGGGATGTTGCGCTCCATTTGACAGATAAACTGCACTCGTATACTTAGTGCTCTCGGTTTACTTGGGAACTTTGAAAAATCTCCACTAATGATACGCTTTGTGTTCGAGATAATTGTTGCGAATTTGTCGGATAAAAGTTTCGGTGTTTCGCGTAATGATTCCATTATTAAGTTAAATGAGGCAGAATAAACCATACTTGGTAATGCTTATATATTGTTATAAGAACCGATATGAACAACCACATTTAAAGAAGTTTAGAAACCATCATGGTTATGAATACTATTTGGAGTAAAAACGAGATATTTACCATGCTTTACCTGAATATCGCCTTGATGCTGTACTTACGCCATAAGTACAGCATCAAGACGATATTCCGTTCTCAAACACAATTAAGACAGCTGCTGCGTTCGCCGAAGGACAGAGACCCTCTGGGCGTATATATTATACCGTGTGACTGCGGTAAATGCTACATTGGTAAAACGAAACGTATCTACTAGGTTGACTGAACACATACGTGCAATGAAGAATGTCGAACAGTTGTCAAACAGTTCTGCAGTGGCGAAGCATTCCCTAGATTCTGATTCGACGCATTACATACGTTTCGACAAGACCCGGGTTTTAGCGAGAGAGAAGTTCTTCGTTCCTCGCAAGATCCGAGAGGCGATAGAAATAAGTCGTGTGCCGAACTTTAACAGAGATAGAGGATGGGTTCTACCGCCAGCCTGGAGGACATGTCTTCATGATGCAAGTGACAGAAGAGTGAGTGAACCTGGTAGAGACATAGTTAGTGTTGTGTGTTTGCCTGTACCAAGAACTACCGAAAAGAGCAGCAGTGATGATAATGATGATGACACAGCCGGTCAACGCGCTGTGCTTTCGTTGACCCAATCCCCACCACCCCGCCCGTCCACTCGCGCGCAGAGGGCAGCGGCGCGCAGTGCGAGGCGAGACGTTATTCGAAGCGGATCGCACTCAACCTGATGAAGGTTCACGAATTCAACCAAAACATTGTCGGTCGAAACACCGATAAGACGGTACGTGATAAATCCCGTATTTATAATAATAATTGAAAACAATCACGAAAGTTTTCTAAGTAAAAGCAGCTAACAAATATTAGCACGCCTGCGAGCAGCTAGAATACATTTACAAGCATAGATTTAACCTTTTATTGTAATTTTTGTGTACATATTTAGCAAATAAAAGATTGTATATATGGTGGGAAAAGGGCAGAAAGATAATCATATGATTTTTTTGCCTATATATTGGTGCCCAAGACCTAAGCGATTCCACAGTGTGATTGAAGCGTCCATCAATTAGTTAAAAAACATTGTCTGAATTTAAAATTATTTTATACAGGTATCTACCATCGAGATAAACAGAAGAAGCCTCATCTTAGCAGCATCATTTTAGTATTACTTTACTTAAGCTTTAGCTCGACCTATATAAAATAAACAATCTTTTAAACTAAGTCCTTCCTTATTTTGTAAATACTTTAGTTAAAAACATTGTCGCGTTCATTAGCACTCTGTCATCGCAATGATTATGATTTCAAATGTTAATTTATTATGGAACTGGTTGTGAAGCCTTGAAGCCGGTTCTGCTATTGTTTGCAAAACCCGCTCGTGCAACTCTGAGAAAATATTCATATAAAATGTACAATGGCTTTACAAGTTTTAGCTTATCATCATCATCCCACCCACAGGCCGTCCACTACTGAGCATAGGCCTCCCCTATAGATTTCCGGATCGTTTTTCCATCTAGTGGGGGTCAGTCTTACGCTGCGCTTTCCAGTGCGTGGTCTCCACTCGAGAACCTTTCACACCATCAAAATTTTAGTTATCAGTGTTGTTTAATATGTGTTTTTAGTGTAGTTAGTGTTGTTTAGTATCTTTGACTAATTTGGTCATAGTCTTTTAAGTTACTAAAACAATAGACATATATTACTTGTATACCAGTCTGTTTATCAATTATTTACTTATTTGCAACACTCATATAACCATACGGTAATATAAAACATACGGTAGTTATCAATTAGTATAATTTATACAGTAGATTTCACCACATTTGCTGTAAATTACGGTTTTTTCCCAGCCAGTTTTAATGAATGTGGTCCTTATTTAATTTATAATACATGTATTTACACAATATTAAAAAAAATCAGTACTTTTCCAAACTTTCAGATACCAAGTAGACAATCTGGTCATTTTATTGTACCTATATATGTAAATCTACAGCACATTTTACATTACTGCAGGTAAATTAAATTTTGTAACATAACTATTTATTGGCTTCTTCCCAACTAAGCGCCCCTTGCCAAACCTTTCTAAAATGGCTTCTGTGAGACCTTGAATGTAAGTTACGTTACCGACAAACTTTTATGGCCCTACGAGTATCTAAGGAAATGGTAGCCTTTACTAGAAGACATCACTTACATTTTGGGATAGTTTTATGGTAAACGTTTATTTATTTTTTTAAACCTTAGTTGCGATTTCAGTTCACTCTATATCAAATGTATGTTTATGCTGATAATGATGATGTGATATTTCCATCAATATCTCTGCTAATTTTGTGGGCACTATAATCTGGGTCGTACGATACTAACGAGAGATTAAAATGATACTAATGTTCCGAGCTCGAGGTTTGCGGGTTCTGTTATTTTCACCGATACGTGAATATTCACGAAATATTTTGCAAGGTTTTATAAAACAAATTTGGATTTTTGAGGAAATATAACGGACAAACATTCTGTAGAAGGGAAATTGATTTATGCAGTTTAATGATCCAACCATGAAACAGATTGCTGACTAGGTTAGGTGCACTCCTGCATGTGCAAGGAAAAATTACTTATTTAAATTTTCCTTTCTGTTGTGCGTTGTAAGTTTTAAATCGACTTGGCGAAGCCACTGCCGTGTCCTGAGGTTAGTGCGATCAGGAATTCCACTTCCGAAAATGCACTTTTAGCAACGAAAGAAAGTTCCTATCATCTTTCACAGATGTAAAACAAAATTATTGAATCCTACATGGATTCAATTTTGATAAAGTTTTAATATATAAATCTATTTACATAATTATGCTTCAACATTCCGAAAATAAATTCTAGGTAATAAATATATGAAAAACGAAACACAATTTTAAACAATTACCTAAATGTTATGCAAATATTAACCAAGCTGGGAAGAGACCATTATAAATTATGAAAAATTTTTGCCTCTCCTATTGTTATGCTAATGTGGGTTTACACAACATATCACAAGCCCCGATAATAAACGAGTTAGAAACGAGAACCCTATTTCGAAGATCATTATTTCAAAGACAGAATTATATTTGTACTAAAAACGGGATATTTACCATGATTTGTGAGTTTTTGAGTATCCCGATATTTCGACGCAGTTGCATGCGCCATGATCACGGGCAAACTGAAGTCTTTGCAAGTGGGTAGTTATTAGTAGGTATAACGATCTACCCTCTTTCTTAGTCTTTTGCTAGGAATGAATTCACTGCTACTATTTACTACCACCGGTTTCATTCTCGATCATAACTCGATTCCGACACACAACACTCACGTTTCACAAATCCGAAGAAATGAAGTTTCAATTACGCGTCCTGATACCGTGAGTGTTGTGTGTCGGAAACGAGTTATGATCGAGAATGAAACCGGTGGTAGTATTAGTGGATTCATTCCTGGCAAGAGACTAAGAAATAGTGTTATAAACCATACTAGTTTCAAAATTTATAAAGACAGAATTATTTAATATATATCTATATTAAAATTATTATTATATAATAAAGAACGATCTCAATAAAGTGATTCTTCAATAAAAAAACATCAACTTTCGAAAAGTCGTTACATAAGCATTGATATTAAGTTTTTTTTCTTACGAATAAATCTTCGTTTGACCACAATCTCACCTGATTGTAAGCGATGCTGTGGTCTAAGATAAATCACAAAGATCTAGAAGACACCAATTCACTCTTACCTTAAGTAAAGTCAATGAATTCATTTCGGGTTAAAATACATAATTTCGGAAGTATGATACATTTCTAATTCATTCTGTATTGATTTATTGCGAACTTTTAATATTCTGTAAATAATTGAGAGAGAAAATAAACCAGTTGGATACACAAGATACCCACAAACCAATGCGGGTTGCTCTAGGAGACTAGAAGTATACTAGATATGTCCCCCTACATTCTATCTATCTATCTCTATTATAATTAGTGACTGAACTTATTTCTGCTGCTAAGCATTGCTATTTTTAAGTATGCAGGGTATGATGCTGGTGAATTTATTGGTACGTAAATGAGGATTTTTACTTGCTTGCAGGGTTATTAATGCAATGCAATCTAGAACCAAGTCTTAGTTGAATGTAGTATGTGAAGTAATGCAATTGTTATAGGGTGTAGTAACCGTTTTATTAAGAGCTAATCCCCGTCTCAATGAGTAGTCGTGAAAACCCCAGACTGAATTCCTCAAGGAAAACACATACGCGCTGTGCGATAAATAAAAGAAATAAAAACACCATTATTGTGACGTGCTGAACGCCGAAGAGTGAGCTTGCACTGTGTTCAGCTATTTCGCACATAAGACGATGTGCAATCTGTATGCGAAAAATAACCCAGCGGCGGACACTAGTCGTTTGTTAATGAATGAGGAGGGGTAAACCTGAACACTTATGTCTCATATTTAGGTTTTATTTTATTGTAGACTCTTCATTCATTTCAAAACATTTCTCGGATTTCAATTATAGGATCTACAGCGTACTTTAGAATTACTTAGAATTAAAGTGACACCCGCGCCGAACTACACGACCTTGTCCATTGGTCAATAATCTCGTAATAAAAAACTGAATATAAAGCATTATATCTAAAATTCCCTATCCTTTTCACCTGGCTAGAACAAATCTACCCGTATTCCTTTGAAATAAATTTAAATGGACGATACTACGATTCCTAGGGTAATTTTGTAATGCGAAAACTGCAAAACTCTATTAACTACAAGTAAGTAATAAAGTGTAGTCTAGGTGCAATCTAAACTCTCACTGGGCTCAAAGAGTACGGTGCAAATGTAATAACCAAGCCATAATCCAGAGCCTTAACGCCCAAGTTATAAGAACAGGAAGAAAATTGCAATATCGTTTCCCTAAGTTACTTAGTCAGTTTAAAGTGGAAGTTTGATCAAACGCAGAGTTTAATTAAAGTTAGCAAAAGGTGCGCGAATCATCCCAGTTATGTTTCTGTGATAAATTATCTAGGTACTACGAACCTTTTTAATTGGTAATGTTTTCAATTTCATTATTTTATAATATTAATGTTTTTCTTGGCATTTCTTTATTGTTATATTTTTGCTGCCGTCATATTTCTGAATAAGTACCAATCTAAGTTTTACTAAATACTAGCTGACCAATCCGCAGCTTCGCACGCGTAGTTTTTCAATAAAAACATTACCCTCCTTCTGCGCAGTTGGGTAAAAAGTAGCCTACGAGTATGTCACCCGGTTATAGTGTAGCTTCCCAACAGTGAAATATTTTTTAAATCAGTCCAGTAGTATCGGAGCCTATTCAATACAAAAAAACAAATCTTTCCTTTTTATAATATTATTAGTATAGATAATATTAGATTGTTATTTAGAATATTTATTCTCATTGCAATATATTTTAATCTTAGCGGCAAAAGCTAGTTCTGACAGGACAGGCATTCAACCATAGAGTATCTATAGAGTTGTGCAACGTAAACACTATAGAGTTGGCACTCTTGAGACCATCAATCAAAATCTCGCTATCAGTTTGTGTATACAAACAAAATTGTGTGAATTGTCACAGTAGATGTAAATATTAAATACAAAGTATTCAAACACTATAATAGTTGTACAAAGTAATACAAGTATACCTAGAAAACTATAATATATTGCTCGACCGCATGAAAAAGCGAGTATTTACGAATATTTGAAGTAGAGAAGTGAACGCGACGCAAAACGCGACGCGCGCTTCAGACCGAAACGTAGATGACTAAATGAGCTGGATAAATTCCTGCCAGATTCCTGACCTGAAATTCCTGACCACAAACAGCTCAGGATCGCGTAGTTGGGAAACTTATTCCCAGCAGTGGTACACGAACGGCTGATAATAATAATAAACAATTACACGAAACAGGCCAACTTATGATGTGGTCTTATTATAACGTTCAGTTGTAACTTGTAACCTATAGTGGCGTTTGCCACTGTCATGAGATCCACCCTTTAGGCCAAAATAATCGCCTATGGAGACTTTGCCAACAGCAGTGAGAAAATCACTTCTTAGCTCTTCCAGTACCTAATTGGTTTTAATTTTTTCTTTTATCACCCAAGAACATCTTGCCAACTTACCCGTGATCAGGCTTCTGACAGAACCACGACCTGGTCAGCTTGGCCGCTTCGAGGAGCACTCCTCCAAGATCTCCAATCCTCATGCCAGCGCACGAACAGCAAACATCACCCTCCCCTTCGCCCACTAGCACTATGCGTGACTCTGACTTCGCCACTTTGGCTGGTTGAACTTCTAGTCCACACTTAGTTGAGAAATCAGTTTTTAGACATCAATTTACACCTTTTGAGAACCACAGGATTAGCAAGCTTAAATCCAGAACACTAACACTTTTATTTCAAATTGGATACAAGATTTGTTTATGTCACTTTTATTTAGATCACTGTATACCGTTAATGTTAATTACAAATCTCTTGTATTGTATTTACTTTCAATATCTCTGTTTATTTTTCCAATATCATCAACAGTTTGTAAATTATCGTATATTATTACTGTTGACTTTGCAGTTCTAATAAAAAACAATACGGTGATAAAAAACACAATTAGCTCCGTAAACACGACCGGGCAATAACTTGGTATTGCAAACGATAACTGGTGGTTAACAAGAGCCAATAAATGACTAATACCAGAGACCGTTAGTGGTTATAGCACAATGGCGAAACAACATTAAATATTTAGTGCAAAATTGACAAAGATGCTATAAAATCATAAAACGATATATTAATGAGAAAACTGTAATACAAGAGCGTTTATAAGAATAACAATTTATCAGACACAAACATTTGAATAGACAGATATTAAATTATAACAGTAAATTATATTCGTTCAAACAAACAAGTGATCAGAGCAAGAGACGCAGCTCAACAACACAGTAAAGTAACACAGAAAAACTCTCACAACTAACACGACAAGTATAAATAAACGATAGACACTTCTGATAAAAATAAACTGAGTATTTGAAAACGCGATAAGAGATGAAAATCTAGAACCAATGATAGATGAGTCATTCAAAGATAATAAATTCACACAAGACATCGATACTGAAGATAATCGAACTGGATCATTAAACATGGAATGAGATCACATTCGAGATGTAAAGAGAGATCAGTCAATCTGTCATTTCATTGGCATGACATAGTTGGCATACTGACCAACTTATCAAAGAACATATTTAGCTTCGCTTCAATTCATTCTCGGAAGGACGCAAACAATATGTAAAACGAGTAATCGTGTCAGCGTTGATCAAGGGTAGATAAATATGAACGCAAACTGCATATATATAAATAAATTCACTAAGAGTATGAACTCATGAAAACCACGAAACAGAAAAAAACAACCAACAAGAAATAAATAGATCTGCCTAGGCCGCCACAGAGCTCTGCTGTGTACGCAAACCCTATAGTGTATTTTGACTCGGCGTCATCTATATTATATTACCACCGTACACTTTGTGAAAGAATCAAATATTCAAATTGGCTAATGTAAATTGTATCGAAATTTACGAACCAGTTTGCAAATTTTAAGACCCTTAAAACAAGTTTTGGCAGTAGGTACCGTAAATAGAATAAACAATATTCCGGGTACGAAGGGATTACTTCGGGCGAGTTTTTCAGAAGTCGGGAAGCTGGGTATCAGGGGAGGCAGAAAAATTATGTTCATGAAAAACATTCGCTGAAATATTTTTTAGCTGTTACGGCTTCAGGATGTTTTTAGTTCAAACTTATGCAAATACCCCTATAGTAACCATATCTCGACCTGGCCTCTGACTGAAACGAATTTAAGAGATTCCTACAGAAATCTTTATAGGATCCTGCAGTCCGTCCGGCTTTTAGGGTTTTTCTGGTATCTTATTCGGCAGCACTACATCGAGTGATCCGGCCGGATTAATTAGCATAGCAAGGGTTTTCGGATCGAAGCGGTCCATTTTATTGGTTTTGAAGTATCATGTAGTTGCGGCCAAATGGTAGAGGAAATTGAGATTTAGAAATACAGATATTTTAGATGAATTCTACTTGTAGAAGTTACGTTTCAGTTTGCTTTCAATCACATCGTCACTTCCCTGGGTGTTTCTTCAAATAAGTATTTACTACTAGACATTTAAAGCATTATTTATTTATATATCGATCACCACAATTAGCAAGCTCAAATTAAGAACATTCATCCAAATTTTAAATTGAAAGAGAAAACGATAACAGCGCTTTTTAAATTCAATATTCATTAAAACCACAAGGATAATTTTGAAAGGTCAATTTTACCTCTGTCATTTGCGATCGGAGTGACATATATGTAATAACTTCCAATTACTACCACCAATTTGCCGTGTAAGGCTGTATGTACTCTACCCCAAGAGCAGATTCCGGGAAAGTCCTAGCTGCGATCCGTTTGGAGTAGAAAAAATTAGCGTAACTTAAATCAAGTATGTTAATGATGTTGAGTATGTACGTTACCGTCTCTTTATGTAAAGGTTCTCGTTATCACGACATTAAGTCATACTCAGTGTGATTTCACGAAGCTGAAAATACATTTCACAAAACCGATATTCTTTTTGCGCTGACAGTTCAACGTTCTTCTGATTAAATTACCACGCGACTGAGCTCTAACAAAATTGTGTTTGTTCAACAGTTCTGTCATAAAAGAGAGTGACGGAATTTTCAAACAAGACCATTTGTATTGGATAGATAATACAATAGATATGGAAGTTTATCCGTTCAGGAAACTACGATATAATCCTGGTAAACATGTATCTAGTAAAGTTGGAAACTTGAATGTCGCAAACTATAGAATAGTTTCGGAAGACAGACAAGATCCCTTAACGGCATGTTGTGAGTTTCGAGACGTATATCAATATCTGATTTATGAAATGAATGAACTGACATTCATTACAACATAAAAGCAAGACGATGTTACAAATAATGCTATAGTATTCGATAACGCAGGCTATATGGAGGATATGTACGAGTAGGCTATTGGGGGCAAAAAAAAGTCGACAGGATATACAAATAAAATATAAAATAAATATTGCTGGACATTTCACACAGCGCTATCTAGCCCCAAACTAAGCAGAGCTTGTACTATGGGAACCAGATAACTGATAGAGTACTTGAGTACTTATATACTTTTTTTTTAAATCCATACTTATATTATATAGATAGAAAAACAACCAGACCCGGAACAAATATCTGTAAATCATGCAAACATTTGTTCCGCGGCAGAAATCTAACCCACTACCTCCTGCGTCTCAGCCGGCTATTCGCCCACTGCGCCACGGAGGTCGTCAATATTGACAAATATTGAACTACTTCATTTGTAATAAACATAAACTGTCTTCGCTCTCTCTGGAGCCGCTGTCTGACAACAAATCGAAGTAACTCAGCGTTATTTTTGGGGCGGAGCGTTGGCGAATGGCGTGAAACATAACCTACATTTCCACTATCATATCTCACACAGGGGACACATTTAATTTGTTAGTTTACAGTTTTTAGCCCAAACAAAACTATATATTTAGAGCGTCACAAGGCTCTTAAATATGTCTGATATTTTAAAATCATAAGTATTTTTTTTTTAATAAAAGAGATTCAAACGAAATCTCACAGAACCATCCATGCAAACCGCTGGCGACGATAAAACCAATCGTACACTTAAAAGCTGAATTGTTTATGAGGCAAATTAGTCGGTCGTCGTCAATATAAATTGCACTTTATCGTTCGACCCATAAAAATCAAATCGGGTTTTGAGAATCGTAGAGACACTGTCCAATCCGATTTGTACGTTACAAATCGGATTGGAGTGTCTCTACGAGTTTTGTTTCTGTTTAACGTAAACAAAATAATTTAAGTTATTGCCTTTATTGTTTCGGGCATTCATGCCAATAGCAAGATGCGGAACTAAAACCAAATCATACTCCCTGAAGTAGTGACAAATGAAAATGTTATTGGTATTTTTTGGCAAGATTATTTTCAAGGAAACTGAATCGGCATAAATGAAGCTGAGAATAAAATTACTTGGAAATAATATCGCAAAATAAGGAACGAATGTTACGATAGAAGGAAGCAATCTGATGATTTCAACTGAAGTGAAACGGTCCAATTACGAGATGTGATGAAATCACAGCCAATTGAGACAAACAATTGATTGAGTTAGCACAATTATACTTGAAGTAAGAAGCTTCAGAGATGGAATTGTTTGATAAAGTGTAAATACAGTTATTACAACGTCACTTGATATGATACTAACGTCTTTCCTACCTCCTAATGTGGAAAGTTTTATAGACCGAAATTAATAGTACAGTATTTATGTAATTTTCGTGAATGCTATACCTATGCGGTCATTACCGATCGCTACAAAGTGAACTGATTCAGAAACTGCTGATCCCCATAAACAATGGAAAACTAAATGTATATCTAAATCAGAATATCATTAAATTATTTTAACGAGATTTAAGCTCCGGTCGAAGACAACATGAGACATTATGTTTTTTGTCTGGACTGTCTGGATTAAAAACATACAAGAAGATACATTCTGATTGTTTGTAAAGTCAGGCCATTTTAATAGGTAACATTTGACAATTCATCAAAATTCAACAACGTAACCTTGTAACGGCGGGCATAAAATAATATATTTTCTCGTTTTGTTAGAACTGCACAATTGCTTAACTTTTTTCAATTACGATTACATATTTATTGTAATAATGACCGATACGAGTACGAGTTCGGTACGAGTTGTACCGAACTGACAGACGTCAACAGACGTCAAATGTTACCTATTAAAATGGCCTGAACTCTAATTACTCTAGTTACTCTAAAAGAAGTTTAAAAAGTGCAAGTGAAACGGGGAAGTGTCGCAAGGTCGGCAAGTAACGCCGCGCTGGTATAATCGTATTATGTCAACCGTCAGCTGGTTACCGTTGTGATTGTTTTATTGTCTCGCACAACTCGTTTTGATCTCGTTGGTTGATTGTGAGAAAGTCAGGGTTAGTTTGTTTACAAGTTTAAAATGTATGTTTCCAGTTGTTTCTTTTTTGGTTACCACATAACATCACATGGAATAGCCTTGTACCATCTCCAGGTAGTACAAAAACGATTAAGTCAGACAGTATTATAACTTTAACATAGTTAGTAAGTAATAGACCAGTCAGAATTTATCAATTGCAGTAATAATCAAATCAGTGTGAGACCAATACATTTACTATAAGAAGAAGACAAAAATCGTCTGAAAATAAATATTGTTAAAATTATATGTAAAGGAGATTTAATGGTCATACACCTCACGAATACCCACACATCACATCTCAACTCTTACCAGAAAAACATCGCACATCAAAATAGAATTCAAACATTTACCAAGCTACGAAATTGATGACAAAACAAAGTATTTTATTCAATAGAGAAACTTTCGAAGCATTTTGCTCAGATTCTATTTGCAAGAAATAACACTCCGAATGTTGATTCCTCAGCAGCAACAACTAAATAATCTTCACCAGCTTTAGCAAGTATCCGTTCAAAGCGAATACAGAAGCTTTTCAACATTAAATATTTACACAGTAATTTGTCCACACTCAATTACCTACTGGCGACAACTAAGCACAGGTAAGTTAACTGAAAGGTTAAGGTATGCAAAGGTTTGCTAACGGCCTTGGCAACCACTGAAGGCTCTGATGGTTAAGAAGTCGACGACGAGCGGTTTGATGTAAAATAAATGTGTATTATAATCTAGATAGAGCTCCGAATAATAAATTAATAATTATAAATAATAAACATTTTCAACAGCCAACAATTATGAAAACACTCACATAGTAAATATCTGTCTAATATCTAATTGTTTTTTGTTCAAGATTAGCACATCGAAATAATTTTATAACGATGTTATCTAGAGAAATCAATAATCCGTCATTAATTTGCTACAAGATAAACAATAGTAAATTAACACAAATCGAATTACTTTAAATGGAGAACATTATTACGTTAAAATGATGACGTTAATAGTAGTTATAGATAAATTCCATAAGACGGAAATGATCATCTAGAGGAGACCACTACCGCTTTCAGTCTACAACTCAAACAAATCAAAACTAAACGTAATCAAACTGATACTGGCCACAGCGGAGACGTCGCCGCCTTGCACAATCCACTCTAAACCGATAACTAACTTAATTCTATGAGCGATAAAATTTAAAATCCGACATAGCGTTCAATGAAGCAAGTGGTAAAAGGTACAAGGTATTTTGAACTTTATTATGCTACATTCAAAACGAATATTGGAACGGAATTAACTTTAATACTAAATAGATATGAAGTCGGATTGTAATGAATGGTCTCGGATCCAAACGATAATAATATGAAACTTTCGAAAACCATATGTTTACAGATTGGTGGGCGTCACACATTATTGAAGGGCATTATCATCAGATTCAGTAGCCTACTCTATAACGTAAGTTGCTCACTAAGCATACATTTTTTTTTGTTAACCTATATTTTCCCACCGCTGGGCAAAGGCCTCCCCCAACTCCTTCTCCCTATCGCGATCCTTGACAGATTCCCACCATTCCCTTTCGAATCCACTGATGTGATCGCGCCAACGCTTTCGCGGCCGACCCCGACGTCGCTGTCCATCCTCAGGTACCCAGGGTGTTACGATGTTGGCCCATTTCTCCGGAAGCATTCGACTTACGTGCGGTTTTGTCTTGCGAGTCAACGAACGAAGCGTGGTATTCCTCACCCGATCGGTCCTCCGGAATCTTAGGACGCTGCGTTCCATTGCCCTTTGGCAAATCTTGACCATACATTATATTACTTTTTTTTAATATTATATTAAAGTAAATATACTAAAAAAAATTGAGCTTGTGGTTTTAGTATGATTACCATCGATTACCTCAGTCATTCTCTTTGTCAGAATCTTATAATTGTTGCTTGCCTTGACCTGAACAAAATAGAGCCTGATAGGGATCAAAATCAACAATATATTATTAGCGATCTAGTACCGAAAATGATATCAAATATTGTATTACCCGAGTCCATGCCATTTGATACTCAAAGGTAAACTTATTAAGATATAATATTACTTGTACGAGTGAGCGTATTTGCACAGATTGTTGATTTGCTTGGTAGAGTGGATGCGTATAATAAGTCTGTATGTATGTAGCTGTTTTCGTCAGAAGTCTTTTCATTATGTGTTTACCTAATTTGCTGTATGACGCCAACTATTTCCTATATGCTAGGTATTTACAACTAATTCTGAATCTTGAAGATCTTGAATCGTTTATACTATAGTATGTGCATACGCCAATACTCGGGGCAGATTGGGCCAACCAGAAAAGATTGTAATAAACATGTTTGTTTCCTTATCAATACAATTACTGGTAATTAATGTTATCGATAGGTACTCGGCGCATCACTAACGGCTCCCGCAAGGGCTGCAAGAGCGAGCGAGATACCAATATCATCGTCGCTTGTCCCACGTTTTATGACCCCGTCTCCCAGGAGCGTTGGCGTCTAGTATAGTTCAGATTTTGGACTAGATAGATAGATATTATTTTTATTGCATACCATTCAAAAAATAAAGAAACAGAAAATAAAATAATTTTTAAATCTTAGCTTTTACCTTATCGCTAAAAGCGATCTCTTCCAGGCAACGTTTGGATGGACAGGATCTATTTGAACAAATTACTAGTTGGGCTAGTCGGGCGTTTCAACATAAGTATACGATTTAAGGGGGCACCGGAGGGACAATCGCCCATACAACACGTACTACCAAGATCATTTCTAATTGGAGCATATTTCTACCTTAATAAGGTATTATTTTAATTTTAATAGTATTTATCTAGGTTCCCAACCATATATTAGATCAAAATACTTACCTAAAATGAAATAGAAGCGTATCGCATTCTGCATGTTTTTACGTCATAAAAGACCTATTTCAACCTAACTGTTTCGTATTAAAAACAACAACATCTTACGTATCCTAGTCATGGGAACATAGATTATATCGTCTAGTTACAGAATAACAACACAATGAGAAAAATACAACAAGTTTTCAGTCATCATTTTTGGTATTACGGAACACGGTCAAAATCTAATCCAATTTAGAATCGTTCTATTGCTATCACTGTCGCTCTGCGTGGCTAAACTTCGTCACTAAACAGGGATAGCGATATTCAGGCCGAAGTTTTTGACGTGGCCGAATTGAAGTTGCGCTCAGTGTTCGCCGGCGCGTTAATATAAAATCAATTATTATGTCATTCGCTTAATTATTAACTTTCATAACTTCCGTTTTTAATAGAAAATTCAAGTCAACGATTTATTCTATTTCATTATGATTAGCTGTATTATCTTTATTTTATTTAATTTTTATTTAATTTATTTAATTTTTAGAGATTTGACTGATTGTTATTATTTTTGAACTTTGACTTTGATTGAATTCAATTCTAGAAATGTTTCTAATAGACTAAGTTATATTAACTGCATTTGCATGCCAACTAATATGGTAAAACATGTCTGGAACCTATATACCTAGTCAGGTCATAAGTATTGTCACACAGTAAAAACTTTTTTTTAGAATGCTGGTTACAAAAAAGTTTATAGCATTCGAATTTCGAATTGTTCATGAAAATAAAAATGTATACTTTTTAGAATTTTACTCATTTTTAAATATGGAGGGGACGCTTAAAGAAGACCGTGTTGCAGTTATTGCGTTGCATCGTTGCGGTTACGCGCTAATTCAAATTTTTGACATACTGAAAAATTTTAATATAACCAAAAGATTCGTTTATCGCACCATCAAACGATACAATGAAGACTCTAGTGTAGATGACAGGTCAATAAGTGGTCGCCCTCGGTCTGTTAGGACTCCAGCAGTGATAAAAGCTGTGAAGGCGCGAATTCAAAGAAATCCCAAACGTAAGCAGAAACTGTTGGCCCTTCAGATGGGGTTAAGCAGAACCACGGTGAAAAGGGTGTTAAATGAAGACTTAGGGCTTCAGGCATATCGAAGAAAAACAGGACATCGTTTGAATGCTCGTCTAATGGACCTGAGACTGAAGAGATGCCGCGCCTTGTTGAAGCGGTACGCGGGAAAAAAATATCGGGAAATTCTTTTTTCGGATGAAAATTTTTTTACCGTAGAAGAGAGCTACAACAAACAAAATGATAAGGTGTACGCGCACAGTAGTGAAGAAGCGAGCAACCGTATTCCGCGTGTCTAACGAGGTCATTTTCCATCCTCGCTCATGGTATGGTTGGGAGTTTCTTATTGGGGCTTAACAGAGGTACATTTTTGTGAGAAAGGTGTAAAAACGAATGCAGTTGTGTATCAAAATACAGTCCTGACGAACCTTGTGGAACCTGTTTCTCATACCATGTTCAATAACAGGCACTGGGTATTCCAACAAGATTTGGCGCCAGCTCATAGAGCGAAGAGCACACAAGACTGGCTGGCGGCGCGTGAAATCGACTTCATCCGGCACGAAGACTGGCCCTCCTCCAGTCCAGATTTGAATCCGTTAGATTACAAGATATGGCAACACTTGGAGGAAAAGGCGTGCTCAAAGCCTCATCCCAATTTGGAGTCACTCAAGACATCCTTGATTAAGGCAGCCGCCGATATTGACATGGACCTCGTTCGTGCTGCGATAGACGACTGGCCGCGCAGATTGAAGGCCTGTATTCAAAATCACGGAGGTCATTTTGAATAAACTTTAGTGTCATAAGAATCTATGTTTTGTTAAGTTCATTTTGGTATATAAATGGTTACATAATGAATAAACTTGTTTCAATTATTTTATATTAAACATGTGACAGAATTTATGACCTGACTAGGTATTGTATTTGTCACCCATGTTTGCAAATGAATTATGAATTATGATTAGGTGTACTGCCGCCAACGCTTTTATCTAAGACAGTTTTCAATTAAGTTTTATCTAATTGATATTGTAACGTTTCCAATGATCAATCACCAATAACTTAGGTAAATCACTTTAGATTATTATGTTAGCTATGAAAGTGTTTTCCTATTTACATTTTATTTTTAGTAAGTTTATCACATCACACTAATATTATAAATGCGAAAATTTTGATGTTTGTTTGCCGTAACGGCGATTTCGATTAAATTTGGTATATACGTACATTATAACCTGGATCACCACATAGGCTACCATTTATCCCATAAGTCAGTTCCCATGTTATAAAAATGGAGTGCCAACTCAAGTCGCAACAGCGAGTCTAGCTTTATTTCTAGGTTACCTAAACATTTAGTAGGGTAATGTGTACGAAGTCGCAGGCAACAGCTAGTTAGTATATGAATTCATGATTTATGTTTGTATAAGACCTTGACCTTGTATAATCAGTGTGTGTACTAGTGATGACTCATCACGTCTGGACCACGTCTCGGTTCCATATGTCATCACTGATGGTGATATGGAACCGAGACGTGGTACTTCATTATTGGCCTTATGAATAAGCTCAGAGTCGCTCAACGAGCTATGGAGAGGGCTATGCTCGGGGTTTCTCTACGGGATCGAATCAGATATGAAGAGATACGTAGGAGAACTCAAGTCACCGACATAGCCCGACGGATTTGCACGTTGAAGTGGCAATGGGCAGGCCATATAGCGCGCAGAACAGATGGCCGATGGGGCCGGAAAGTTCTCGAATGGAGGCCACGGACCGGCAAGCGCAGCGTAGGACGTCCACCTACAAGATGGGCAGACGACTTGGTTAGAACCGCAGGTCGGCGTTGGATGCAGGCCGCTTCCAACCGCAGTTCCTGGAGATCAATGAGGGAGGCCTTTGTCCAGCAGTGGACATCCTGCGGCTGATATGATGATGATGATGAAGACCTTGATAATAAGGATAGAATAAATTAAGATCCAACAAGGCAGTACAGACAGTCTAAAACCTCACTATTTGTTGACATTATTATTTGGCGGGAAAATAAGCTGAGAAGCAAAAGGTTGCGGGTAAGATTCCCGCCGCGAAAATAATTGTTTGCATGATCTGCATATAATTGTTTTGTGGTAACATTTAAAGTAATATCCTGATAACTACGATACAGAGAATCCTAGTGTGAGTCAGGACGAACAAAGTATGTTTTATCTATAGATACAATGTGTCATGTTACGTACGACATTAAATGAAAACACGGGCTAATGGCTAGTATTGTTGGAAAATAGGTTTGTTTATATTCTTTACAAAAACAAAAAAATCGGACAAACGTAATATGAAGTCCTTAAAATATCAATGAAACATATAGAATAAATATTCATTCATTGATCATATAAATAGGTACCTGATAAACTGACTAAGCGGCGCACTGTGGGGTGGGACGTATTTCAAGCTTCCCTTTCATAGGATTAATGAAAATGATAATTGATTTTTTTAACAGTTTTGACAGTATGCAGTTTTGTCAAAAACATGAAAACATTCAATAATCTGTCAGTCTCGAGATCTTTTTTTAAATAACAACCATTTAAATCTCAATTTGAACATTTGAAATGTATGAAAATGGAATTTCTTTTTCTCATAACTTCTTTCTGTCTTGCACGGTAAGGCTGAAACTTTTAGGTATTGTTACCAGGTGTATAATAAAACAATATAACCTTTGAACTTCCCCGCGGATGGTCCGGTATAAAAGATATGAATTAATAAAAAATGCGTATTGTGCGATATTGTATTACGGGGTAAATGCATCTAAAATAGATCTGTATTTAACTTTTTGCCCTATATTATTAGGCACCTGATATATAACGACCCCATAATAATTAATAAAAAAAGTGTCACTCCGGGAGTGCTGACAGAAGTGAAAACTTGAATAAAAGCAGATACTAATATACAGGGGTGTCAGTGTCAGTGACAGGTGTCAACAGCCAGTGTCAGTAGTCAGTGGCAGGTGTCGGTAACAGTGTCGCGAGTTCAATGGATTTTCCCATCTCAAAAAATACTCAACGCGTCTAAAGAAGTTTTTACTATGCCGAACGCGCCTAAAGAAGTTTTCGAAATCGAAAATATAGATCAGTATTTATACGGTTTTAATTTAGAATAGAACTCAAATCTTACCTACAATAACAATTAAATTAGCATTAAAATAGTATTAAAATAGTTAATTCACTCAAAATCACCCATTCTTCGACAAACAACCACCCCTAATTAGAAAAACCAAAATATTGTATCACAGCTGTGAAATAACAATTGTCATTGAGGGTACTTTGTACGTGCCTGTTATTAAGATAAGTAGTAAAACAAGAAAAATATGTAGGTAGTCCTTAGGAAAACAATACAATATTGAGGTTTTGTTAAAACAATTTTTGCCATAACCGTATTTTAACATTATTATTAATAATTAATAGGTATATTTTGAATATGAACGCTATTGGCCAAGTCATTATGGGGCCGTTATCTATCAGGTGCCTAATAATATAAGGAAAAAAAGTTAAAAACATACCTATTTTAGATACATTTCCTCGTATGACAACATCGCTTAAATACGCATTTTTAATCGTATCATTTGCGATTACATTTTAAATGTACATATTCAGATTGGTTTTTATTTAAAAAAAAATCTCGAGACTTCCAGATCATTGAATGTTTTCATGTTTTTGACAAAACTGCATACTCAGAACTATAACAAATCAATTATCATTTTCAAAAATCCTATGAAAGGGAAGCTTGAAATACGTCCCACAGTTCGGCACCGCGCCGATTTGATTTTCTAAAAAAAATAAAAAATTGTTTATTGGAAATGTACCGATTACTAGATAAATATTCAAGCTACCGGTAAGCCCACATCTAAAATCTGTTAATACGATTCAGGATGTGTGTTTTAAATTAATGTCGTACATAACAAAACAGGTTGTGTATTTCTCGAGCGTAATTGTTTATGGCATTGTAAGTAGACCATCTATATTATCTATGGCTACAATTACAATGCGCGCGTATCACACGAGCCTAAGGTCGTGAACACATGAAAGCGGCAAGTAGAGCGAAGCAAGCGTATGCACGTTCAGTAAGCACGCGATATGACATGCTCGATTAGACCGGAGACACACTATTCGATGTTGGAAAAGGCCCCGAACATCCTAAACAAAGAGAACATTTAGGATGTATTCCCAAGTCGCATGTATTCCCTCTGGAACGGATCAGCGAAATACCAGCTAGAGGCTGAGAGAGAAGAGCCAAGAAGCTTATTTTGCAATGACGAATTAGCAGATGCAAGGCTCCTCAGCCTCGAGCATCGTCGGCGGAAAGCTGCAAGCCTCTCGGTTATTTATCGGATATATTTCGGGGAGTGTGCTGCGGAGCATTTCAACCTGATCCCACCATCCCCATTCTATCATCGGACAAACAGACGCTCCGCGATGCGCCACCGCTACATGGTCGACATACCTCCCACAAAGCGGTACTATTCCACCTTTAATAAGCGCACCGCCAAGGAGTGGAACGCTTTGCCTGAGTCTGTGTTTCCTGATAACTACAACCTAGGGGACTTCGAGTTGCGAGTGAATAGGTTTCTTCTAGGCAAGCGTGTACCATCGTAGACTGTATCATCGCTTACAATCAGGCGATATCGTGGTCAAACATTGGAGTATAATTTATAAAAGGAAAAAAATGTTAACGATTTACTCGTACAGACCAGAATATGGTCAGCCACATAACATTAACACCTATAAAAATAAGAATGTTTTAATTTTTTTTTAAATTATTTTCATTCTTAAAGGTATGTTTATGCTAACTGTAATGTGCATGTTGTGTTCGTCTATAAATGAAATTACACTGCCCTCATTAGTGCAAACGCAGTATTACTCGTGCGCGATAACTTGGGACCTGCTAGGAATGCGACTCCCCGACCGCTTCCCCTGCACTTCGCCGATGGCGCCCGTATTGTACCGTTCGCATCACTATTGTTTACTAGGGTTTTTAGTCTCGTACTGGCCTACGTCACGTAACGACGCGCTCTGGAATTCTTTTAGTTTTCGTTTGTGTTATTGTTTTGTTGTTGTAGTTTTTGTTGTTATAGTTTGTGTCATTGTTTTGTTGTTGTAGTTTTTGTTGTTATAGTTCTTGTTAAGTGTTTTTGTTATCATTATGAAGGGTAAACCTTTGCATAGCGGAGAAAGAAACCTCGTGCTAAAAGTGTTAGAGTTTTTTGAAAACGAAAAACGGAACAAACAGTTTTGTTTACCTGTCCACTAAGTAGTGACGAAGATGAGATAATGTAAATAATTGATAAAATAAATGTATAAACTTAAACATTGTATTTTTATTTTATTCAAATAGTGTAAAAAAGATTAGATAAAAAGCAGCGTCCTCCCTGAGTAACATAATAAATTAGGTTAAAAAAAACAAAGACGAAGCCGCGGGCGGCTGCTTGTTATGTTCGCTTTTTTGCGGGCGGTACAAACACGCCAATATGACGTCACCGCGCTCAGGTCCCAACTTATCGCGCACGGGTAATACTTTCAAAGTGGCAGTTTGGAGATGAACGCGAGAAACATATTTTTTGTGTTAGGATGTATTTCTATATATAATAAGTATGTATGTATTTACAATAAAAAAGTATTCTATCAGTTATCAGGTTCCCATAGTACAAGCTCTGCTTAGTTTGAGGCTAGATAGCGCTGAGTGAAACGTCCAGCAATATTTATTTATTATTATTATTATTTCTATTTTAAGACTTGATATTAAATTTTCTTGAAAAAATCTATTTTACAATTATACTAGCCCATACATAGCCCTACCAGTGTTTTAATTTAATGTCATACACAACAAAACATATATATACATATATATATATATATAATAATAACCCCAAAGTGGTGGTTCCAATATGCAAAAGCAATATTTTGTGCAAGTCCTGCGTTTCTCGTTCATTAAAAAGCATGTTTATAATAACAAAAATCATGCGAATTATTTTTTATGTATAGATTAGCCTCTTGAGATGTAATTATTGCAAATAAGTGAAAATCTTAAAAATTGAGATTACTGCAAGTACAATTAGTAGGGCAGAAATATACCTATACCTAGTAAATAATCACGTACTCGTGTAAATTTTGTTGATGAGCCTAAAAAATAAATTAAATTAAAATATCATGTATTTTAAAACTCTGTGACTATCTAATTTCTCCAAAGGTTCATAAGACCATTTTCTTGTAGCTATAGCAATAGCCGCCCTTTATGCCTCTCAAATTTTTATCATGTATGTTGTTCATAAACTGAAATAACACATACTTAAGGTTTATCTGGGTACAGTACAAGTAAAACCGAGGACAAACGCTTGTCAATATTTATATATATGTATAAAAATGAATGTTGGTATATACTACGTGTCTTGTTATGTACGACATTAAATGAAAACACGCGTAAGGCTAATGGCTAGTATTGTAGTAAATAGGTTTTTTTAATTCATTACCATTGCAAATTTTAAATTTTCAAACCACCATAACATCAAATCCTAAAATATCAATGAAAATGCCCGTATAAAATAGGTAAACAAATCTTAATCATTCGTCGCTCGGCTCTATTGCTCGGACCGCAATCACATTAGTAATTTGAACCTTATTTGTATGGGACCTTACCTTGCCGTAACGTTCGTTCATAACGTTCATAACTAGCGCGGAAGGTAATGGTTTTAGTACGTAATGCAAATCTACCCTCAACAAATCGTATGTTTATTATTTAAAAACTTAGCACTTATGTATGTACAACTGTTTTTTAAGTTCTGGAAAATAATTTTTTTTCTTATTCTTATTTAAGTAGGTATATTATTTTAAAACAGTATCATCAATATTTTTATATTTTGAATATATTAATAACTTACAAACAGTTATGTGTATAAAATAGTTTGCTACGCTAAATGGCACATACTCTTTATTTTTAAGATAAATTGTAAGTTTCTCTGTAAGTGAATTTGCAATTCTTTTGAGAAATAAATGCTTAATAATAATAAAAAGTATCTATTAAACTGACGAAGCGACATCGTCGCAAAGGCGCCGCCGATTTACGTTAAAAATTGCTTATGAGTAATGTATCGAATACTGGATAAATATGCAAGCTACCGGTATTAAGCCCACCTCTTAAATCAACTAATACGATTCCGGATATGTGTTTTACATGAATGTTGTACATAACAAAACAGGTTGTGAATAATTATAAATATATATCTGGGATTGATAAACTCAGATACCACCATGAATGGCACATCTAATTGTATTTTCATGAAGAAGGTTTTTATGACAAACCACGCGTGCGAAGCTTCAGGCTGAAGCTAGTATATTATAAAACATGCTCGATTAGGTCGAGGCCACACTATTGGAAATTTCAGTCGAGCGAAAGAGATAAGAGATGTGGAATCGTGTTACTCAAAACTTTAACCCACTTTATCTGGAGTCTGGAGACCTTACGACTACGAACCCTAAATGTTACATAAGGGTTAGATAGAAATAAAATGAAGAAACGTGTAAGTGGCAATACAGTAAGTACCTATTGGGTAATGAGGTGTTTGCCTAAAATTAAGTGAGTATACAAAATATATTACATAAGACCTCCGTGGCGCAGTGGGCGAATAGCCGGCTGAGACGCAGAAGGTCGCGGGTTCGATTCCCGCCGCGGAACAAATGTTTGCATGATCTACAGATATTTATTCCGGGTCTGGATGTTTTTCTTTAATTATTATACGTATGTATTTAAAAAAATGTATCTCAATATGCTATCAGTTTTCTTGTTCCCGCAGTACAAGCTCTGCTCAATTTGAGGCTAGATAGCGCTGTGTAAAATGTCCAGCAATATTTATTTTATTTATTTATTTAATTGCAGTGTCAAAATCGTAGCATGTGGAGATCCGTGGTTTCTGCCTACTCTGTTTTGTTAAAAGAATACATCTCAGGCACTACTAGTAGTTGCGCACTGATCTTTACAAATTGTAAGTTAATAAAACCATTGAGTATCGCATGTAATGCGACGTAAAAATATATTCAAAATATTGTTTAATGAAAATAATGAAAGTTACTAAGACTAATCAATATGTATTATATCGAGCAGCAACTGTCAATACATTATGACAATCCCTGATTTACTAAACTACCAACGACTTTGAAATCAGAAAGATGCAGACAAAACAAAACTCATGTATGACAATGTAATAAATCTGTTCCTTAGAAGCCATAAAAATAGAAACAGAAACATCTAGAAGAGTCGCGAAGGACAACTTGTGTATTCCCTGTGGAGAGCTTCTCATTCATAAATACTGCTTCCTTATTGGAAAGGTCTTATTCCACTTTATTGAAATGCTCTGTGATATTAATCTGCAAGCCAATTTTGGTGGAAAAATATTTCAACTAGTTCCTGAGATTTTTCTTTTTCTTCCGAATTGGCTCACTTATATCCTACCTATTAAATAAATGCTGAAAGACTATAAAAAGAGATAAGATAAAGCTTAACAAATATTATTATTATAAATACGGGATTTATCACGTACCGTTTTGGTTCAATTCGTGAACGTTATAATAATGATTGAAATAAATCACGAAAGTTTTCTTATTAAAAAATATTATAAAGCATTCAGGTTTTATGCAATAAAGTCACTTTAAAGGAGAACGGGCATAAGTGTATGGAAGCTGGTCTACCTTGCAATAAAAATGAGTCATATGTCAATATAAAGGTAATTCTATGTATTTTCATATGTAGAAAGTCGCATTTCTCTAAGTATTGTCCGATCTGAGTTCTACTAAAAATTGAATCTGATAATATTTAGTGCCAAACATTGAATATCGTGGTAATTAAAAAAACATTTTGTGTAATGTAATGATTTTATTTAAGTTAGGTAAGTAGTAATACAAATAAAAACAACATCTTCTTAAAAAATCAAAACAATATGTTATTAAACATTATCATCATCATCATCATCGATGAGAATACTGTTAAGGAACAATGCAGGTTCATTGAACCCTTCATGACGGGCATAACCTACGTACCATATAATTGACAGTACATGGGCACAAGTACCTATAGTACGTCGCCCTGTCAAGCAGGTACAATAATATTGTGTAATATTGTTATTAATATTATTGATTAATATATAACAAAAATATTTCCTGGCTCGGACATGTCGAGACTGTATACGTCCACGTAATAGCCAAGCCTCTTCGTTGATATCATATTGTGCCAAGTCTTCTAGAGCGTTATCTCTATACGTCTCGATTATATAAAGACCATTTTGTAAGTGCTCGCTACAATATGATCGAGCGAGCTTTAACTGGTAAGTTCCCAAGGCAAAATGTATGACTTGTTCTTCACTAAGCCTTGGGAAGTTTTCTATTTCATTTGCTTCGATTCGCATGAAGTCTGCTCTCCTATAATTCAATCTCTTTGCTTCCACATAATTGTGCAATGTGTTTGGTATGTGTATTTTAGCTCTTATTGAATTCAAAAAGGCTGCTGCGTGTGAACTATCTTCGATGGGGGCGTGGAAGTGGTTTAGAATGGCTGCAGCTATTTTGAAGTCAACAAACATTTTTGGCAACGTTTTATTAAAATAGTTTTGACGCAAAAGTTTAAAATCTCGCTTAAATCTCCCATTTACTACTTCCACCACCCATCGGCACATGGTGACCAAACGAGACTGATTAGCTTGTTCTGTAGTGAGTTGATTTTCTCTTCTGTCTTTAGTTGGTGGCACATGATGTTCGTAGCCACAAGCTTCTATATCCTGCAAACTATCTCTAAATCCTCTGTCTAGGATAAACGCATCATTACGTTCGAGTAACCAATGCAGCGGCTCATCTTCGTTATTCATTATTTCACTCATGATCTGGGCTTCGGTTCTGGTAGCGGCAAATGGCCCTTTGACATCTAATATATAGCCGTCCGTGAATACCATTAAAAACGGCTTCAACAAGTTTTGATATGTGTGTAAGCTGTATGACAGCCGTTGAAACAAAAAGTTGGAGCTTTTGTTAATATATATATATATATGTACCGTCACATATAATTATGGCTTTGATGTTTTCATCGTTTCCAAATAAAGCCCTTGGAATTGTTAAGTTTCTTTGAAGGATATCATTTCTGGTAATGTGGTCCACACCTAGATGCAGCACAACGTAATCGTTGCTCAGACATTCTCGAACTATAGGCAAAAAACGTTCTAGTTTTCGACGAGACATATGAAATAACGTTGCCAGTCTCTCATCAGAGTCTCCAGTTCTAAGTTTTGTTAAATAGATGCCTAATGCAGTTCTAGGCTGGTTACAACGTTCACTTAGTGACGGAGTTTGTTCTAATATAGCTTCGAACTGATCGTAAGTGCGCCCAGTCCATAAGTGCATCTCTTCATTAGACAAGGTGCCTCTGTTTTCGAAGTCGATTCTGGGCTGGTTGTTAGCAGCCATTCTCATCAAGTCACAGAGCGATGTAAACTGAGCGTCATTAAAATCATGTGTCACATTACACATTTGCGGCAGGTTGCTCCATTCATTATTTTGTAAGTGTTCTGTACACACCCTAGCGCTATCAGGAATAAAAAGCTTGCTCTCACAAAATACATTAATTCTTATCGCGTTTGGTATACATATGATTACGGGTAATATTAGCACAGTTGTTGTAAATACAATGCACCGAAGTGTTCGGTGCCCTCGTGTATTCTTGAGAGTGCAATGTACCAGGCGCTCGCGCCGCTTGCTGTGCAGGTCTATGATCACGCTCAGTCCTCTGCCAACATCGGTGACACAAGCTTCGAGTACTGTCGAACACCACCTGAAAATAATAACAATTAATACTTAAAATAAATAAATCCTATGCCTAACTACTCAATATAATAAAAATAAAAGGTAACTAACCTCCAACACAGCATGTTGCTGTATAAACGCGGCGAATTCTGGTCGTTCCCTTTGCAGGTTATCAGCCAAGATATGCTGCTGGTACCGTCCGCGGTAAAGTCCTCGACGACACATCACACAGTTTCGAAAAACTTCCATTATCGGTAGGCAGTTCAAAAGTCAATAAGTCGAGCCAAAGTTAACACATTAGGGAAAGAAACAGGGTCCAAAAGCAAGCCAGGGTCAGTAAAAACAGAGAAAGAAGTTCAAACACAGCACTATCGTAACAAGACGTGACGTAGCCACTCACTTGATGCGATGCGACTGATTATTGTAGCCGTCCGGCGCGGCGCGTACACAACCGTTCCCCTCCCCCGCGTACGCATCCCTCTCCCCACGGCCCTTACATCACTCTTCTCCCTTCTCGCTCTTGCTACTGCATTGTATAGGAGCCTTTATGTATGGATATAGTAATCGTGAAACCGTTATTTTATGTTCTTTAAAACAAAAAATGCTGGTGTTTGCATGGCTGTAACTCAAAACGGACAAACTTTTGGAGAAAGTTCCAATAGTATATTTTGATGTACTATTGTATGCCAATTCGAAAATGTGCTGCTCATTTTTATTGGACTGTAGACCAGGATGCCCGTTCTCCTTTAAATAAGGAACACAACAGTGAGTGCACAGCTCTAGATCAGCGCACGCGCAGAGAAAACGTGCCCAATAATTATTTAACGGAGTGGTGCTAACATGGCGGACGGATATTATGGCAATTATTGTACAAGTACTTGCTTTTATCACTTGCATTACAGATGACTGCTAAAATGTAGCAATTGAGTAAATATAAGTTACATGTGACTCATATTGCGAAATATTTGACGACTTCCAAAACAAATAAGGTTTCTATATTACATGATACACAATTTGTAAACCTTGATATTATTTTCTGGTCTTATATACTTATTCTCTAGCATAATACCACTGCCTAATGGTCACGGGAAAAGTAGAGGGTAAAAAGGCTTGCGGAAGAAGCTCTAAACGACGGGCGGACCAGAGGGCTTAGCCAAGTTACATTCGATTAGCGAAGTTGCTAGTATATAGGTATATATTCGGTCTGGATATTTTTCAATATATTATACGTATGTATTTAAAAAAAGTATTCTATCAGTTATCTTGTTTCCATAGTACAAGCTCTGCTTAGTTTGGGGCTAAATGGAGCTGCGTGAAATGTTTAGACATATTAATTATTATTATTTTTATTTATGTAAAATATATAATATATATATAAAAACCGGGGAATAACTGATGTGCACGGGCCTAAGCCAGGTACCCCTCAGTGGTTTGGGTGGTACCATTTTGAACCGTTGTACATGGTAGTGTAGGTGACAATTCGGTGGATAGGGCAGTCAGCAAGAACTTTCTTACAATCCTGCAAGTATTCAAAATTACTGCCTTCTGCAATCAGGCAACGGTATGTTTTGGGAGATCCAGAAGTGAGAGGGACTGAAACAGTTGATTTGGGATGACGCCTGTAGGTAGAGGATAAAACTATTCGGACTATTGATACTTTTTGCAGTCGCCACATTCGAGTCAGCGCAGCACTCCAGCAGGCAACTGATAAAATCCGCCGGAGACGAGCAGTGAACAAGCTTTACCAAAGGAGACACAATCCTGAGCAATGTCCTTTAAATTCAACTCCCTTTAACTTATTATTGACATTCCTCATTATGTAATGAAAGACGCATTATATTAGTGTGATTTGCTTTGTTACTGTATTTTTGTTTGGTGCGCAATAAAGAGTATTTCATTCGTTCATTCATACATAATGAATTGATAATTATGCCATCTCAATTTAATTCCAATCACAAACATCTTAACAATCTATCTATTACATTGGATTATCCGACCTCACCCCAAACCAGCTTCACCGACTGTGCATATTAATAAGGTATTGACAATGCTCGACCATTGGGTATTGCCGATTGAAACAGATGTAGCAATAGTACAGAGCTGAATTATTCATTTATTAATTTTAAGTACTACAATATGTGAAGCTTTAGCGGAAACTGGAAAGATTAATCGCATCTCATTAATATTAGAAATGCAAAAGTTTGGATGTTTGCTTGTTACTCAATGGCGTCATAAGTAGCGCCTGAACCATTTTTGGAAATTTTGTGTTACTATTTCTACATAAAATTTCATCAAAAATGGATTTAAACATTAGGATTCAAGAGGGGTAAAAAAATGATAATGAGACTATTAGGTCAAGTGGGACGTCAAATGAAGTCTTTATTAGTACATTTCAATCCCGTTTTTATTTTAAGTTTAATCGTTGTAGTTTATGAGTTATTAGCCATCATAAAAACAAAACTTTGACTAAATTCACAGGGTACACCAGTGACCCCCACAATGCTGAAATTTGGTATTCGTGTAGCTTTAGTGACACAAATATAGGCAAAAGTCTGAAATCCAGAATAACTGCATTTTGTACCCCAAAAAAGCATAACCAATTAACATGAACTCCCGTTACCTGTAATTTGAATGAAACTGTAGGTGAAGTCGGTGCTCTTATATTTCGTGGCACTATTTTGATAGTCAAAGATTACGAATAATATTATTTTTATTTTTATGGGTGACTCGCGAGATCTCATTTCGATGCGAACCACTAGTTATTAGAATTACATGTTAAGAAGACGAATTGAACATTTTGGCGGCAGGGATTTGCATTTTTCTCAGCAATTACAAAACATTCGGAACTGAAATTTATGTACTTCATTAAGCATGTCTTAAACATCATTTTTATAATTGTTTTACATGATTGGTTAACTTTTATAGCAGAGAAAAAAATATTAAAAGTAGCACTAAAAATACAAAGATTTTCGTTTTACAGGTTAACTACACTGATTTAAGCCTCGAAATTTTCTGTATAGATTAGTATAAACATACACTTCAAAGTTATAATTTGATTTTATAAAATAAACTATAGTTTTCATTCATTATTATAAATACGGGACTTATCACGTACCGTCTTATCGGTGTTTCGACCGACAATGTTTCGGTTCAATTCACTGTGCCAGTGCGAGGCGAGACGTTATTCGGATCGGATCGCACTCACCCTGGTGAAGGTTCACGAATTGAACCGAAACATTGTCGGTCGAAACACCGATAAGACGGTACGTGATAAATCCCGTATTTATAATAATGATTGAAATCAATCACGAAAGTTTTCTATAGTTTTCATTTTAAACGCTAATTACTATTTTGGCGCATACGACCTTACGGCACAAGCTAGCTCGCTCGCGATTTTGTCGCAGTCAGTACGAATATTGAAAACCATGCAATAATTCCGCCGGCACGAATCAAATCCGTATCTTATCGTTCTACGTCTCTCAGCTAATCGCCCAAAGCAAAATTCAATGTAAGCAGTTGGATATCAAAATATTTTTTTGGGTTTAGACGACAATAATTCATTCATTAGCATTACGTGTAGTCAACATCGCGATGTAGACATAGGAATTATAAAGTATTAATTTATTCATCATTCATTAGATTGCTTAATATTGGTTTATCAAAAATATACACGGCTTCGCACGCCTATTACCCTCCTTCTGCGCAGTCGGGTAAAAAGTAGCTTATGTCCTTCCCCGGGATATAATCCCCTTGCCAAATTTCATTACGATCCATTCAGCCGTTTAGTCGTGAAAAGGCAACAAACAAACAAACAGAGTTACCTTCGCATTTATAATATTAAAATGGATGTCATATAATAATAGAAACAAATAAATAAATTACATATATGCAGAGATCAGCTTAAACTGATCTTAAATCAATGAAATACCTACCTAACCAATGCACCAACAAGACATACGGTTAGTAACGTTTTGAAGTCTTGAACAAAACGCAATAGCAAATAGTCCTAGGTTAAATTGCAGTTGCAAAATTTACTTTCTAAAACTCCGATAAACAAATCGACATAGCGACTGTAGAATATAAAAAAAACAAGGTATTTAGATACGGATGATATAATTAGCATTGATAACAGTAAATACGGGTTTACCTCTAGGTATGTTAATGTAATGAGTCAAGTTATTTTATTACAGTTCGTAATTGTTAACGACAATTTGGGGTAGAATTTCGTGAATTTCGTTGGATTATTCGCATGTTTTACATTAAAATCCGGCTAGATGTAGCAACAATTTATGATTATAAAAATTATATAAAATACGAGTGTGCTTTAGACCACACGACTGAAGTAAAACTTATTTTTCCAAATATTAATTTATAAAATTGTTCAATTACAAAATTGTCCACACGTCTGAAGGTCGATCAGTCTATGTTCATTCTGGACAGAAGCAACTCGCACTCGCACATTAACGTTTAAAAATATACGAAACGTAACTCTCTCTCTTTCTATCTTCACTAACTTATATCTCCCTCTCAACTTCCGTTCGCACTTTTCGTAACGCAATCACCAGCTTACTCCCCAAGTCAAGCGTGCGTAGAGAAATTATACTTCAATAAAATATGTAAATAGCAGAAAGGTTTTAAAGTATACCTACAAAAGGTTCTGGTACTTACATAACTAAGTCTTAGCAAATTTTTAATGGAAGGCATAATATATTTTTCCAATAAATAATGATTAGCTGATAAACGAGAATATGTTACGAATCCAACCAAGTCCAAATAAGTGACGAGTTGTAGAGTTTCTTGTGAAAGGGCTCGCCCGGGTAAGTGCTATCACCATATCTACCCGCCGAACAACTTTGTTTCGGTTTGAGGGGTATGGTTGCCGGCGGCACATTAGGTTTTACACCTGTATGCCTCGAGTTGATGGACGCAAAGCAGTGCATCATAGGGCACGTTTCTAAGGTGCGTAACCTATGAGGCAATACTTTGTTATAGGCGATGGTGACCACTTAACATCAGGTGGTCCATATGCTTGTTCAATCTTAAGGTGGTCTAACAAAAAAGAAAAAAAATCGGCCACGTGCGAGTCGGACTCGCGCACAGAGGGTTCCGTACCATTAACTATAAAAACGAGCAAAAAATCACGTTTGTTGTATGGGAGCCCCCCCCCCCTTAAATATTTGTTTTATGTTAATTTAGTTATTTATTTTTAAAGTGAATATATAACTAAATATTCTGTGAATATTTCAAGCGTCTACCTGTTGTCGTTATCAATATCGAGCTAAAACGAGCAAAAATATCACGTTTGTTGCATGGGAGCCCCCCTTAAATATTTGTTTTGTTCTGTTTTTAGTATTTGTTGTTATAGCGGCAACAGAAATAGATCATCTGTGTAAATTTCAACTGTCTAACTATCACGGTTCATGAGATACAGCCTGATGACAGACAGACAGACAGCGGAGCCTCAGTAATAGGGTGCCGTTTTACCCTTTGGGTACGGAACCCTAAAAAAGGCCTTTGAGCATCAAGCTGAACCTACTATTAGGTTTGTTATTCTTTTATAGTCACTAGAGAAGCCCTTTAATTAAGTATTCAAGAATATGCAAATATTAGAAATGCCTCACACTAACTTGAATGAAATAATAACTAGGTATGTTAATATCAAAGGTTGTGTAACCGAGCACTTGATACCCGATATGAATAATTCAGTAAATAAACGAAAGCGCCTTTTTGCGTGCGTTTTAATAAATTGACCGGTATTAAAGATATCTTATTGGAATCAGACACACCCTATGTATAATGTTTAGTTTAGATGATTAATTGTGTAAATATTTTTAAAGCATAAAGTGAAGAGGCACCTTACTATATACTATACAAAAGATTTAGTTCGTTCTTCATCATCATCCACAGCCTAACTTCACCCACTGCTGGGTATGGGTTTCCCCAAGTTTGTGCCATCCACCACGATCCTGCGCTAGTCTCACCCATTAACGGACCGCGACTTTAACGATGTCGTCCACCCATCTCGCTGCTGGACGTCCTACCCTTCTACAGCCACTCCTCGGCCACCATTCGGTCATCACCACGTCTTGCCAAGTTAACCTTCTTTAGTTTGGTACCTTCAACAAACTTTTATAGATTTCATTTTCCGCTAATGACGTTGACATTAATAATCAGGGCATCCGAAACCAATTTCTGGCATTGGATCCTGGATTTTCATCCGCTTTTGGCGAAATAAAATAACATTCGACTAGATGACCGATTGATTACTCTCGCAAGCCCTAGACCAAGATGAATGGAAGAAGGGAAGGGAGGCCTTTGCCCAGCAGTGGGATCCAGCGGGCTCTTTAGATGGGATTAGATTACTCTCACAAGCCGACATAACCTGATTCCCAGTACATTGTAGAGAGAAGGTAAATAAGTGTAAACATTACATAAGCAAAGGGTCTTTCACATGTTATTGTTTTCACACTTGACACTAAAATATGTAACGAATGCTGTAACCCCGTGTGAAGTTGATATTGTTTAAGAAATAGAGCATGTAGCTATAAAATTTGGCAATATTGCATCTGAACGCTCTATTGTTGTATGACTAGATACCGCTGGGTCAGTTCATTGAGAAACAGACATAATGGTTACTCTACGAGAACTGGTACGCATTGCTTAAGTTAGAGCACCTGATCATAGATATGCTTTCAAATATTTCCTAAGATTTAATAGTATACCTAATAATTACAACCAAAACCTCAGATACCTAGTTATTTTATTTTAAGTTTCATCCGAAACTTACGGGAAAATCATAAGATTTATAAAATAATCCCGGAACCTTCTTCTTGATACGATTGATCTTGACGGGTTTCCTCTTATTTGAGATCAGATTTTCCGTTAAATGTCTCGGATAACACTTTACAATATGTGTAATTGGTAATATTTTGATTTTAACAATCTAAAAATATACACCACCATATAAAAGTTAAGTTAACCGTTAAAATCTGAATATGGCACGTTCACACTCTCCTCACGGCTAAGCAGAAAATAGAAGCCTATTGACCCGAATAGAAAACGATCGATAGCACGATTATCAAACCAATGTGAATATCATCACGGTTCAATACACAATAAACAATTTATGATAGTATTTTGATGCAATGTAAGGTGAAATGTTAATAGGCCACAGATACTGAAGCACCTTTACTGAAACAGAATGAGTTCAAGTGAGTAATTGTTAGAAACATATAGCAGTGTTTTCTGAGACCAGAAACAAGAATCGTGACCCAGAAAGGCCCTAGTGACAGATATTACAAAGTTATAAAAACTTCATACTTAGATGATCAAAAGAAAATAATCAATTTCTTGTCTCATTTACAAGATAAATAGAACAGAGAACAAACCTTCAATAAAACTGTTTACATCCCCGAAGTTCCCGGGAACGCTCAGAACGGAATATAACAAACACTGATCCGAAGTGACACTCGTCAAACATCGTATAAAAGCTAAACTTTCACTGCCAAACTTACAATTCTTACAACTAAGTAAAATATCTACGAGGAAATACGAAAAAGATATTCACGAATTGTATAAGTCCTTGAAACATGTAAACGCTCTAACAAAGATTTTCAAAGTTCATATATCTTTTGGACGAACCCTATTCTATCTCTGGTTTTGCCTTACCAGAGATATACAAGGATAAATATATGACACTTTGATAGATAGAATATAGATTCGGCCATTAATAATCGCTAAATAATGAGTCAAAGTCATTTTGAAAAACCAAATTCGTGGATGTTCGTTTAATAAATGGTACAAAAAGAAAACACAGGAAGAGCTCAAAGGGAACTGAGAGGGATGTGGAAGTTGCTCTCTATTGGGCTAATCAAATTTAGAAATCAAACAGTCATTGACACGAAAGAAGGAGGGGTGACTAGAGTTTTTGTGTACATAACAATAATGCTGAATGTTTTAATAAAGTTTATCTTTGAAGTAAGAATGCTAGATCGCTACGACGCGAGCATATTTTGCCGACAAGTACAGTACACAGCGACCGCCTAATCTTTATTTATTGATAAACAATTTTTTAGGTCATGCGGTTCTGACAGACACAGAACAGATGGATAAGTAAAACAAATAAAAATTTAAGATAAACTCGGCTATGGACTTTTAGAACAAAAAAGATACCTACACAGCATCAGAAACAAATTAACGAGCTATATGAACATACTAACTATACTAGTAGTTCGCCCCAAACTAAGAATTCGCGAGACTCCGATTAAAGCAAAATAATATTATTTGTAATCTTTGACTAGGTGTCAAAATAGTGCCACGTAAATAGAACCACATAACAAATTACAGGTAACGAGAGTTCATGTATGGTGGTTACACTTTTTTGGGGCAAAACTTGCATTTATTCTGAATTTCAGACTTTTGCCTATATTTGGGTTTACTAAAGCTACACGCATACCAAGTTTCAGCACTGTGGGGTCACTGGTGTACCCTGTGAATTTTGTCAAAGTTCAGGTTTTGTTATGGCTAATAACTTAAAGTTTAAACTAAAAATAAAAACGGGATCGAAATGTACTAACAAAGACCTTTTATTAGACGTCACTTGCCCGGATAGTCCCATTTTGGTTTTTTTACCCCTCTTGAACCCCAATACCTCAAAAACCCCCCCACATTTTTAGCTCATTTAGTCACACCAAAATTGTGCCAACACTACCTAACTATATACTAAATTTCACGATGCTCGGATACACGGTTTTAGAGTTATCCTCGGACAAACAAACATACATACATACAACGTCTATTTGCCCAAGTTGATTTAGAGATCTCGCTTCGCTCAATCAAATATTTAATCGATCATACTTTAAAAGATATACTGCAGATTTTAGTTAAAAATAAAACAATCCTATTAATCCACAATCTAATTCACATCACCTCAGCTTCTGGTTCTTATAAAACCTGAACAACAAAACCATAAACGAAAACGAAGATAAGCCGCTCTGGTAATAAGGTGTAGCCATAGAATATAGTCCAGTTACTAAGGTACAGTGGAAATAAGGGCCATAGAATATACTTAAGTTAGTAAGGTAGTGAACAATATAGCAGAATGTCGCAGGAAACCAGTTCGAACCTACAGAGGTGGTCGGTAAGGTCGCGCCGGCAATGACCCCGGAGATATCCATCCATTTGTATATCATATTAAATCGGGTTATTCGGTTAGTAATTGAGTTACGCAATCAATGACATTTATAGAGGAATGTTGAAGGATGTAGTTTGAAATGTGTTGGAAAATCTGTGTGACCTTAAAAAGATTAGACGCCTGAAGACGGAAGGCGACGACGGGGTCGGCCGAGAAAGCGTTGGCGGGACGATTTCGACACCTTCCAAAGAGGATGGTGGGAAATTGCGACATATAGGGATGCTTAGAGGGACTTGGGGGAGACCTTTTCCCAGCAGTGGGACGAGATAAATTAGGAAAAATATAAATAAAAAAAGATTAGGCCCGTCCCTCTATTAGTTCTAAAAGTTAGAAAAAGAAGACTTGATGATTTTTGATCTAGCCTTGCATACATAATTATCATCCAAAAACAAACAGGTCCATAGAACCCATACACTTTTGACATTCCTGACATTTTTGATTGTTTTTGAAGTATAAATAAAAAAAATTAAAAACCCGTACGCAATTTATATTTTACAGCTAACACATACCTAACTAAGAACTACCCCAGTTAAACTAGATTTCTATTTAAAAAAAAACCGCGTCTAAATCAGTCCATCCGTCCATCAATCGTACTTAACCAAGAATGGTTTAAGTACATTAACATACATTGAAACAGAAAATTTATTAACAATTTTACAATAGATTTATCTAATAATAACTAAGAACTACCCCAGTTAAACTAGATTTCTATTTAAAAAAACCGCGTCTAAATCAGTCCATCCGTCCATCAATCGTACTTAACCAAGAATGGTTTAAGTACATTAACATACATTGAAACAGAAAATTTATTAACAATTTTACAATAGATTTATCTAATAATAACTAAGAACTACCCCAGTTAAACTAGATTTCTATTTAAAAAAAACCGCGTCTAAATCAGTCCATCCGTCCATCAATCGTACTTAACCAAGAATGGTTTAAGTACATTAACATACATTGAAACAGAAAATTTATTAACAATTTTACAATAGATTTATCTAATAATAACTAAGAACTACCCCAGTTAAACTAGATTTCTATTTAAAAAAACCGCGTCTAAATCAGTCCATCCGTCCATCAATCGTACTTAACCAAGAATGGTTTAAGTACATTAACATACATTGAAACAGAAAATTTATTAACAATTTTACAATAGATTTATCTAATAATAACTAAGAACTACCCCAGTTAAACTAGATTTCTATTTAAAAAAACCGCGTCTAAATCAGTCCATCCGTCCATCAATCGTACTTAACCAAGAATGGTTTAAGTACATTAACATACATTGAAACAGAAAATTTATTAACAATTTTACAATAGATTTATCTAATAATAACTAAGAACTACCCCAGTTAAACTAGATTTCTATTTAAAAAAAACCGCGTCTAAATCAGTCCATCCGTCCATCAATCGTACTTAACCAAGAATGGTTTAAGTACATTAACATACATTGAAACAGAAAATTTATTAACAATTTTACAATAGATTTATCTAATAATGACGAATTTAATAGACACACCCGAATCCACAGACACTTCATAATTTTTAAATTTTTACCCTTACTTGCTTGCACACAACACATTTATATTAAATATATAATTTAATAGTTTAAAAATAAATAAATGGATAAACACTTAATTATACACCAGGATTCGTATACAATCTACCTAAATTATATTGAGTATTTAACTATCATTGTCTGTTTATCTATCATTGTTACTATTGTACCACCTATTACCCGTGCGCGATAAGTTGGGACCTGAGCGCGGTGACGTCATATTGGCGTGTTTGTACCGCCCGCAAAAAAACGAACATAACAAGCAACCGCCCGCTTGTTATGTTCGCCGCCCGCCGCCGTTTAGCCGCCCGCATAGTGATGCGAACGGTACAATACGGGCGCCATCGGGGAAGTGCAGGGGAAGCGGTCGGGGAGTCGCATTCCTAGCAGGTCCCAAGTTATCGCGCACGAGTAATAAGTATTTTCTTTGTCATTTAATGTGGAAAGAAACTGACTTCTGGCATACAGCTCACGCTAGTTCAGTAGCCAGGGCTTCAACCAGAATTGTAATAATTGGTATAAAACAAATAAGACATTTTTGATTTTTTTGATTTTATGATCCGTTTGGGAACTATGATGCCACAGACAGACACAGAGACACACATCCACACAGATAGATATCAAACTGGATTAATTTCCCATACTCACTAATGAAATAAAAAGATGAAAGGTGTAGAATAAACTAAATCACACTAAAATTATAAATGCGAAAGTTTGGATGTTTATTTATTTAAGTATTTGTTTGTTACTCACTCACGTCGTAACGGCTAAACTGATTACGATGTAATTTAGTATGTACGTAGATTATAACCTGGATTAATACATAGTCTACTTTTTATTCCCTGGTATAAAAATGGGGTGTCAAGTCAAGTTGCAACAGCGAGTTTAGCTTTATTTCTCGGTTACCTACACATTTAGTAAAGCATACGAAGTCGTGGGCAACAGCTAGTTATACATTAAAATCGTAATAAAGCTCATCCACATTCATCGACCATTGGGTACATATCACGCACCACACGCTTCACGAGATCTTTTCTTCCCCATACTTGCAAGATGTGGAATGAGCTACCATCTGAGGTTTTCCCATTAGGCTACGTCATGGCACGCTTCAAGAGAAATGTAAAGAGGTTTCTACAGTGTAGGGAACGCATCGACAATACCCCGGGTGTTGCCAGTGTCAATAGGCGACGGTGACCGCTTACCATCAGGTGGGCCGTAAGCCTGTTTCCCCACAGATAACATAAAAAAAATCTCGAGCACCGTTTGCAATTTATAACAGTGGAAAGTTTTAAAGACACTGGTGGAGACAAATTAAATTGCACCCCAGTGAATGCCACATATTACACATGAAGCATGTGGTTTAATAAGATCCTCAATTCGTTTTTATACTTTCGCTGGGACCATCAAACCTATTGCTCCGGGCTTCAGGGCCAGTGAGTTTCAGGATTCATTTAATTCCCTTTCCGTAAGTGAAATCTTTATTTATTTGCCACAGGGATTCTTTTATGTCGCTTTCCGATGTCCATAAAAACGGATTAGGACTAGATGTGTTACTTTCACTTGTATCTTTGATTTATATATTTAACTAGCTGACCCGCCCTCGGCTTCGCATGCGTGGCATTTCAATAAAAACATTACACTCCTTTTGCGCACTCGGGTAAAAATTAGCCTATGTCCTTCCCCAGGATATAATCTATCTCCTCGCCAAATTTCATAACGATCCGTTCAGCCGTTTAGTTATGAAAAGGTAACAAACAAACTAACAAACAAACAGTTACTATGTAGGTACTCTACTATGTACGCAGTTACTATGTATGTATTATACCTACATATAAATAAACCTTCCTCTTGAATCACTCTATAAGATCTAAGCGAACAGACAGCGGAAGCGACTTCATTTTATACGATATAAAGATACATAGGTAAGTTGTAAATCTGTTTTAATTAAAAAATAATTTATGCTGAGATTTTTTTCTGTGTATTATTCACTAGCTTCCGCCAGTGGCTCCGCACAAGTTGGTTGTCAATAGTAGCCTGTGTTTGAATCCAGGTCATAATCTAACTATGTACCTACCAAATTTCATCGAAATTGGTTCAGCCGTTACGACTTGATTCAGTAACAAACTAACAAACATCCAAACTTTCGCATTTATAATATTAGTGCGATGCGAGACTTGAATTCAAAATGATGACTAAATGGTCAATTATGTTAAACGTTTCTTGGTTTACTGAATGCCATGTCACGGCACATAAAGTCATTGACGTTACGAATCTTTTGGTTATTACGGAGAATCATAATTATCTACGATAAAAAGATATCTGCTTGACCGTGCACCTTAACAAAGTGAATTTATAATTGCCCACAAAAATAATCTTACTTTATTTCAATCCATACAGAAGTTATAAGTCTATTGTTTACTGATGAACCGTATTATGGATTTGATAGATTCGTTTACTTTAGTATATTAATCACTGTAATTTCATCTTCGTTTCTGTCAAAATGTTTTTTTTAATAATATTCCATACTAGCTGACCCATCCGCAGCTTCGCACGCGTAGTTTTTCAATAAAAACATTACCCTCCTTCTGCGCAGTTGGATAAAAAGTAGCCTATGTCACCCGGGGATAGTGTAGATTCCCAACAGTAAAAGAATTTTTTTTAAATTTGTCGAGTAGTTTCGGAGCCTATTCAATACAAACAAACAAATCTTTCCTCTTTATAATATTAGTATAGACCAGGCGTTAGCGTCAGGCCTTCAGAAGATTTATCATACACGAGAGAGAGAGATGTCGTAATGATGCTGTGACTGACTGTTGTCGTATACCAAAAGGTACTCGACTACGGAAGGTAATGTCCTCTTAAAATGAAATTTCCTTACACGCAATTCTAGACAGATCCAAAGTGTAATATTAAGTTTTTTTTTACTTTTCAAAATATTTTTAGCTACAAACGATGAAGATGCTATTTAGTGTTATTAGTAGATGCTATTATTAATATTTTATGATAAAATATCACTCGGCAATCGCCATACAATCCAATAACAATTCACTTAAAAAAGCTTTTGCTGGAAGGGTGTTTTTATTCAGTGGATGATTTCAAGTTACAATGCAATTCAAAATGATTTATTTATTCAATTAATTTGTGACATTTTTTTTATCTCTGACTTTTCAACCTAAGTGCTGTTTTTTTATTATGACTTGTGATTTGAATTGTGTCGGTTTTATTGATTATTTTTGCATTTAATGATGATTATTTTTTAAATTTTAATGTATAGTTAGTATAGTTTAATGTATAATGTAGTTTCAAATACAATTGGTTAATTGTTTTATAAACAAAAATGAAAATAGACCATCACACGGCGAGGATAATATATTTTCATCTTACATTGGATTTTATGGCTACCGATATTTATCTATACATATAAAAAATCTCGTCTCACGGTGTTTGTGGTCGCACTCCTCCGAAACGGATCGACCGATTATAATAATTTTTTTTTGTATATTTGGTAGGTATGAGAATAGATAGGTCGTAAAGTATTATTCACTTTCCTACCCCCACTCCCCATTTTTTTATCGCGGTTTTAGTATTTTTGTATAAACAATATCCATATAATTTAACTGTCGTTTATTGACGTGAAGTCATTTACATGAAGTGTCGCGTCACTTTGACAAGAGTGTTTTATATAGTTTTTATCCCGAAGTTCCCACGGGAACGGGAAATTTTAAAGGTGCGAAGCTGCGGGCGGGTCAGCTAGTATTAACATAAAATATTATAGCACTTCATCGCTTTACCACTTTTCAGCGGGTAATATTGTTCAAAAAATCTAAAATCGTGTCACTTGATGATGTTAGATACCTACTTTACGTTATATCACCTAGGGTTGTAACCAATAAAAAGCATTTTCTCTAACATGAATTAAAATAAAATTCAAATGTTCCAATTTTGTCAACCGTCAGCAAAACGTCGAGTGAAAGTGACGCCTTGCAGTACTGCGAGCGTGACGTAACTGAACAAATCGGTCATTGTCCGTCCGTCTGTCTGTATTGTAGGTTACAAAACGTGATTGACTAATGAGTCTCTAATGGAGACCCTTTTGTAAGATTTGTAATTCGTGTTTGACATGTGACATTGAATTTGCGAAGATTACTGTCAATACGCTCGAATAGCGATTACGCTACGATTATGTTGATCTAACTGGATATTGCATACAATGTGTGTTAATTGGAACGTAGAATCATTAGATGAGACTTCTTAGCAGCTAAGCCAGCTTATATGGACCTAAATGACACATTATGGTAAGACATTAGATCGTAGAACGACATGGTATTTCAAGAAAAACGTATTCCATGAATTATCGTTATCGTATTCATCGTCATGAAGTCATCAATAAAAATACTGCATGTGGAAAATGCTTGTCAGTTTGTAGCACCTGCCCAAAATTATAGTGCATTGAGCTACCAGCTGAGGAAAGTTCTCGAATGGAGGCCACGGACCGGAAAACACAGCGTAGGACGTCCACCTACAAGATGGGAAGACGACTTGGTAAGAACCGCAGGTCGGCGAGCTAAAAATGGGTTGTTGAGATATTGGGTTTCAGGAGGGGTAAAACAAAATGAGACTATCCGGTCAGGTGGCACGTCTAGTAAGATCTTCGTGAGTAGTAGTCTTCGTTTTTGTTTTAAGTTTAAACTTTGTAGTTTTTAAGTTATTAGCCATAATAAAAACTGAACTTTGACAAAATTCACAGGGTACATCAGTGACCCCACAGTGCTGAAATTTGGTATGTGTGTAGCTTTAGTGACACAAATATAGGGAAAAGTGTGAAATCAAGAATAACTGCTATTTCACCCCAAAAAATCACAACCAATTAACATGAACTCCCGTTACCTGTAATTTGAATGAAACTGAAGGTCAAGTAAATTGGTTATTGATTTTATGCCACTATTTTGATAGTCAAAGATTACAAATAATATTTTTTTGTTTTTATGGGTGACTCGCGAGATCTCAGTTCGGGGCGAACCACTAGTATTTAATTAAGTATGCCTAGCAAAAATGATGTAACAAACTGAAAATAGAAAGATTTTTTTAAAAACCGCACATTAGGAGACAAAAACAACAAAACATCTCACTTAGGCACTAACAAACTTTTAAAAGCTCTGTGTGGGGATGAACTGTGTTTTTATGGTTTGAATAAATGAGTACAGTACACGCAAAATATTACGTATAGAACCAGTCCAAATTGTCCGGAATTGCAGGAAAATTAAAGATACTTCGAATAAAGAGCGCCGTTTGGTGTATTAGTATTCCAGCCTTATACCAGTCGAGCGTCTTTAGTGTATTCCGCCTGACTCGGACTTTGACCCAATTGAATTGTCTAAAACTGTAAACTTTGTATAGTTTACAAGACCAGACCATTGACCAGACAAATTAACAATTCAACTCTAATAATATTTATGTTGCTAGGAGTCTCCGCAATAGACCTAGACTAGCTGGATATCAGAAACAAAAGTTTACTGACTGCGAAGTAATAAATATTCAAAATACTAAATTGTTTTCATAGGCATATTATTTGATAAGCGTTAAGTGAACTTGCTGTAATTTTTTAACTTATTTTTTTATTAATAAATTTATGTAGGCAGCGGGTTTTTATGAACATAAATAGGTATGGAAATTTCGAACTGGGGCAATCTCAGAAGCTTACCGATCCGTTTTATGAGTTTGTGTAATTTTCATGAAACTTTTCCATTTATCGTGTCACCATTCTGTGCGTGATAATGTCATAATTACGTGGATTTGAAACCAAAACAGACAAGGCGCATTAGAGTTTAAAAAAATTAATGAAATCTCACTTTAGTGTAGAGATTCTTTTGGAGACATAATAGCGCTAGACGATAGAAATGGAGCCCCATTAGATTTAGGGTTGCCACCCGTATTTTATAATAAAGTACTGTACTCTATTTTGGCCAATCGTACTTTATACTTTATGAGGGCAGTAAAGCACGTGAAAGTACTTTATTTTTACTTGTGAAGATTTTTTTAAATGGACTGCTAGTTTTTCCGTTTAACGGAACGGACTGCTTTGGAAGGTAACCTAAAACGTTAATCAATGTCAATAATTATCATGAAATGTTGCGAATTGTGAAAAAATTGTGTCGTTTCTGCTATGCATTCCTGCCACTTCAGCAGTCACAGAGAGAGTTTTTCTCTGATGAATGCTAAGTGGCGGGATGAACGCAATAGAGCGTCCCTTAACCTAATAAAAAACTAATTATTTATATATTTAAATTTAGGGATTGATTGTAAAGATGCCGTTAATATATTTAAGAGTAACAAATATTTGTTGGATGTTGCTAGAAGCAACAAAAAATATGTATGAAAGAGAAATAGTCTGGTAAATAAATAGTACTTTATTTTTAGATGTTGCACTTTTTATCAGCCTAAAAAATTAAATTGACTAAATTTGCTTAAAAAAAGGTGGCAACCCTAATTAGATTGCCAAATAAAGGTTTCTGGGAGCCAGCGCAACATCAGTCGGTCTGGCTACCTATTGGGAAGGTATTTGCTCAGCAGTGGGTGTAGGATTGATATTATGATAACGATGAGAATTTAAATCTCGAATGCATTTTCTCACATTTAAACCGCAAGAAATCCTTCATCTATACCACAAATTACAAGATCCAATAATATGATTCAGTAGAACGAAGACAGACCAGTAAGCACCTGATCGAAACTCTCACGGATAATGTAGCAGATTTTTTCTTTTTACACTTAATACATTTACTTCTTACACTTGGGTCTTTTCGCTAAGGGATCGTCTCGTCAACCCGCGTCAGACGTAGTCGATTAACTATTGAATAAAGTTGTGTTGACGTTCCCACTTGTTTAGATAAAGACCGGTTTCAGGTAAAACGTTAATTTTCGCAATTTGGAGAATTCGCTATCTCTAATTTAAGTGTAAAACCTAACTTTCACCATACCACAAACATTTTGTAGGTTCATCATCATCAGTGATCGGACTAGGTAGAGCTATTTTGTGTACTTGCCATATGTAAGAATAATATGGATAATCCCAAAATCCCGGGATTTGCTTTTTAAGTAGAAAAATAATAAAAAGCTATTTACGCCTTAAGGAGTAATGAAATAATACACTTCCTCTCCGACGGGCAAGTATAAGGACGGGTTTAAGCATAGTATACTAAATAGATAGAAACTTGATTCATTAAACCACATATATTTTTTATGTAACAATTTCTTATATTCATACAAGACTCAACAATCATTTAACATTATCATTCTGAAGTTGTACAAGAACATATTACCATACAAATTATTTGTACCTCAAAAAATTAAAATATACAAACAGAACAAGCTATATGTATTTACAATAAAATCCTGATTAAATTGATCAACACGTTAAACAATAATTTACTTATTCAAACAAAAAATGTCATTCTTGGAGAATTTGAAGAAAAATTGACAAAAAATGAAGTAAATGATGAAATTTTGTCTACAAATTTGTTCCACTAACATCCACGGATGTCGAACGCTCCTTTTCTTTTTACATCTAACACCCATTTATATGTAGAAAAGGAGCGTTCGACATCTGTGACTGAAGCTCAAGACGAACTAGACCAAGAAATTATCTATTTCTTGGTCTAGTTCGTCTTCAGCTTCAGTAGAAGACTGAGTACCTAAGTGACCTAAGTTAAAATAGTAATAATATTTTTTCTAAATTTTCGTCTATTTCTTTTTACATCTAACACCCATTTATATGTAGAAAAGGAGCGTTCGACATCTGTGACTGAAGCTCAAGACGAACTAGACCAAGAAATTATCTATTTCTTGGTCTAGTTCGTCTTCAGCTTCAGTAGAAGACTGAGTACCTAAGTGACCTAAGTTAAAATAGTAATAATATTTTTTCTAAATTTTCGTCTATTTCTTTTTACATCTAACACCCATTTATATGTAGAAAAGGAGCGTTCGACATCTGTGACTGAAGCTCAAGACGAACTAGACCAAGAAATTATCTATTTCTTGGTCTAGTTCGTCTTCAGCTTCAGTAGAAGACTGAGTACCTAAGTGACCTAAGTTAAAATAGTAATAATATTTTTTCTAAATTTTCGTCTATTTCTTTTTACATCTAACACCCATTTATATGTAGAAAAGGAGCGTTCGACATCTGTGACTGAAGCTCAAGACGAACTAGACCAAGAAATTATCTATTTCTTGGTCTAGTTCGTCTTCAGCTTCAGTAGAAGACTGAGTACCTAAGTGACCTAAGTTAAAATAGTAATAATATTTTTTCTAAATTTTCGTCTATTTCTTTTTACATCTAACACCCATTTATATGTAGAAAAGGAGCGTTCGACATCTGTGACTGAAGCTCAAGACGAACTAGACCAAGAAATTATCTATTTCTTGGTCTAGTTCGTCTTCAGCTTCAGTAGAAGACTGAGTACCTAAGTGACCTAAGTTAAAATAGTAATAATATTTTTTCTAAATTTTCGTCTATTTCTTTTTACATCTAACACCCATTTATATGTAGAAAAGGAGCGTTCGACATCTGTGACTGAAGCTCAAGACGAACTAGACCAAGAAATTATCTATTTCTTGGTCTAGTTCGTCTTCAGCTTCAGTAGAAGACTGAGTACCTAAGTGACCTAAGTTAAAATAGTAATAATATTTTTTCTAAATTTTCGTCTATTTCTTTTTACATCTAACACCCATTTATATGTAGAAAAGGAGCGTTCGACATCTGTGACTGAAGCTCAAGACGAACTAGACCAAGAAATTATCTATTTCTTGGTCTAGTTCGTCTTCAGCTTCAGTAGAAGACTGAGTACCTAAGTGACCTAAGTTAAAATAGTAATAATATTTTTTCTAAATTTTCGTCTATTTCTTTTTACATCTAACACCCATTTATATGTAGAAAAGGAGCGTTCGACATCTGTGACTGAAGCTCAAGACGAACTAGACCAAGAAATTATCTATTTCTTGGTCTAGTTCGTCTTCAGCTTCAGTAGAAGACTGAGTACCTAAGTGACCTAAGTTAAAATAGTAATAATATTTTTTCTAAATTTTCGTCTATTTCTTTTTACATCTAACACCCATTTATATGTAGAAAAGGAGCGTTCGACATCTGTGACTGAAGCTCAAGACGAACTAGACCAAGAAATTATCTATTTCTTGGTCTAGTTCGTCTTCAGCTTCAGTAGAAGACTGAGTACCTAATTGACCTAAGTTAAAATAGTAATAATATTTTTTCTAAATTTTCGTCTATTTCTTTTTACATCTAACACCCATTTATATGTAGAAAAGGAGCGTTCGACATCTGTGACTGAAGCTCAAGACGAACTAGACCAAGAAATTATCTATTTCTTGGTCTAGTTCGTCTTCAGCTTCAGTAGAAGACTGAGTACCTAAGTGACCTAAGTTAAAATAGTAATAATATTTTTTCTAAATTTTCGTCTATTTCTTTTTACATCTAACACCCATTTATATGTAGAAAAGGAGCGTTCGACATCTGTGACTGAAGCTCAAGACGAACTAGACCAAGAAATTATCTATTTCTTGGTCTAGTTCGTCTTCAGCTTCAGTAGAAGACTGAGTACCTAAGTGACCTAAGTTAAAATAGTAATAATATTTTTTCTAAATTTTCGTCTATTTCTTTTTACATCTAACACCCATTTATAAGTAGAAAAGGAGCGTTCGACATCTGTGACTGAAGCTCAAGACGAACTAGACCAAGAAATTATCTATTTCTTGGTCTAGTTCGTCTTCAGCTTCAGTAGAAGACTGAGTACCTAAGTGACCTAAGTTAAAATAGTAATAATATTTTTTCTAAATTTTCGTCTATTTCTTTTTACATCTAACACCCATTTATATGTAGAAAAGGAGCGTTCGACATCTGTGACTGAAGCTCAAGACGAACTAGACCAAGAAATTATCTATTTCTTGGTCTAGTTCGTCTTCAGCTTCAGTAGAAGACTGAGTACCTAAGTGACCTAAGTTAAAATAGTAATAATATTTTTTCTAAATTTTCGTCTATTTCTTTTTACATCTAACACCCATTTATATGTAGAAAAGGAGCGTTCGACATCTGTGACTGAAGCTCAAGACGAACTAGACCAAGAAATTATCTATTTCTTGGTCTAGTTCGTCTTCAGCTTCAGTAGAAGACTGAGTACCTAAGTGACCTAAGTTAAAATAGTAATAATATTTTTTCTAAATTTTCGTCTATTTCTTTTTACATCTAACACCCATTTATATGTAGAAAAGGAGCGTTCGACATCTGTGACTGAAGCTCAAGACGAACTAGACCAAGAAATTATCTATTTCTTGGTCTAGTTCGTCTTCAGCTTCAGTAGAAGACTGAGTACCTAAGTGACCTAAGTTAAAATAGTAATAATATTTTTTCTAAATTTTCGTCTATTTCTTTTTACATCTAACACCCATTTATATGTAGAAAAGGAGCGTTCGACATCTGTGACTGAAGCTCAAGACGAACTAGACCAAGAAATTATCTATTTCTTGGTCTAGTTCGTCTTCAGCTTCAGTAGAAGACTGAGTACCTAAGTGACCTAAGTTAAAATAGTAATAATATTTTTTCTAAATTTTCGTCTATTTCTTTTTACATCTAACACCCATTTATATGTAGAAAAGGAGCGTTCGACATCTGTGACTGAAGCTCAAGACGAACTAGACCAAGAAATTATCTATTTCTTGGTCTAGTTCGTCTTCAGCTTCAGTAGAAGACTGAGTACCTAAGTGACCTAAGTTAAAATAGTAATAATATTTTTTCTAAATTTTCGTCTATTTCTTTTTACATCTAACACCCATTTATATGTAGAAAAGGAGCGTTCGACATCTGTGACTGAAGCTCAAGACGAACTAGACCAAGAAATTATCTATTTCTTGGTCTAGTTCGTCTTCAGCTTCAGTAGAAGACTGAGTACCTAAGTGACCTAAGTTAAAATAGTAATAATATTTTTTCTAAATTTTCGTCTATTTCTTTTTACATCTAACACCCATTTATAAGTAGAAAAGGAGCGTTCGACATCTGTGACTGAAGCTCAAGACGAACTAGACCAAGAAATTATCTATTTCTTGGTCTAGTTCGTCTTCAGCTTCAGTAGAAGACTGAGTACCTAAGTGACCTAAGTTAAAATAGTAATAATATTTTTTCTAAATTTTCGTCTATTTCTTTTTACATCTAACACCCATTTATATGTAGAAAAGGAGCGTTCGACATCTGTGACTGAAGCTCAAGACGAACTAGACCAAGAAATTATCTATTTCTTGGTCTAGTTCGTCTTCAGCTTCAGTAGAAGACTGAGTACCTAAGTGACCTAAGTTAAAATAGTAATAATATTTTTTCTAAATTTTCGTCTATTTCTTTTTACATCTAACACCCATTTATATGTAGAAAAGGAGCGTTCGACATCTGTGACTGAAGCTCAAGACGAACTAGACCAAGAAATTATCTATTTCTTGGTCTAGTTCGTCTTCAGCTTCAGTAGAAGACTGAGTACCTAAGTGACCTAAGTTAAAATAGTAATAATATTTTTTCTAAATTTTCGTCTATTTCTTTTTACATCTAACACCCATTTATATGTAGAAAAGGAGCGTTCGACATCTGTGACTGAAGCTCAAGACGAACTAGACCAAGAAATTATCTATTTCTTGGTCTAGTTCGTCTTCAGCTTCAGTAGAAGACTGAGTACCTAAGTGACCTAAGTTAAAATAGTAATAATATTTTTTCTAAATTTTCGTCTATTTCTTTTTACATCTAACACCCATTTATATGTAGAAAAGGAGCGTTCGACATCTGTGACTGAAGCTCAAGACGAACTAGACCAAGAAATTATCTATTTCTTGGTCTAGTTCGTCTTCAGCTTCAGTAGAAGACTGAGTACCTAAGTGACCTAAGTTAAAATAGTAATAATATTTTTTCTAAATTTTCGTCTATTTCTTTTTACATCTAACACCCATTTATATGTAGAAAAGGAGCGTTCGACATCTGTGACTGAAGCTCAAGACGAACTAGACCAAGAAATTATCTATTTCTTGGTCTAGTTCGTCTTCAGCTTCAGTAGAAGACTGAGTACCTAAGTGACCTAAGTTAAAATAGTAATAATATTTTTTCTAAATTTTCGTCTATTTCTTTTTACATCTAACACCCATTTATATGTAGAAAAGGAGCGTTCGACATCTGTGACTGAAGCTCAAGACGAACTAGACCAAGAAATTATCTATTTCTTGGTCTAGTTCGTCTTCAGCTTCAGTAGAAGACTGAGTACCTAAGTGACCTAAGTTAAAATAGTAATAATATTTTTTCTAAATTTTCGTCTATTTCTTTTTACATCTAACACCCATTTATATGTAGAAAAGGAGCGTTCGACATCTGTGACTGAAGCTCAAGACGAACTAGACCAAGAAATTATCTATTTCTTGGTCTAGTTCGTCTTCAGCTTCAGTAGAAGACTGAGTACCTAAGTGACCTAAGTTAAAATAGTAATAATATTTTTTCTAAATTTTCGTCTATTTCTTTTTACATCTAACACCCATTTATATGTAGAAAAGGAGCGTTCGACATCTGTGACTGAAGCTCAAGACGAACTAGACCAAGAAATTATCTATTTCTTGGTCTAGTTCGTCTTCAGCTTCAGTAGAAGACTGAGTACCTAAGTGACCTAAGTTAAAATAGTAATAATATTTTTTCTAAATTTTCGTCTATTTCTTTTTACATCTAACACCCATTTATATGTAGAAAAGGAGCGTTCGACATCTGTGACTGAAGCTCAAGACGAACTAGACCAAGAAATTATCTATTTCTTGGTCTAGTTCGTCTTCAGCTTCAGTAGAAGACTGAGTACCTAAGTGACCTAAGTTAAAATAGTAATAATATTTTTTCTAAATTTTAGTCTATTTCTTTTTACATCTAACACCCATTTATATGTAGAAAAGGAGCGTTCGACATCTGTGACTGAAGCTCAAGACGAACTAGACCAAGAAATTATCTATTTCTTGGTCTAGTTCGTCTTCAGCTTCAGTAGAAGACTGAGTACCTAAGTGACCTAAGTTAAAATAGTAATAATATTTTTTCTAAATTTTAGTCTATTTCTTTTTACATCTAACACCCATTTATATGTAGAAAAGGAGCGTTCGACATCTGTGGATGTTAGTGGAACAAATTTATATGACAAAATTTCATCATTTACTTCATTTTTTGACAATTTTTCTTCAAATCCTCTGAGGATATTAATGTCAGGATTCCTATCCAAAACTTTTTCAATTTTTATATTTATTCAATCAGAATCACACTCATTTAAAGCAGCTCTGACTTGATCAAAAGCCTAAAATGAGTCGCTTAATGTTAAATTTCGTTTCTGCAACTCTTTTAAAGAAAGTTAAATAATCGTATAATGAGTTTCTATATACAGTAATTGATTCCGTAGATTCTCTTTTTCTAGAATATTTTTCGCATTTCGTATTGCCATTGATTCAAAGCTGTTTAATCGAGAAACAACAATTCATTATTTCTTCATAATATTTTTTATAATACGATGCAGCTTCATCATCTCATCTCAGATCATCATCAACCGCAGCAGACTTCATCCACTGCTGGGTATAACTATATCAATATACATATATACTACATTTATTATTTATTTATATATATATAGGATGTTTGATAATATACGCACATAAATGAAAGGTGTTATTTTGATGAGCATAATAACTAAATTTGAGAAATGCTTACCATAGAAATGAGAAATTTATTTTGGCATGTACAAACAAACACTTTATTAAACTTATGTTGTGCTATTGCATAATGCTTGCCATCTAACCACAGATACTGTATTGGTGACGTCTCGAGATATCGTTTGACTTTGTGTCTGTCTTTCTGTCTGCCGCATCATAGTTTCCAAACTGATTGACCAAAAAACATCTATTACCTATTTAATAAACCTTAACATAGTTTAATATTTATCTGTTTTCAGTACACTTCTCAAGTTCACACAGTCTCAAATACCGTGGGCGAGCAAAGGACCATCCCTAAGGGTGCTTTACTGCTTACATAGGTCGTTACATATTTTAAAGGAATTCAATTTGGCTACTCAGTCACCGGTGGCAGTTTGAGCGATCTGTGGACCGTTTTGATAATATATTTGACAAATGTTTATCTTAAATATTTTTTTTTGTAAGGACAGGATATTAATTTGCACGTAATATGTACAGTTTTTTTCGTTCAACATACCTCAGTGCCTTAAGACGAAAGTCTACAATCAGTGTGTGTTACCAGTGATGACATATGGAACCGACACGTGGTCCTTCACTATTGGCCTTATGAATAAGCTCAACGAGCTATGGAGAGGGCTATGCTCGGGGTTTCTCTACGGGATCGAATCAGAAATGAGGAGATACGTAGGAGAACTCAAGTCACCGACATAGCCCGACGGATTAGCACGCTGAAGTGGCAATGGGCAGGCCATATAGCGCGCAGAACAGATGGCCGATGGGGCCGAAAGGTTCTCGAGTGGAGGCCACGGACCGGCAAGCGCAGCGTAGGACGTCCACCCACAAGATGGGCAGACGACTTGGTAAGAACCGCAGGTCGGCGTTGGATGCAGGCCGCTTCCAACCGCAGTTCCTGGAGATCAATGAGGGAGGCCTTTGTCCAGCAGTGGACGTCCTACGGCTGATATGATGATGATGATGATGATGAATATGTACAGTATACGTAGCACAGGATCGGTTGTAGTGACATTTTAGAGAGAAGGCACCTAAGCAGTTACGTATCGTTTGAGTTGCCAATCATAAAGATGATGAAGTGCAGAATACTTTTTTTATTTTAACTTATATTGATAAATAGCATTATAAATATTTATACAGTTATTTATGAATCTAAGAACGCTTGTTTTTTCCAATGCTCTGCATAAATGTAATTTGTTAATTTCTATTTATTTCTACTAATATCTAACATCTGTATTATATTTTTGTCATACATTAAGCAAATACGGAATACGAGGAGTCGTGAGAGCAGGAACTACTTTATTTGTTATCGATGTAATATACATATTGTGGAAACTTTTATGGCCTTGTAACTTTGTATAGAGTACAAGCTGACCCGCGGCTTCGCATGCGTGGTATTTCAATAAAAACATTACCCTCATTTTGCGCACTCGGGTAAAAAGTAACCTATGTATAATCTCGGAATTTGCCAAATTTAATTACGATCTGTTGAGCAGCTTAGTTATGAAAAGGTAACAAACAAACAGTTACTTTCGCAGGTAAGTACTATGTATTATACATATAAACCTTCCTCTTAAATCACTTTATCTATTGCTGAAAACCGCATTAAATCCGTTGAGTAGTTTAAAAGATCTAAGCGGACAGACAGCGGCAGCGACTTCTTTTTATACTATGTAAAGATGTAATTTGCTGTTTATTATCAAAGAGAATAAAATGAGCAAGTTACTTTATTGTAATTTGCTTATTCAGTAGTTCAGTACATGCATGCGAGTGTATAAATCTGTTTGTTTAAATCAAGGTACAATCATAAACTCTTATAGGATTTAACATTTATAACAAAGGTCGCGACAGCATCTGACAATGTTTGCAAACCGAATTAGGCACAATGGTAACAATTCCCTAAATTTACTTATTATTCATACTTGTTTGATTTTATAATATTATCTAACCTAACCTAGTCCGCAATCTATAACCGTTTTTGGATATGAAAGAGCGGGGCATTCTAACACAAGTAGTTTCCTACTTAAAAGAAGGTCCCAACCTTAATTTTTTTGATGTACACACGGCTACACATGAGGCTACACATTTCCAGTATAAGCTGACCTCTCATTCTACGAAAAGCCTACACAATGCGAGGTCAGCTTATACTGGAAATTATAGCTTGATGTGTAGCCTTCTTGGCTCCTCAACTTTATGATTTGATTGATTTGATGTTTGAAAGAAAAACGACACAGACATTTCTGCAGATTTACTGAATCATTGCATTGTGGTTTTACCATTATCGCTACAATACAAACGCGGTCCGTCTATTCGGCTCGAAGGAACACGTTTACTGTGGTGTGTTGCCTATGTGTCCCGGTTATGTCATCCACAAAGGTGTTTCCCTTCTCAATGTATGCCACATAAGCTGTTATAAGCTTTGTTTGAGAACTGTGGTTAATATGAAGAAGGTCAGGTGACGTGACACTTCATTTCACAAGTATTTCTAATTACGTTGTTGTTTCCCTAAGATAAATTGTTTTTGAGCAAAATGTTGGCATGTCTACAACATTCGCGTTATAGACTTATATAAAAGGTTTGGTGCACTTTTCACAAGTAATTATTTTACATTTTATTTATTTCACAAAATCCACAGCCCTTATTATGTCAGATACAAACTTATACTAAGCGTAGCATACGGCCAAAAACGGATTTACTTTATATAAGAAATAATTTATAAATAGACAGTCTAATTAAACTAAAAATACGAACAAAACAAATTACGTGTAAGAACACAAAAAGGTTGATAAAATACATTGAATACACATATATAAGTAGTTACATCATAAATTCATAAATATATATATATATACCACAATAACCAGTATTTTGTTGCGTTGTTATCATGCATATGTGTCATCCTCCATTATTAATTTTAAAGTTTCACTTTTAAAAGTTCCCTTGTTGTTATGACAAATATCAATCGAGAAGAACTCCTTATTGTAAACTCTTTGTAGTCTGTTAACGATTGAATGTTGTGCATTGTTAGTTGATGAGTTGTTTATATTTTGACGACCTCCGTGGTGCAGTGGGCGAATAGCCGGCTGAGACGCAGGAGGTAGCGGGTTCGAGTCCCGCCGCGGAACTAATGTTTGCATGATCTACAGATATTTGTACCGGGTCTGGTTGTTTCTCTATATATTATATGTATGTATTTACAAAAAAAAATGTATATAAGTATTCTATCAGTTATCTGGTTCCCATAATACAAGCTCTGCTTAGTTTGGGGCTAGATAGCGCTGTGTGAAATGTCCAGCAATATTTATTATTTTGTTATTTATATGGTGATATAGTTATTGTCTAAGAAATGTTAACCTTATTGTATAATTTATACGTAACAAAAACAACAGAAAAAAATAATGGACCTTATTAAGAACTGAGTTCAGAACTAAACCACCAAATTTCATCGAAATCTGTTCAGCCGTTACGACGTGATTGAGTATTAAACAAATATATAAACAAACATCCAATCTTTCGCATCATCCGACATGTACACGAAAAATTTATGATTTCGTATCTTTATTCCAAGTCAAATATTTAATACTGACTGTTAGATTGCATGCATGCAATTAGAACCGAGTTTTATACAGGTAAGTGTCTGCCAAATCCTAAGGAGCCCATAATCCTCTAAAGCCCCAACCATAAGATAAGGACCCTCGATATCAATACCTACCCATTGCTTTTGAAATTACGGTCCAGACCCGGTAAATCCATTTTGAGATACCGGTAAATCCATTGAAGTATACTAACTACCCCTTACTTTGAAAAGGCTCCTTGAGTTTACCTTGGGCGTTGTTGGTACTCAATATTTTGCATAGTTCGAGGAAAATTAGACTTTTTTCTAGCTGGTGGTATGCAAACGATATGCATACATACCATTCGATGTAGACAATAGTAGTATTTGTGCGTCTACCAGTCAAACAGCAATTAATAACTATTTATACTAAAAACGGGATATTTACCATGATTTGTGAGTATTTGAGTATCCCGATATTTCGGCGCAGTTGCATGCGCCATGATCACGATTAAAAGTTATATAGCAATTAATAAGTCTATCAAACGGAACAAATGTTTGTATAATCTACACATATTTGTTCCGGGTCTCGATGTTATTCCATAAATTATAAGTATCTATGCATTTACAAAAAAAAAAAAATAAGTATTATATCAGTTATCTGCTTCCCATAGTACAAGCTCTGCTTAGTTTGCGTCTAGATAGCGATGTGTGAAGTCTCCAATAATCATTTATTTATCATATTTATCGTTTAAACTTTTAAGTAATACGAAATTTATTAATTTGAAACAAAATTAAATCGTGTGTACAATATTTTATGTTATAATATACAGTACTTAGCTAGCAAGCATTTTAAAGTATATATTAGTAGGTAGGTTATATAAAACAATACTAGCCCTCCACACTCGGACACCCTGTGTTGTGGGTCTCTTCAATCTCTGCAATCACACTAATATTATAAATGCCTAAGTTTAGTTGTTTGTTTGATACTCAAAAACATGGTAATGGCTGGACCAAAAATTTTGATGTATAGATAGATTATGACCTGGATTAAAACATAGGCTACTTTTTATTGACAATCACGCGTGCATAGCCGCGGGCGGAAGCTAGTAATGACAATAAAGTAATGATTTCAATGATAAAATATAAAAAAAAATTGCTGGACATTTCACACAGCGCTATCTAGCCCCAATCTAAGCAGAGCTTGTACTATGGGAACCAGATAGCTGATAGAATACTTATATGTATACATTTTTTTTGTAAATACATACGTATAATATATAGAAACAACCAGACCCGCATCTGTGTATCATGCAAACATTTGTTCCATGGCGGGAATCGAACCCACTACCTCCTGCGTCTCAGCCGGCTATTCGCCCAATGCACCACGGAGGTCATCATGATATGCGAGTATTCGGTATTTAACGGCGATTAGCCATCTCATATTCAAATTGATCCACTACTTTGAGTATTTCAATTGATTCACTCTCTACATCTAACATCAATCTTGTTAACTCATTTTTCTGCTTAACCTTAAGTGAGAGTTAATGCTTTAATATTAGAAATTTTTTGATCATTCGACCTTATGAATATATTTACGATATCTTATAACGATTCTAAGCATATAATAATTAACTCCTAATGGTTGGTTCATTGGTGCATTTTCTACAGTTCTGTATATTATTTTTCAATCTTTCTCGATCACTAAAACGGGTATTTATCGAGTATGTACCTTGTTTGTTTGTTATCCTGACGTTTCGACTGTGTTGCAACGTTGAGATAACAAATAAAAACCGGCCAAGTGCGAGTCGGACTCGCGCACAAAGGGTTCCGTACCATTATTTATAAAAACGGCAAATAAATCACGTTTGTTGTATAGGAGCCTCCCCGTAAATATTAATTTTATTTTAATTATTTATTTTTATAGTGAATGATATAACTAAATATTCTGTGAATATTTCAAGCGTCTACCTGTTGCCGTTATCAATAACGAGCAAAAAATGTTGTTGTATGGGAGCCCCCCTTAAATATTCATTTTATTCTGTTTTTTGTATTTGTTGTTATAGCGGCAATACAAATACATCATCTGTGAAAATCTCAACTGCCTAACTATCACGGTTCATGAGATGCAGCCTGGTGACAGACGGACAGACAGAAAGACAGCGGAGTCTTAGTAGTAGGGTCCCGTTTGATCCTTTGGGTACGGAACCCTAAAAAAAGGCACAAACGCGATAAATACCCGTTTAAATCAGTAATTAGTTCTGTATACGTTATGACTATTGTTATCTTTACGATTAACTATAAATAGCTGGGAATTAATAATTATGACATCACTGATTGACTGACTTGCGGTATTCAATAGGTCTAATCTGTATAGACTATTGACATTGATATTCGAGTAGAATATAATTTGCTACGTTTTTATTGATGGCGAAAATATGTTAAAACTACTTTATCCATCTAGACTTACAACGTAAGTTCTATACTTCACACTTAGTGAGCCACATTTATCATAGCCAAGAATTGAAATCATATATCTTTGAGATAACAAAAGATTGCACACATTTTTGACGACCTCCGTGGCGCAGCGGGCGAATAGCCGGCTGAGACGCAGAAGGTAGCGGGTTCGATTCCCGCCGCGGAACAAATGTTTGCACGATCTACAGATATTTGTTCCGGGTCTGGTTGTTTCTCTATATATTATAAGTACGTATTTACAAAAAAAAATGTATACAAGTATTCTATCAGTTATCTGGTTCCCATAGTACAAGCTCTGCTTAGTTTGGGGCTAGATAGCGATGTGTGAAATGTCCAGCATTATTTATTTATTTATTTATTTCTTATTCGTCAGTTCGTCGACCTTAGGTCAGCGGTTGAATCAAATGAATTGTGTATTTTTATTCAAGTTAGGTTTTTAGATGGCATAATAATTTTAAGAGTAGGACTCGGTGTCATGATACTCTGGATTTTCCCCTTTCAGATCCCACAATCGTGATTGTATTGTCTTCTATTCTCCCTTAATTGTGAGTTATTCAAAAACAGGTTGAGATCTCGAGAGATATTCGTTGACATTTTCAAAGAAAGCGCCTTTTTAATTGTATTTAATGTAATCGGCGAGTTTCTCTTTCGCTATTCTCGTGTTTGTTTTTTTTTGTATTTTATTTGAGGGTATATTTAGATTATTAACGTTTTATACAATGGGTCTATATTTGAGATATGTTTGGATCTTTTGAAATAATTCAGTTTATGTTCATTTTTGATTCACAACATTTCCGTTACCTTATTTTGAGAATTAATTAGGTAATAAAAACAGCTAAGCTTTTACATTATGTATCATGCGACTACCTCTGTGGTGCAATGGGCGAACAGCCGGCTGAGACGCAGGAGGTAGCGGGTGCGATTCCCGCCGCGGAACAAATGTTTGCATGATCTACAAATATTTGTTCCGGGTCAGGTTCTTTTCCTATATATTATAAGTATGTATTTACAAAAAAAAATGTATATATGTATTCTATCAGTTATCTGGTCCCCATAATGCAAGCTCTGCTTAGTTTGGGGCTAGATAGCGCTGTGTGAAATGTCCAGCAATATGTATTATTATTATTATTATTTATTCAACGGTTTCTTTAAAGTCTTCGGTAATAGTTATGAGAATTTTATAATGACGTCTCAATGACGCACTTTGTGACATAAGTAGATGCTAAAATTGAGATAATTTATATAATAACTCGCCTTTTAATATGTAAAAAGTGGAGAAACTATTCTGGTTAATTGATAATATAACTAAATAAATAAATATTGCTGGACATTTCACACAGCGCTATCTAGCTCCAAACTAAGCAGAGCTTGTACCTGCGCTAGTACTATGGGAACCAGATAACTGATAGAATACTACGAGTATATACATTTTTTTTGTAAATACATACTTATAATATATAGAGAAACAACCAGACCCGGTACAAATATCTGTACATCATGCAAACATTTGTTCCGCGGCGGGAATCGCTGCACCACGGAGGTCATCTGCTACTTATAAAGTTTGCAGAAGGAAGGTATATCCCAAATATCACACTAATATTATAAATGCGAAAGTTCGGATGTTTGTTTATTTATTTATTTGTTTGTTGTTTGTCTACTCTACGAGTACGAGGAACATCGACACTAACTTGCTATTTTAAGTATTCACTCTATCTACTAGGACTCGATTGATTTGCAGAATGGGGATTAAAGAGATTTTCTAAAATGGTTTATACTGAAAGATACGATGTTCAATAAAGAGGCCTAAGTTTTGTAAAATTGTTCAACTTTTTAGAACTCTTCCACTAAAAATAGTAGCACTTGAACAGCGGGCTTGGATTCATCTCCCGCGGACCGAGACGAATCGTTTTATTAAAAGTCTGCAAACTGATGGACAAAAACTTCATTTCCGCCTCCGGTGACACTGGAGTTTTTACTTCCCACAGTGTTTGCTTTATTGGATTATTCCTTTTTGCGTTTTGTCAATCGAAAGTGAAATTATTTCTGTTTTTGCTTAAAAAGTAACCGTCGAGAGCATTGAAACTTTTACTTATTGAGAGAATATTTTAATACAGTTGTATTTAACTGATAGAATTTTAAGAAAGCTATATTAAAATTAATGTGTTTTTCAAACGTTTTTGACCTGACTTGGGAGCGCTTACGATATAAAGACAAGATCTGAAATTAATCCGAGATTCGGCATGTTTCCTCCATTGAGGTTTTCAGATCCAAAGTGCAAGCACTACCTCACTCTCATGAACGAAGCCTACAAAATGAGTGGTGTCCTATAGATGCTCTGTTATTTATCCACTCTGTTATCTTTATATCTTACTAGCTGACCAATCCGCGGCTTCGCACGCGTGGTTTGCCAATAAAAAGTAGCCTATGTGTTAATCCAGGTTATGATCTACGTACATACCAAATTTCATCGCAATCGGTTCAGCCGTTCCGACGTGAAAGAGTAACAAACATCCATACATACAAACTTTCGCATTTATAATATTAGTAGGAAGTAGGATGAGTTTATTTAGTATTATTGTAACTACCTATTTATTAGTTTATCTATTATTTTCAACTAGTGTTTATTGATGTGTAATATTAGAAAATACGTTTATTTAAAATACTCTTTTCTATATATATATATTTGATAAAACATCAAATATATATAGATAGAAAAGAGTTCGTATTATCAATATATCTTGGTCTTATTGTTTTCTAAATTGTTTCCTGCTATATTATGTCATGCACTATCAACAATAATATTTGGTTCAACACTACGCAAAGGTTAACTGGAAGAGCATGCTTGCTAGCATTAAGTTCGCCTACGTACAGATTTATGTATTTTGTGCAATAAAGAATTTTCAATCAATCCTAAACTCTAGATGTAGAAGGTTCTCTATTAAGTTCGTACCCAAAAGTATAGCTTGGGCAACATTATTTTTACAGATTCATACAATTAATTTTAGCTTTCTAAGCTGAGTTTAACTTTTTAGTGAAAAACAATTTTACACAAGCACGATCCATGTATCAATAGAGCACCTGTGACAAATTTTTACGAAAGAGCTTGTCAATAAAAGTTGCAAAACGAAGTACAGAAGTGTGAAGTAATTTGCAAATTACAAGGTCTACAGTCAACAGGTCCCTTACCTTTTGGACAGCCCAGCCTTGACTTTTTTAAGTGTTTATGAAGTAACTTCAATGAATAAAGCCTCAAGTTAACATGTTTTATTGCAAAGTACAAGGTTCAGTTTCGGCACACGCAAGGTAATGTGTTTCACTCGTAATCGTAACCCAATAACAGTAAATGTGGGCTAAGGCAGTAACTTCATACGTCGTTAAATGACTGACACGTCCCAAAGGTAGAGTAAAACGGATGTTGAAGTAGTGTTGAAAGCAAAATGAAATATATTTCAAAGAGGTAACATAGATCTAAATAGAAATGTATTACATACACTGGCTAGAATAAGAAAGAAGGGAGATAGACAACGGGGGACCAAATTGGTGGACAAGGGTCAAGAGGCAAATCATCCAGCCGTTGCTCGAACAATATCGTACGTAGCAAGCTATAAATGGCTGAAAAATGGCGTAATAAACAATTTTACTTAGAAAACTTACGTGATTTATTTCAATCATTATTATAAATACATGATTTATCACGTACCGTTTTATCGGTGTTTCAACCGACAATGTAGCATAGTGCGAGGCGAGACGCAGTTCGGAGCGGAACGAACTCACCCTGTTGAAGGTTCACGAATTGAATCGAAACATTGTCGGTCGAAACACCGATAAAACGGTACGTGATAAATCCCGTATTTACAATAATGGGGGATTATGAACGTCCATTAGCTCCTGTATACCCCGGTTGAGGCTACATTTACCAGATGCACGTATTTTACCTTTAGTATGATAATGGTAAAATACTGACTACTAAAATATCCCATTCTATTAGATCTATGCAAAGTAAAAACTCATCTATTCAGATTTTTTAATGTCTTTAAAAGAATCTTTTAAAATTGCTTGTTAGCAACTCGGTACTCATTAATTATAAAAATATCTTTCCTTGCAGTGTCCAAACAACTGATGCGGAAATGTAGAAAGTCCATACCGTAACAAGTTAACTTCGAGAAAAAGTAAACTACAAGTTCATCAGAGGTTGCATTGCACATGTTGCAAAGAAAAACTTTGTGTACGGAACACGGAAGAATGGGCTAATGGACTCGAGAAAAGTGTTTGATCAGGCGCCCTATTTTACGTGGGCTGTGGCGAAATTAGGCGAATGATGATGGATATATACACTTCCAAGACTAGGGAAAATATGCTGTTAATGCTTCAATCAATGTAAACGCCAAGTGGCAATATAAACGTGACAAAATCAATATTGCATGGTGGTACCTAGAAAGGCAGTAGAATTTATAAGGCGAGCGTAAATGGGACAGTTGGATCGAAATACCTCGGCGAACGTATTTTGACCAAGTAGACGGTGTTTCGAGGAAATTTCATACAAAGAATACCCTAAGTCGATGAGCATGAGAAGGTAGTAGAACAAAACCTAACCCATAATGTAATAATCTATGTATTGATACTTAAACTGTTGGCGTCCCTATTTTAAATAAACTATAAACATGTAACAGCATGGAGATGTATGTTAGTAGCAATACAGATCGGTGGTTTCAGCCTACTTCCCTCGGCGTGACTTCTTTCGTGTCGGTGTCTCAGTCTTACAGCCATTTTGACCAGTACAACGTCACCTCTATATCTATGTGCATGGCAAATAGGCTCTTAATATCACGTGACACTCCAATATACGTGAGAAATACCTAAGAACCTAATTGTTCAAAACTTATTATCACTCAAGATTATAATGATAAGGGGTGTGGAATTAATCACGCATAGGATTGGATACCGATCAAAGTCATTATCATCTTGGAATTTGATTACAATTTTAAGCTTGTATATTAACTTCCTATGTGGATTATTTCAATAAATGTAGGTAGGTAAGTATATTTTTAAAAATATTTTTTTTTCCTGTTTTCAAAAACTTGTCTACCTCCGTGTTACAATTAATATTACTTATCGTACATATACCTACAAATCAAAACAATACCACGGCTTATCCGTTTCACGTTCTTTACCCGTGCGCGACGGTAAAATGCCATTAAATATTGGACAATATTAATGTTTAGCAATATGTTATGCAGATTTCCTTCCAACAACTTGGTTTTTGAATCCGGAATTCAAGGTGGTTTACAATACTGCTTCCTACACGAACATGTTGATTCAAGCTCCAGTGACTAAGAAGAATACAATCTAGAAGACTACATAATTTCGTTATTAATTATGCTAATCTAAATTATAGGTATTTTTTAGTATAATCTTCTGTATAGAGAAAGGTATGAATCGCTGATATCAGAAGTACAACGCAGCGATTATGACGTTACAATAGATCGAGTAACCGTAACGACCTTAAAATAAAATATATTGACAAAAACAATTACAGTAATATCAAGCAGATAAATAAAAGATTGAAAGCGCGTGACGGTTGCCGAGAAAAACACTTTGAATCCTCAAGTTTTTGTAACAACACATCACTTTTAACCTTGGTAAGTCCCAGGTTGTTTGATCACAAAATATTTGTTTTTGCACTGTTGTCACTGTAACTATTGGTGACGTAAACTGCGGCCAATGTTTATATCGCGGAAAACGCGTGCGGCCTGACCGAATGGCCGATAGCGACTGGCGAACGTAACACTCAGCACCGCTTCGCTTGAGAGAAAGCCGCACTCCTGCGCAAGTATCTAGTACTTTGTTTACAAAGCGCTGTTTTTGCTGGATTATTGCAGAAATGCTTTCTAAGATGGTAACTGACCACAGTTTCTTTATGGTAAGTAAATATTGACAAGGGAAAAGCGGCGTTTGACAGGTAATCAAGCAGGTAGCGATCATATTTGCTCCAGTTGGCGCCACATCGGTTGCCATATGTTCTTCCTGTATAAAATCTGCGAAGCCTTGTGAATTTACTAGCCATATGTTGCATGAGGACGAGTTTGCACGTCATCGTCATATAGAATAAATAGCCTGGAACACCTGTTAGGCTTGATTACAATGGACTGCTTCAAGGTGATCTCCGAAGGTCAATGGCACAGCAATAGCGCTAACGATGAAAGATCGTCATCGAACAGATTCGATAACTTTCTAACTCACAGAAAGAGGTAACAGGAAGTAGGAAATGAAGCGATATGGAAAGTGAATGCAGATAAGCAATTAAGAGATGTAAAATAACCAATTAATAGCGTAACTTTCCTAATGAATAACATAAACAATATTAGTGTACAATTTGAAACCAAATCACCTTAATATGTTGAAAAATATTCTTGAATGTTTAATTAAGACATTTTAAATTGTTACCGAAGTAGCAACTGGTCGCTTTATACCTACAGTCAGCACAGTCTATAGTGACTAGTGAGTGCCTACTAGTTTCTAGTAACTAAACTAATAATCGACAACTTTAAGTTTATCATAATATTGAACTTTATCTCTTACTCGCTATCCGCAAATAAATCATTGCTGGACATCACTGGAAAATATTATATTACAATTTTTAATGAGACCAACAAGCATTTGGACAGAAGACACAAGTGCCTATTCAAAGAATCTATTGTAATTTAGGGAACTCAAAAGCATCCAGCGACGAGACACTGGCCCACACTTGACTTTCTGTTAGGTGCCGCTGACGGTACAAATGGGCAATCGACAAATGTTACGAAGTCTCAACCTATAGATCAGAGTGAACGTGCGCGGGCGCAAGGTCGTTTGGAACCGGTTCTCGGACGGTCAAGCGATTGACTCTATTATCGGCTGGTTGGCCAATATTGTCGCACAATTACTCATTTAGAGTGTTGGGAAAAATGTGTACTAAATTGTTCCCATTATTTGATATATTCTGGAATTTTAAAAAGATTAACTCAGACGCCGCTCATATTTTAGAAATGTGATCTACTCTGAGTCAAAACTCAAGATTAGTATTACTTACAGCTTCCAATTAATAAATAAATAAACCGTGTAAAACATGCCCTCGCGTCTAGATTATATTTAGTTAAGTTATGACATAAGGGGGGCTTAATGGCAGAACGTTGAAGAAGAGTAAACAGGTGAGTAGGAGACAGAGCGAATTTTCTTCAAGCTCTAAAGAATGCCTCTAAAAGAGACCAGTGGCTTTGGTTGACTTGACGTGAGAATAATTCAGAATTCTTCTAGGGACATAAATAAGACAAATCTTTAGCCGATCAGGAACCAAACAAACAAAGCCAGTGTTACATTGTCCGAATAATGCGTCTCGTGACTTGTCTTGCATATTGACACAGATAGTGATTCCGCTTTTAGACAAACGTCTGTTGTAACGCGATGAGCGCCTTCTGGGGAATAATCAACAACACGGAAACGTGACATGACTTCATTTACTACATAGTCTAACTGCAAACATTTTTTAACAGTCAGTAAGTACATAAAATCTGCTATTGTTTTAACTTGTAGAGTAATAAAATTTAAAGTTATGGTTTAGGGAAACAAATTTATAACATAATATGGTCCACAAAAGCGATTTTTGTCAGGTATTCTCTGATACAAGAAAGCATCATTTTCCTGCTAAACATGCGAAGGAACCTTAGCTTATACTTGGAAGCCCCAAAACCAGTTATTGACGGAACGGAAAGAACCAACTAAAACATCTCTGTTTAGACAGAAAATACCAGCTTTCATTCATACTTGTGGAAACTGGTGTACTTTAATAGACTGTTTGAGAAATAGTTCATTTATTAATAGTCGTAGCAATCTGGGGTTGACCTATTGATTAAGCTCTGTGAAGGTAGTCTATCTTCGAAAAATAATAAGAATATGAGTTACTTATGCCGAATCCTGTCAAGAAGTCGTCGGCGTCGGCAGTTAGCACAAGTGCGAACATCTAATATAAAAAAAAAATTGCTGGACATTTCACACAGCGCTATCTAGCCCCAAACTAAGCAGAGCTTGTATTATGGGAACCAGATAACTGATAGAATATTTATATACATTTTTTTTTGTAAATACATACTTATAATATATAGGAAAACAACTAGACCGGGAACAAATATTTGTAGATCATGCAAACATTTGTTCCGCGGCGGGAAACGAACACGCTACCTCCTGCGTCTCAGCCGGTTATTCGCCCACTGCACCACGGAGGTAGTCGAAACTAAATAAAGAAGCTAAATAAAGAATTAACTAAATAAAAACTGTAGAAACTGACAGCAAACGTAAACAAAATAAACAAAACTTACTATGTGTACTTACTATTCTGGCGCATCAACCCCAAAGCGGGTCTTGGCCTCCGACACTAAAAGACGCCACTGGTTCCTGTTCTGCGCCACTTCTTGCCAGTCTGGCACTTGGAGAACGCGAAGGTTTCTCCACCTCATCCACCATCACCACATCCTTCCCGTGATATCTAGGTCACCCGACTGGCAGTCCTACCTGGGTAGGCACGTTTCATAGCAGATCATCTCACATTCGCTCAACGTGACCGAGCCAGCGTAATCTACAGACTACAAGATGTGTGTGTAAAACAAAACTACAAGACTTATAAAATTAAACCTTGTTTCTCGCAGACAGCGCCTTAATTTTGTAAGCAACTCACACTCAACAAGTAGCCAGAACCTAAGTAACCCCAAACTATAATTAAAATGTGAATTCATTCATACCACTCCCTGACCACTATACAAGACACGACCTGGAAAGAGGACACAAAACATCAAAAGAACACAGAAGGCGAGCTTAAACATAACCGTTTGGCGAACCATGCAAAAGTACTAGCCTCGGTCTGCGGTTAACCCACTTCAATTACACAGGCGGTCAAGAACCGTAACTTTATGTTGGCTGATTAGATGGAGCAATCGAGTGGGTGACAGGTGTCGGATACTGGTTAATAACAAGTAGGTAAAGAGCTTGAATAAAATATGAGCTAATTAATCTTCAAAGGCTATCACGCTTTCATTTTCTCGTAATAAGCAAGCTGACTTTCCGATTTTGTTCCCATTCCCATGTAAGAGCGAACGATTCAAACATCACATTTTTGGCATAAAAAACTTGGAACTGATACCTTCTAAGTGCGTAAGTAGAAACATTATGTGTTTAGATCTAGATGCGGGGATTCTATACTAATACTATTTGCAAAATCTGCAAGTTATCTTTAAAACAATCCGAAACAAGTTGATAACCATTATTTCGAGCATTAACCGAGCAGTTACTGGAGATACAATTATAAACGGTATTATTATTAGTTACAAGCGTGTGGTTTGCCAATAAAAAGTAGCATATGTGTTAATCCAGGTTATGTACATACCAAATTTCATCGAAATCGGTTCAGATGTTCCGACGTGAAAGAATAACAAACATCCATACATACAAACATTCGAGTTTATAATATTAGTGGGATAGTAGTTTATTTTTTTTATTTTCTAATTTTTAATCATTATATTTTATTCAGTCGTCAACTGGGGTTATAAATCAATTTTAATTTGTTAATCGTACTCAGGTCCCCGCGATACCGGCTATATCTAGTGCAGGGATCGTTAGATAAATCTGATAACCATATCTGCATTTAAAATCTAAACCCTCCGTCGTCCGAGACACGTTCTCGGAGACCCGGATGACGAAATCACCTCTGCTAATGCGGAAGAGATTTCTGAGTCATCTACATTAGACAGAGCAAACACTTCACAGATACATCGACCTCACCGGCGAGGTCGACGAGTCTCTTCAGTCGCCGCCTATACGAGGTACAAGCACGTACCCAGGCGTTTCACTTTTATCCCCATTCTGGCAACGGCCCAAGCCGAGGTTCGTACCTAAGTGGTGCCCTTGCGCTAGTTGCCTCATCAAAAACTTACAGGGCTGAGCGCCTTCTGCGCTCGCCAAAAGTTCGGTTAAACTGCAACGGTCTCAGAGGCCAACAGCGAGATTAGTCGAAAAAAAAATCTGCATAAAACCGTTTTCGTAATTTTTAAGGAATAAGTAACCAGGTACCTATTAAGTTGTTTATGTAGCAATAAGTACATTATTCATTTTTATTCCCCACCAAACGCACTACCTACTTCTTCTTTATCTATCCCATTCTATTTTGCCTTCTGCGCCATTCACATAACAGTTTACTCATATAGCTTTCCACATTCAAATCAATTGTCCTGTATATCCCCACCTGGTTACAACTACCATTTATTTCTATAATAAAATAGTTAAAGCTCGTGCAGATGGCACGTCTATTTATGGTGCTATGCGACCTTACTTACCGTATCCGTTGGGTGCTTTTATCTCCAAGCTGAGGTTTTAGTGCTGAGAATTCCCAGCGAAAAAACTGTCCTTATTATTTCGGATTTTGACACGTAGCTGTTCGCGGTGTGGTGAGAATGGTACAGATCAAGTTATGGCGATACTAATCTCCATTCGAGGTTCAATGGTCATGAATACCAGACTACAAGTGTAGCTTGGTAGGTACTTAATCTATCTATATATATTGAAGTGCCCTTATATCGACCTCGACCTTTATTATGCGCACTGCCAAAGAGTGGAACGCCTTGTATTGCCAGAGTCTGTGTTTCCTGATAGCTACAACCTGGGTATCTTTAAGTCACGAGTGAATAGGTTTCTTCTAGGCAAACGTGTACCATCGTAGACTGCATCATCGCTTACCATCAGGCGAGATCGTGGTCAAGCGCAAGCCATATGTCATGGTCATATAAAAAAAATATGCAAAATTTATAACATTCATTATTGTTGAACACACTCAAATACAAAGTCAAGAACTTTATAGTGTGATCATCACAGGCTCCACCCTCAACAAGTATGATATCACAGTTAAATTAAGTACTTCTCGAAATAACAAATAGAATATATCAACTTTACTTGACCTTGCTACCACCACTGACTTCACCATTGACCATTATCTCATTTGGTAAGAACCAGTCTTTTAGAAAGCATACCTGCAATACCTTTTAATACCACAAAACCTTTTACCAAAACTTTCTGCCGAATTCTAAGCTCCTAGAACTTTAGGAATAATAATCAACTACTATTAAAAATCATAAAGGTTATTGACATTCAAGTGACCTTGCAACGGAATCACGTGAGGTGAGAGCATCTCTGGATATGCAGAACACATAACACGTTCACCCACTTTAGTTGCGACCGTTGTCCGAACGTACCGTACTTTACTGTGATGGGATAGTTTATGTGGTAGCTTGACAGATTTGAATTGGTGTAGGTCATGAATGTCCGTAACACATACCTATCGGAAGATTTTTTGAGAAGAAATTTACCCAAATGTTCAGTTTTTCAAACATCTGTAAATCAAACTGGTCAGCAATTTTACGTTCCACAGCTCGCTTGCAACACAAGCGAATCTCATTTATCAAACATACTCTGTGAATTCGAAGCTCACTTTGTATAGTCAACGTTCAATCTTAGTGACCTAAAATTGGCAGACCTCGGCAATCACATGCCAAATCCTCACCTCAGATCTACCTGAAACTAGTCTATTAAGTTTCCACCTGCGCGAATTGAGACAATATACTCCGGGACCTAGGTGGTTTCTAATTTAGTTTCAGTTCTGACTGACACTGAAATTCGACAAGCTTGCCGCAATATCAGACGCATTGCCGACTGCAGTGACTCGGGTAATTCAATTCACTGGTACCAGATACTAATGTACCTGGCACAGAATTTCTAGCCCTAGAGAAGTGAAACTGCCTAAACTAAATCTTTAGCTGTTGAAAGACGTTCCGGCGTAGGTTGAACTCTGAAGTCGCATATTATGTGAGATCAAGCCGTGCATAGTAAATTTTTTATTTGAATTTTTAGCGTACCTCGCCTTGTCAGCCGTCTTTTATAACTAGGTTAAGAAACATTCCGTTACAGTCAAAATAAAAAAAAAAACAAAGCCGATGGTATTTAAACTTCTTATGACACTTCAAGCTTTTTTTTATACATTATAGGCTTGCGTTTGACTACGATCTCGCTTGATGGTCTAGTATGGATCACGCTTGTGTAAAAGATACCTCTTCGATTGCGACTTGAAGAGAACCAGATTGCTAATACGTGACATGTCGAAGACCATCATCAAATCATATACCTAACATTAGGATTAGCCACTCCTATACATTTCTACACACTACGAGTACTATAAACTTGTATACATTGTATACGCTCTTCTCTTCTATACGCTATAACTTATTTCGAACTAGTAGCAGCAACTCAGTAAGCTATGCCAGTAGTGCCGGCACGGCTAGTTTATCTTCGCTGAAACTGCACAGTACAGCTGCATGTTCCTAAAGACAATATTAAAGAGCAATATTTGCTCACGATTCTCAGATGTTTATTTCACGGCACGACTACTTTGCGGATAGAGTTTACTTTTAGAGTTTTGCTAGAAAAGGTTATAAGAATTTCTAGAAACTAAATACAATCTCTTTAAAGGTTTATATTTGAAAATATTTTTATACTGTTTGGAAAAGAAATCAGACGAAAATTATATGAATAACCCAAACAATTTCTAAGCAAACGACGAAGTGTACGAGATTTTGTGTGAAATAGTGTAATCTTGCTGCAATACAAATAAGATAATATAGCAATACGCAGACTAGACACAATCACGAATTCGCAACTCAAGGACCAAAATTCGAATAGCTGAGTTTTCAAGTATTATTGACAATTCTGTTCAAAGACGATTAGGACGACATTTCGCCGTCTGGTCGGTTATATTTTTTTATGTTTGTTACCTCATAACATCACTTATCAACCGATTTGGAAAATTATTTTTTATTTAAAGGGATATACTTTCAGATTGGTCCCATAGAAATTGTTATCAAAATCAATTCAGTAATTTCGTTTTAACACAAAATAACTATGTCATCCAAGTAAACAAAATTGTGTAGGTGTTTTGTTTTCCTGACTTTTTCGATTTTCTGTTTTATGAAGTCTGTTATATTTTTGTTGAAACGTTACTTGAGTTATACCAAATATAAATATTGGTAGTAAGATGTACATACAATATGGTAAATATTAAATAAATAAATATTGCTGAACATTTCACATATCGCTATCTAACCCCAAACTAAGCAGAGCTTGTATTATGGGAACCAGATAACTAATAGAATACTTATATACTTACTTTTTTTTGTAATACATACTTATACTATATAGAAAAACATCCCGACCCGGAACATATATCTGTAGATCATGCAAACATTTGTTCCGCGGCGGGAATCGAACCCGCTACCTCCTGCGTCTCAGCCGCCTATTCGCCCACTGCGCCACGGAAGTCGTCTGGTCTAAGAAACTTTCCAAATCCGTGCGGAAAATGACTGAGTTTGTAAATAAGGCTGTTGTTTCCGTGTCGTGATCGATGATTTGATCCACAATTCAGATCGCATACGACATATTATTTCTTGCACAACAGTCGTGTTAAAAGTACTCTGTATTCCATTATAAGCCGGCCGCACGTAGAATACTTTTCCCATCTTTGGCACGGAGCTCCAAAGTACCAATTGCTTCGTTTTGACTCCCTTCAGAGAAGAGCCATTAGAATCATCGATGATCCCAAACTCGCCGACAGGCTGGAACCGCTGAGTCAATGCCGTGTCATCGGATCGCTCAGTGTATTCTACCGCCTCTATAATGAGGAATGTTCTGAGGAGCTATTTGATCTCATCCCGTCGTCGAGATTTTACCACCGCACTTCTCGACAAACTATATAAAGCTCATCCACATATAATCGACAATTGGGTATCGCGCACCACACGCTTCACGCGATCTTTTCTACCCCATACTTGCAAGATGTGGAATGAGCTACCATCTGAAGTTTTCCAATTAGACTACGACATGGCACGCTTCAAGAGAAATGTAAAGAGGTTTCTACAGTGTAGGGAACGCATCGACAATACCCCGGGTGTTGCCGGTGTCAATAGGCGACGGTGACCACTAACCATCAGGTGGGCCGTAAGCCTTCCCCACAAATAACATAAAAAAAAACTAAATTTTTGCAAGTGTTGATATCTAAATTACATTCTAAATTGTTATATAGGTTGGTTATGGAAGTGAGATTGTATTTTGTTAAATGTTGGATCTCAAGTAATCACAACTAACATTTGCAGATTTTATAACATACCTTGTCAGGTCATAAGTATTGTCACACAGTAAAAACTTTTCTTTTAGAATGCTGGTCACAAAAAAGTTTATAGCATTCGAATTTCGAATTGTTCATGAAAATAAAAATGTATACTTTTTAGAATTTTACTCATTTTTAAATATGGAGGGGACGCTTAAAGAAGACCGTGTTGCAGTTATTGCGTTGCATCGTTGCGGTTACGCGCCAATTCAAATTTTTGACATACTGAAAAATTTTAATATAACCAAAAGATTCGTTGATCGCACCATCAAACGATACAATGAAGACTCTAGTGTAGATGACAGGTCAATAAGTGGTCGCCCTCGGTCTGTTAGGACTCCAGCAGTGATAAAAGCTGTGAAGGCGCGAATTCAAAGAAATCCCAAACGTAAGCAGAAACTGTTGGCCCTTCAGATGGGGTTAAGCAGAACCACAGTGAAAAGGGTGTTAAATGAAGACTTAGGGCTTCGGGCATATCGAAGAAAAACAGGACATCGTTTGAATGCTCGTCTAATGGACCTGAGACTGAAGAGATGCCGCGCTTTGTTGGTACGCGGGAAAAAAATATCGGGAAATTCTTTTTTCGGATGAAAAAAATTTTACCGTAGAAGAGAGCTACAACAAACAAAATGATAAGGTGTACGCACACAGTAGTGAAGAAGCAAGCAACCGTATTCCGCGTGTACAACGAGGTCATTTTCCATCCTCGCTCATGGTATGGTTGGGAGTTTCTTATTGGGGCTTAACAGAGGTACATTTTTGTGAGAAAGGTGTAAAAACGAATGCAGTTGTGTATCAAAATACAGTCCTGACAAACCTTGTAGAACCTGTTTCTCATATCATGTTCAATAACAGGCACTGGTTATTTCAACATGATTCGGCGCCAGCTCATAGAGCGAAGAGCACACAAGACTGGCTGGCGGCGCGTGAAATCGACTTCATCCGGCACGAAGACTGGCCGTCCTCCAGTCCAGATTTGAATCCGTTAGATTACAAGATATGGCAACACTTGGAGAAAAAGGCGTGCTCAAAGCCTCATCCCAATTTGGAGTCACTCAAGACATCCTTGATTAAGGCAGCCGCCGATATTGACATGGACCTCGTTCGTGCTGCGATAGACAACTGGCGCAGATTGAAGGCCTGTATTCAAAATCACGGAGGTCATTTTGAATAAACTTTAGTGTCATAAGAATCTATGTTTTGTTAAGTTCATTTTGGTATATAAATGGTTACATAATGAATAAACTTGTTTCAATTATTTTATATTAAACATGTGACATAATTTATGACCTGACTAGGTATGAATAAGGATTTTTTTTATTTAAAACACCATTAAGTACACTGTCAAGAACAGACGAAACAGGCCTTAGATGGTATCAAACAAGTCCTCATCACCTATCCACAGTCAGTATAAAAGTTCAATAACAAAATTCATTAATATTTTTCTAACTTCCGCAATCACTGTACATAATTACTGATTTAAAAGGGTATTTATAGGTTAGTGTGTAATATGAACGAGGACATTTCTAATTCTGAAGACAAAGTGTTAGTTGCTGGAGATGCCGTCATTATCGACGATAGCTCCAAGTACTCCTGTCTGCCCGCGACCACGGCTTTTGCGAGTCGAAACGTCGGGATAACAAAAAGGTGCATACGCGGTAAATACCCGTTTAAATCAGTAATTAAAATTTGTTAATTTATATGCAAATCTTTAATGCATCTCGTCAGACGCCTTCTTATGCAAGTTGAATAATTAAGTACCCGGACGTCGCCCTTGTGAAAACCTTCTCAGCTAAGTGACGCTTCATTTGTTTTACGCATTGGCTAACGTTAGGTGAACTACCGATCTAGTTACACCGCTTACGCAATCTTATTCTCTTGTTACATAAACCTGTATTATCTGGTGCAAGAAGTAAAACAGGGATACACAACCGTCTCTGCTTTGTATGATTCAATACATCTTGGCACATATAAATAGATTATTTTAAAGATATAATACCAATTAGTATGAAACAATTACACGCTACGTTTAACAAACAGGTGTTAGCAATCGTATCTGATAGTGTGAGGAAACAATGGTTGTAAACTATTAGTGATATTTCAAAATCCTTACCTTTTATACGCACATTCACATCCGAAGTTTGTGCAAATCCATGCCTTAGATCTTCTTCTATACCGCATTCTATTTTTCATTCAAACTCTTCACAATGATGTAGTAGCATCACCACACTACAAAATTCTCTTTCACATCTATTATACCAATGTCACCGGATTTGGTCTTACTTTTAAAGTCAAATTCAGAGTCCTTAGTAAGAAATACATTAAACTCCACCTATATACGAGTAGTTATATTCTCCTAGAAAAATCACTACGCTATCACAGCCATGATGAAAACATCAGGCCAACTTTTGAATGTTTAGTCTTGAACAAGGCAATTATAACTTTTTTTCTTTAAAAATTGTGTGTTCATTATACGCCGCCAGAAGCAAATACACCATAAAAATTACACCAGTTACCTTGTCTTTTATCTAGTAACTTTATACACATTACGAGCACTTAGACAGCTTCAGTTTTCTTTAATGGACTTGGCATGAAAATAAGCACGTCCCACAAAATTCAAATAAAATGTCAAATACGATATCGCGGTAAGCGTACAATATCGATTCTGCCATTGCATTCAGGTGGGTGGTTGACTACGTCATTACTCTGTGGGCGGATCTAACGAGATAACGGTAAAGGGTCGCTCATATTGTTATTCTTTGATTCTCTTGCATGTTTTGTTAGGCAGTCAAAAATCAAAATCATATAAAGCGACTAATCTGTATAATTCGAAATATTTGACGTTTATCAAAATGTATTCATTTGAGTCATCTACTTGCTAAGTTCTTCAAAATCAATTCTAGTAAAACAAATAATTAAAATGAGCAAATAATTAACTAATTACGTAAATAGATATTAATCAAGCCCTTATATTATCAGGACTGAATGTATATAAGTGTGATGCTGCTGTAGTGTATAAAACAATTAGGTATCTATCAACCGATAGTGTCACGGATGAGATAAACTCCAACAGGCACTACTGGCGCAAGCTAAGCACAACTGCCATGGGAGATAAATGAGTCTTTAGAACTTCAAGTTTACTAGGATCAGTATCCATTCCAGACTCTACATTTAATCCCGAAGTTAAAGTGACCCTTTTCAAAATGTCTCCACCGCGGCTACTTCATAATCCATTTCAAATATTAGAAAATAATAGAATAGATAACTTTTATGCCGTAAAATTTTACCAATTTCACGTTCTGTCTGTCGGTTCAAATCTGCTACCAATTCTAAAATATATCTAAATAATTCTTAAACATTGAGCAAATTTTCAATGTATTTGCAAGCACTTCGTCGCACGTCTTTTGATTACTTCGCAATACTTTAAAATACAATATGAATTTCGTCTTATTCAATGCACGTACCTACTATTCACGACTCAGAGTCGCACAATAATGTCAATATGATGTTTATTAAAGATTATATTCTTTCATGTACTTAACATAATTATAATCATTAATAATAACACTGTGTCTTGCCTGATCATGTCATGTAAACATCTTTCGGGGACTGAACTGGACTAGTGGTTCGTCCCGCACTGAGATCTCGCGAGTCTCCGATTAAAACAAAAGATATCATTTGTAATCTTTGACTATCAAAATAGTGTCACGAAATAAATAACCAACTAACTTGACCTATAGTTTCATTCAAACTACAGGTACATAGGAGTTCTTGTTATGTGATTACACTTTTTTGGGGTACAAATTGCAGTTATTCTGGATTTCAGAATTTTGCCTACATTGTGTCACTTAAGCTACACGCGTACCAAATTTCAGCACTGTGGGTCACCCTGTAAATTTTGTCCAAGTTTAGTTTTTATTATGGCTAATTAACTCAAATACTATAAGGACTTTGCTAAAAATAAAAACGAAGTCTAAATGTACTAAAGAAGACCTTTCATTTGACGTGCCACATGACCTAATTAATAGTCCATTTTCATTTTTTTACCCCTATTGAACCCCAATATCTCAACAACCCCCCAACATGTTTAGCTCATTTAGTCACACCAAAATTGTGCCATCCTATTGGCTTGATTGAAGATGTTCCTTACCGTTGCAATTGACGTCGTTGTAGACTCTGCTGTCCTTTTTTGGTAGCTTCCCTAAATCGCCATTTAATTTAATGTTTCCCACCTTAATAATTTCGGCAGTTTGTTTTATCTGGCTCAAACTTACAGTGCTGCTGTCCGAATGACTGAGTAAAGTACTTGTAGCTTCATCAATCTCACTTTTGATTTGTTTCAAAAAATCAATTAATTAATAGATTCCCTTTAAAAAAAACAATTTACGTCATAAACCATTTTCCTTGCCAGTCTTTTCAAAACAGTATTTCTTCTAGGCATATTCACTTTAAAGTCACAAACAAACTTATAAACTAAATTTAACAAATTTAAATTAGATTTAGTTTACAAGCATAAACGTTCTTTAAACATCTTTGGAAGATTCTTCAATTATTATCGTGTTGCAATATTTATATAATGATTGCGGTCTAGACTAGTTACTAGCATTCGATATAATACCATTGCAACTGTCTTGGATTCTCAAAACTTTATGAGATAAGTGTTGAATTATGTACTACACATCTCGTGGGAACGGAATGGTTGTAAACAAGTTCCCTTCGCAACCCTTCGTGCCCATTTTCACGAAGGGCGAAAAGTGGTTTAGGACGGTAATGCCTTACATAAACATTACCTCACTGGGAAACAGGCGTGAAATCATGCCAGTCATATTTCATATTATTATTATTTGGAGCCTGTACTGTCACACTGCAGGGCAAAGCAGGCCCTTCCTTCCTTCCACTCCAATCTATCTATATTTCATATTTTTTTTAAATAAAATAATTAAACATAAAAAACCTTCCAATCAATTCCTCTTTATTAATACTATTTGTAAGTTAGTAACGTACACACGGCTACACATCAAGCTATACATTTCCTGTATAAGCTGACCTCGCATTGTGTAGGCTGTTCGTTGAATGAAAGGTCAGCTTATACTGGAAATGTATAGCTTGATGTGTAGCCGTGTGTACATGTACCGTAAACAATCCACTGTTTCTTTTGTATTTCTGTACTATGCTATAACAACATTCAGTTATGTATGATAAGCATTTATTCATGCTCGTACTTAATGTATCAGTCTTTCTATATATATTTTACTTAAGTACTTATAAGAGTTTTCCAAATTTAATATTTCTCATCGAAACTGTTTGACGCGGTATATCCATTTTAAATTAAAGCGTGTCTGGCTGGATACATTTTAAATTGTGTCACCAGACGAGTTTCCTCTTTTCGAGGAAATTTTAACTGCAACCGTTTCCCGTATTACAGCATCCAGCAGCTACGAAGTGTGTCAACATGTCTCCGATACTAAAAAAATGGATTAGTTAGTTTAAAAGATTGTTCCTACGAGTCGGATACAACCATTTTCAATAAGCAAGCAAAAGTTTATATTATAAAAATATTACCTTTATTAAATTCTAGCAACTAAGTGCCCTGGCGCCGGATTAATTGATTTATTCTTCAAAACTTCCGAGGAAAATACTTTAACAAAGTGGAAACCGCACTCAATAAATTAGGAGTTATAAGTTTTTTCTATATCTCGAAAAGGTGGAGTAAGATGAGCGAAGAAGTGAGTAAGATGAAGAATGACGAGAGGTGGCCAAGGAGCGGTTATAAAAACGTGGAACTACCGGTAGCAAGATGAGTGGACGATGTAGTCAAAGTCTCGGGCTGTCCATGGGTCGGACTAGCGCCGGATCGTGGTGAATGGTACAAACAATGGTGCCTTCTGCCTCAAACTTTGTATTATCATGTTTATTGCTATAATATTCTGGTATTAAGTATAGTTAATTTTACAATAATTACAAAATTTGTCTTCAAAGTAATTTTATTGATAAGTTTTAGGCCGCAAATAAATATTTTTTTCATATTTCATATTTTAAAACTAGCTGTTGCCCGTGACTTCATACGCATTACACTACTAAATTTGTAGGTAACCTAGCAATAAAGCTAAACTCGCGGTTGCAACTTGACTTGACACCCCATTTTCATCCCATGGGAACTGATTTACGGGATACATGGTAGCCTATGTGGTGATCCAGGTTATAATCTAAATTAAATTTAAATTTCATCGTAATCCTTTCCATCAAAGGACAAGCAGGCGCACGGCTCAGTACCATCCGTACCTAGTTGATAGACCACCCATTCGCACACACCGTTTTGGTTCTACGTTCTTTATGCGTACAGCTGAGGTATGGAACGCTTTGCCGTCGTCTGTTTTTCCTAAAGAATACAATCCGGGTCTCTTTAAAGTAAGAGTAAATAGGTTTCTTCTAGATCTTCGTGCTTCATCTTAGACCACATCATCGCTTACCATCAGGTGAGATTGTGGTTAAACGAAGATCTATTTAGTTTAAAAAAAATCGGTTCAGCCGTTACGGCGTGACTGAGTAACAAACAAACAAATATCCAAACTTTCGCATTTATAATATTAGTGTGATGTGATGGGTCCCACACTCTTCAACAATTTATTTGCGCAAGCCTTGCCGTAGCTACTGTGGAAATAATTTATTCAAATTTCTAGGCCATTAGGAAGGCCTATACCCAGAAGTGGGTAAATTCAGACTTCGGATGATGATGACCTCCTACCTAACCTTCAGACAGTCAACTTTGAAAAACAATAAGCTACGTAGTTGCGGTTATTACATTTCAGGACAACCTCGCAAAAATGCCTCCCCAGGCAATAAAAATATTATGTCCCTCGGTTCGTCAGAAACGTACCTCGAAGGTTGGTTCGACCTCGGACCAGCGAAATAAGTCTTAAACCCGCGCAAGGGAATTGCGAAACTTTGTTACTAAAATGCTTTGTTTTACTTAATAACTAGGTAAGTAAAACATGATAATTCAAATATCTTTAAACTTTTCAATTGCAAGCCTGTAGACCAGGGGTTCCCAAACTTTCGCACGTTCAGGATTAGTATTTTGTCTCGGCGCCCTAGCTACAGTGTAAACTCCATGTAACGTCACTCGTTTTAACGACAAACTCTCTAAAGCGTCGAAATCACTCGGCTTTGGTTGGTTTAGCTTGTCTTGCATACAATGGTACACTCTGTATAACATTACACCCACTCTCAATAACGACAACAATTTGTAATAAAAAGTTCTTTTTAAGTTGCCAAATTAGTAAAAACTGCGCAGCTGTGTATATCCTTTTGTCGTTTTATTATCCTAGACCATAATAAACTCGACTGTCGGCATCATACACACCAAACTTTCTAAGAAATCCGTTCTTTTGTTTACAAAATGGGATTGCTTGCACGTGTAGCTGCAGACTGGTGTTAGTAGAAGTGATGGATTTTATCTATACGTTGTCATATTCTTAGTAGCTCACAAACTTTCAAATTGTAAACATAAACTGTAAAACGCAATAGCGTTCAAATTAAAACAGATTTTTATTGTAGGTACTATTTAACAAGACATATCAGAAATAAACGTTTTCTTTTTCTAATACAGACTTTACTTCTCTCCATTTAACGACAACTCTCTATAACGTCAAAATATGCTCAGTCCCTTGAGTGTCGTTATATAGAGTTTACAGTGTAGTTGAAATAGGGTACAATTTTACATTTTGTTTATAAGTTATGTTTGTTTGTATTATTTACTAGTCCTTATGTAAGTACCTACTAATACTCACAACTGATTTTTGACACAGTTGCTACCCTTCAGGCCCTAAAATAGCACCACGGTAAGTAAGACCAGCGCTGTAATGGTGTAAGTAAAGTATGCTACTACAGCACAATGCTGAGAAGCGACCCTTTCTGCTTTCACAATACCAATATATTCTGCACCTATTGTATGTACCCTTGTGATGCAAAAATAAACGTTTTTTACTTACATACTTTACTTTTACTTTACAATGAAACTAAGTAGATAGACACAAAAATTAAAACATATATGAAGCTAAGTTTTTATATTTATATAAAAGAAAATATTTATTATATAAGATAAATAGGGAATAAAATACAATGGCAACTTAGTCAACGTGACGTGTGAGCTGATCTCCACTCATTTTTTCAAAGCGTGGTATAACGCTACGCTCATTTCTTGCTTTACATTGATCTTTGATTGTTCATTTTGTAACCGCGGATTCCTAAGTTTAGTTTCTGGAGAATAGTAAACAGGAGCGCCTCATGGCGCTGGCACCCCTCTTTACTTTCTACGGCGGACCAGGGCGCCGCGACGCACACTTTGGGAACCCCTGCTGTAGACTATAGAATAATGGAAGAGTATTATCATCGGACATCGAACTGATATATCAATCTTTTTCATCTAGATAATAACAGTTTTTCATGCTCTGAAAGTTGGGTATCGTTAACTTCGAAAATGCGATTAAAACTTTAATAAAAACGAGGCTCATTAGGTACATTCTTAATAAAGACAATGTCCATTACAAATCCTTATTTCTATTTTATTCTTTTTATCTACAAACTGGACTAAACTAAGCTAAATTAAAATTATACTAGGAGAATCCTATACGTCTTGAACGCAGGAGGTAGCGGGTTCGATACCCACCGCGGAACAAATGTTTGCATGATCTACAGATATTTGTTCCGGGTCTGGTTGTTTCTCTATATAATAAAAGTATATATGTACAAAATATGTAAAATATACGTATGTGTGTAAGTTATCTGGTTCCCATAGTACAAGATCTGCTTAGTTTGGGGCTAGATAGCTCTGTGTGAAATATCCAGCAATATTTATTTATAGACTTTAGACTAGAAAGGCTTCAAAACTGTGTGAACCGACTGCAATTAGCATGTAAACAAAAGGAGTAGTGTCAATGGTGTGAGGCTAATGTGTGGTAAGGCGGGTTAAGGTCACAAGCCGCAGCCTTATGGAGAAGCATCGTTGCGATAGAGTGGAGCAATCGGCCAGTTATAATGACACGGCTTTTACTAGTATTAATAGATTTCGACAGTGATTAATAATACAAACGCATTGCATACGCGGCAGCTTATATCTGCCGATAATCACAGGTGCTGTTCTGACTGCTGTGACATCATACTTACGAGCTCGTACATAGGCGAGGCTGAAAAGCAGCGTGGCTGAGCCCTCGACCTTTTCATTTACTAACGCTAGACTGTACCTACTACCCAACCTGTCGCTAATTTTTCGGTTAGTCTATACTAATATTATAAAGAGGAAAGATTTGTTTGTTTGTATTGAATAGGCTCCGAAACTACAGGACCGATTTAAAAAATTCTTTCACTGTTGGGAAGCTACACTATCCCCGGGTGACATAGGCTACTTTTTACCCAACTGCGCAGAAGGAGGGTAATGTTTTTATTGAAAAACTACGCGTTCGAAGCAGCGGCTGTCAGCTAGTAATTAATAAAATCCCTTTATATTATTTTTTTAGACCGTAACGTAACGATGGCGGGACGAGCTGGATAAATTCCTAACGAGTTGGCCACAAACAGCCCAGGACCGCGATGACTGGAAATAATGGGGGGAGGCATTTGCCCAGCAGTGTGCCACGAATGACTGATAATAATATATTTTTTTTATCTAGGAACATCACGAGAATGCACACACTAACTTATAACAGCGTCAAAAAATCTCAAGGTCCGAATCCAAGAAAATTGGGTATGCAAGATTCCAGAAGGTATCACAGTAGACTCTTAGCACGTGATACAAAATTATTGATGCTCTGGACCCTATCAAAAAGAGATGGGCGAACGTGAACCATCTAAGAACATGGGATCATCACCCATTACAAAGAGAAATCACGTATGTTTCAGAAAAGTATTATCATAGGTACTAAGTAGCCTACGTTTCGTTTTACGATAATTGAAACGTTCAGTTAGTAGACAAACGTTAATTTTCTTACATTTTAAAAATAGGAACGTTTAAAAAAAAAATAACAATGTACCAATTTACATTGTGTATGATGATGATCATGAACGGTTTATTTTATCCCGCTTTGGTTCAGTCTCGCTAAGTTTTTTCCATAGGACCTACGTAAAAACCTACTTTTTACCAATGTAAAAAGATTTTTCATTTGTTATGGCTCATTTCTTAGTAATAATAATATACCAATATAACAAGTATATAACAACTAGTATAACAATGATCATCAACGGGTTTTTATCTCGCTTAAGTCCAGTCTCAACAGGCTTTTTTCATAAGACCTTAGTATGAAACAAGATTAGCCCGAATTTTCATTTGTTATGGCTCGTTATATAGTCAGCTAGATATCCTAAGGTAAAAACCGGTGAACCGTGAAACAGATCCAACTTACTAAACCACTACTATTTAATCTATATATTTAAAAATCAATTGGTGTTCGTTAGTCTCGCTAAAACTCAAAAACGGCTGAACCGAAATGATACAAGTTTTTGTGTTTGATTGGGTCGGTCCCTGGATACTTTATGTTCACAATTGGACCCGGTAGGTCGCGTTGTTGTCGATATTTAGAAAATTGCGGAAGAAGTCGCGGGCGTACAACTAGTATTTAATAAAAGATATAAATTGGCATGTAGCCAAATAAAGTAACAAGTGCAAAGTGCCAAATAAACTGACAAGAACCGTACTTAAGTTTTATTAGGTCATCAGTGTTGCAGTTCCAGTTTATGACAGCACTATCACTCTTGGCCCACAACAGTGACGCCTTTCGGACTAACATACATAATCCGAATCACCTGGTGAACAACCAAATAAACCCAAAAATGTTGCTCCAATCATTCTTAGCCCGGTTTGCACAACGATCCCTAAACATAATTAGCGACTAAACATGTTTAAATTTGACGTATTTGTAGTATTTCACAATTCTCTGCATCAGTGGTTCGCCCTGAACTGAGATCTCGCGGAGTCTCCTTTAAAAACAAAAACAAATATATATCATTTGTAATCTTTGACTATTATTTTTTTTATTCCTCTTGAACCCTGATATCGCAACACCCCCCCTCCCCCCCCCCTCTCGAAAATTGTGCCATCACTACGCACCTATATACCAAATTTCACAATGATCGAATCAATGCTTCGAAAGTTATCCTCGGACAAACAAAGTCAACGCTGATTTGGAGATATCGCATCGCTCGATCAAGAAGTTCCTTTGTAATTTTAATTTCAGAGTTAATATTAAAAGATTAGTTTAATTGTTAATATTAAATTAATATATATATTTTTTGTACGTTTGTGATAGTACGAATAAATGTATTTTCTTTCTTTCTTTGTAAAATCAAAGACTTTCAAACTTTACTTTTGTACCTATATATTTTGTGATTATCTGTGTGTACCCTGGGTTTGGCAATAGGCACCTGATAAAATATCAAGAAAAGTGATATCGTGTAAACAGATACTTAGTAGCATAAGGTCAGCAACTATGACGTCATGCCTACCCACCATTGTCCGTGATTTACGCAGAGGCGGTCCCATGAAATGCTTAATTTGGTCGATTGGCTAAGTGATTTCATAGTTTTTGTCAGAACTGACAGTGCTAATACATAGTTTCGTTAGATACTTCTTTGTAAACGTGACTTTGAGTAGAGTTGGTGTAGGCTGAGTTTCATAATATTTATTGGCTATCAGTAAATCATCATCTCAGCCCGTCTGCACCCACTGTGGGGTACAGACCTCCTCTTTATTACGCCCTTAATTCCGATCCCTTCAGAGTCTCATCCATTTGACACCCAGCTACGCTTACAACATCATTCGACCATCAGGCTGACCACCAGGTCAGCCTCTTGGTAAATAGACACTGGAAATTAATTATTGACTAATTAATTGGGTTAGAACATATGGCCAAGTTGATCCAGATATGAGGGTGTACACCGCACAGGATCGATCGCCCTGAAAATGTATGAGGCGTGCTCCATCTTCGACAACACCATCACTTACCATCAAGTGAGGTTGTGGTCAAGCGATTGAGTATCACCAAGATAAAATATAAAAAAATATTCTGTGATTATTTTACAAAAAAACATCTAAGATAGCTATATTTTGTTATGAGTGAGATCAACTGATCAGATAGAGTGTTGTTTGTTATTTATTCAAGTGGATACTTTTTGGGTCAAACATGCCCAATTTGATTAATGCATGTCATCTCCTAAACTAACCGGATTGCAAGTTTTTTCATAATTCAAATAAAATTCCAAATGTTTGTATTCATTAAAATCACAAGGATCACTTTGAAACGTCAATTTTACTGATTGTTCCTTCGCGACCGAGCCAGAACATATAGCGCGCAGAACAGATGGCCGATGGGGCCGGAAAGTTATCGAATGGTGGCCACGGACCGGCAAGCGCAGCGTAGGACGTCCACCTACAAGATGGGCAGACGACTTGGTAAGAACCGCAGGTCGGCGTTGGATGCAGGCCGCTTCCAACCGCAGTTCCTGGAGATCAATGAGGGAGGCCTTTGTCCAGCAGTGGACGTCCTACGGCTGATATGATGATGATGATGATGATGATGATTACCGAGCCAGGAAAGAAAGGCAAGAAACAAAACTGGTTGTCCTTTATAATGATCTTTTTAGAATACATAACAATAAAGAAAATAAATTAAGTCTAAATTGTAAAATTTTTGAGCGATTTGGAGCAATTTCAATCCCAAGCTAAATAATACGATTGTCATAAAGTAGGCTTTTTTTAATAAAAAATTAAACACACATATAGCTTTAATTTTAAACTGGCTTCAAAGGTGGCCGCTTTTTGGACCAAAAATCCAATCCTCGTTTCTTGCGTTTCTAAACTTACTACATTTAACTATAAACTTTCACGGTGGTAGGTAATGGCAGTTTTTACTATGCAAACCGTTTAGCAACCGTCAAGTGTGACATGACAAAATAAAAACTCATACAACTCATTTAGAAAGTAAAACTTAATTGCTAAAAACCTTGGCTATTGTTTTTATTGTGGTGACAGATTGTTCTACCCAATCAAGATATAAGAAAAAAAAGTCGTGCCTAAAGGACTGACTGATAAATTGTGTTATTCCTTGAGTACCCCGATCCCCGAGGCCCCCGAATACGATAAATTTGATTACATTTCTGTTTTCAACTTGTACGGTAGACATAAAAAATGCTTAAATGTAAGTATGTGTTTGAAATACATAAGAATACACATTGAAATTTTTAAAATATTGTTGATTTTGTATTTTTTATTTTAAGAAACCATCTAACAATTACGACACGAGTAATACGAAAATGTCCACTTTGAAGCTATATATTTCATAAAAGCGATCTTGTAACAAAAAACAGGGAAGAAAACCTTAATATGGTGAGCAAAAACTGTAAAAGTTTTCCTTTAGACGGAGGTAACGGCGCTTTGAGCCATAATCTGAATCATCTTACTAATTTCAACCCTGACGTGATACGAGCCGGTAGCACAGTTGGCAGTGCACCCTCGTATCAAAAGGAAGGTTGCGGGTTCAAGTCCAGTCTGGCTTGAAAGTTGATGAGATGATTTTAAAAATCTTAATCCTTATAGTGTTTTGGGCTTATTCAACGATAACCGACATGATGGGGTGCGTGAGTGAAAAAAAAACGAGTATACTTTAGACCACACGAATGAAGTAAAACTTCTTTTCCAAAATATTAATTTATAAAATTGAACAGTTACAAAATTGTCCACACGTCTGTAGATCGATCAGTCTATGTTCATTCTGGACAAATCGCACTCGCACATTAACGTTTAAAAATATACGACACGTAACTCTCTCTCTCTCTCTCTCTCTCTATCTTCACTAAATTATATCGCCCTCTCAACTTCCATTCGCACTTTTCGTAACGCATTCACCAGCTTACTCCCCAAGTCAAGCGTGCGTAAAGAAGGTTTACTTCAAGAATCACCCCCACGTTATAAATACTCTACAATATTATTTTTAGATACCCTCAAAAAATATTTTTTTAGTTTCAATTGATACAGCACTAATAGTCTACAAATAAAATGTATGTAACGTGTCTATATGACTGGACATGACTATAAGGGTTTCTAGTTTGACTGCGGAACCCTAAAAAAATTATAGGTCACAGCTTCAAGATCGAATTGGATTAAATCAACATTCATTTAATCGGTTCGCTCGTCAGCAATCACGGGTATGCAACCTTTTGTTCCTATTCGAGAATGCTCACTATGTCACTGATTCTTTTTAGGTCACTCTGCGTTAGGTCAGAGACCAGGTCGATATATTACAGACTCATTTTGCACATACTTTTGGCACCTATCTTTACGTATAGGGTATGTAGACAGTAATTTTAGTGGACAGGTCATGTATAATTAATTATGTTTAAATGTTATATTTACCTAAAAATAATCAAGCCCGCTCGTACGTGACGGGTATATAGGTAGAAATCTGAATAAGAATAAGAGACAAAGCTCTAGGGTTTACAGTGATTTATGTAATACTGTTATTTAAGTAACTTTTTGACGAATAAATAAATAAAATAATTTATCCGACTTGGTAATAGGAACCGCATTCTTACAAGTTTTCCACCACATCGCTCTAGAAAATAATTAAGATACCAATATTGCTAAGGCTTCATTTAAGTAAGCTTCCCTTTTGATGAATGCCGCCATCCTCATTTGTTCACATATGAACCTGACCATCGAAAGGCTGCCTGGAAGAGATCGCATTTAGAGATAAGGTCGCCCATTGTACATCTTTTGTTTAGTTCGTTTATTTTTTTAATAGTGTACAATAAACATATAAAGTCAAAGTCAGAATCTTTTATTAATTAAAATCACAAGGATCACTTTGAAACGTCCATTTTACTGCCTGTTCCTTCGCGACCAAGCCAGGAAAGAAAGGCAAGAAACAAGGCTGGTTGTTTTTTTAATGATCCTTTTAGAATACATAACAATAAAGAAAATAAATTACGTCTAAATTGTAACATTTTTGAACGAGTTGGAGCTATTTCAATCCCAAGCTTCTCATCATCTACATAATCCGATATTTTATAGTAGGCTTTTTTATAAAGATTATGTTTAATTACGTTCTCTAAATTTGTTAATTGTCAATTTTTGTACATCACTTGGGATACATATTATCTATGTAACTATCTCCCACTCTCTAATCAGCTACAATCTCCCTAACTAACACGTGCTCAGGCTCACCTGCACACGTGTAGTGGCACTAGGGTTCTTTTGAAAGGACCTTCCGACAGTGTCGTCGGAAGCCACGCCGCGAACAATAGCAGTAATAGGCATGCGTGAGGCTGGCTTGTTGCTTAAGGTTTGAGGTTGAAGCGAGTTGAAAGATTTCCCAAAAGATGACCTGAAAGCCAATTCAGTAACATTCAAGTAGCATTAAGTTAGTATGGATATATCATGTTTCCATGTTTTTCTTTTGAATTAAGGCTGACTAAGTTGAGAGGATTTTTAGGGTTCCGTACCTAAAGGGTAAAACGGGACCCTATTACTAAGACTCCGCTGTCTGTCCGTCTGTCACCAGGCTGTATCTCGTGAACCTTGATAGTTAGACAGTTGACATTTTCACAGATGACGTATTTCTGTTGCCGCTATAACAACAAATACTAAAAACAGAATAAAATAAATATTTAAGGGGGGCTCTCATACAACAAACGTGATTTTATGGCCGTTTTTATAGATAATGGTACGAAACCCTTCGTGCGCGCGTCCGACTCGCACTTGGCCGGTTTTAGGTGCTATGCTTGGCAAGCCATCTAAAATCATTTCCCAGGCACTGCAGCGGTTGCGTTTAACCCAGCGAATACTGCAATTTTACTGCGAATACAACCAGGTTGGTCGCTGAATAGTCAATATGTGGAAATGGGGGTTCAGGGATCCCAGCCAAAAGCAATGCGACTGTGGTGATCCTGCACACCTGCTGCTAATGTGCCTTTTCTTCCCGAATACCTGCACGATGAAAGTCTTAAAAATGCCTTTTTCTGACTGACGGCATCAATGTAGGCAAGTACCTATCTAACACAATATAAGTAGAGCTTTAGACACGCTAAGAAGAAGAAAACTGCAATTTTCCACCAAATTGTACAAATTCACTTCAATCGATAGAAGTCAACACCTCAGTAATCAATGGTAGTAACTTAGTAAGTACTGCTTGTACTTATATCACAAGGTTAAAATTAGTTTAGCACCTTGTCGCAAAAAATGTTTATTTAATATTTCTTCTTAGTATCCTGGTATTTTTCAGTTCCACTTGTTAGGATTTTGCTTCAATATTATCGACTAAATGCAGCAATCACGCAAAAAGTTTAGCGCGAACGATGCAATATGATTACGAATTTGCCAGGTTTTATTAAATCGCGTGATTGACTTCGCTTTACCCCGACTGCCGTTATTAATTGCATTTCCTATTAGCATCATCATTATCATCCACATCAGCCTGACTTCACCCATTGTTGGTTAAGTATAGGCCTCCCCAAGTTTGTGCCATCCACCACGATCCTGTGCTAGTCTCACCCACTGACGGCCGGCGACCATTACGATGTCGTCCACCCATCTCGCTGCTGGTCGTCCTACCCTTCTATATCCGCTCCTCGGCCACCATTCAGTCACTGTACTGCTACATCTGTCATCACCACGTCTAGCCAAGTGTTCCGCCCAAGACCATTTGAGCTCCATAACTCGAATCCCAACGTCATGAACCTTCGTTCGTCTACGGATTTCGACGTTTGGAACTTGATCTAACAGTCTGATGCCCAGCATGGTACGCTCCATGGCTATTTGTGCGACCTTTACACAGCCTCCTGCGTGAGCGTCCACGTCTCGGCACCGTAGGTCATGGTGGGCAGAACACATTGGTTGAATAAGTGGGTCTTCAGACACTGTGGAAATTTAGGCAACCTAAGGATGTCGTCTAACTTGCAGAATGCAGCCCATCCCAATTGGATCCTTTTAGAGATCTTCTTCTCCTATTAGCATACCTACTTTAAACTCTGCGCTTAGTATTTTTTACTAAAAACAAGGGTTAAATCCGTGAATGGATGACAAGCACTGATTTCATTCACCACATTTGGTGGTTTTCTTTGTGGCGGCCCTGTTCAGAGCGTCCATAATGTTTTTGCCCCAATCTAAGTAGTAAGCTGGTGAATGCGTTACGAAAAGGGCGAACGAAAGTTGAGAGGGAGATAGGTATCTATAAGTTAGTTAAGATAAAAAGAGAGAGAGTTACGTTTCGTATATTTTTAAAGGTTAATGTGCGAGTGCGAGTTACGTCTGTCCAGAATGAACATAGACTGATCGACCTACAGACGTGTGGACAATTTTGTAATTGAACAATTTTATAAATTAACATTTTGAAAAAGAAGTTTTACTTACTTCAGTCGTGTGGTCTAACTAAAGCACACTCGTTTTTTTTATATCACGAACGAGCAAGTGATTAAGATACAAACATAGTTCAGTAAAACGCCAGTAATATTGTTATAAAGGGCTGTAAGCGATCTATTGTATACCCGAGATATTGAAACGAGGAGGGTGTTATTGACCGCTTACAACCGAGTATAACACATAACTTTTCATCGCGAATGCAAGGAAATCAAAAAAGTCTTAATAACATCATCATCATCATCCACAGCCCGACTTCATCCACTGCTGGGTATAGGCCTCCCCAAGTTTGTGCCATCCGCCACGATCCTGCGCTAGTCTCACCCATTGACGGCCCGCAACTCGATGTAGATGCCATCCACCCATCTCGTTGCCGGGCGTCCTACCCTTCTACAGCCATTCCTCGGCCATCATTGAGACGCTACCCTGCTCCACCTGTCACCACCACGGCTTCCCAAGTGGCCCGCCCAACGTCATGAACCTTCGTTCTTCTTCTTCTTAATAACAGTTTATTGTTAAAAAGAAAACTTGCGTTCCCGGTATTCATTGTTTTTTTCTCACTACATAACTATGCCTTTTTCCATTTTAAAATAGAAATGAAGATTTTGTTATTGAAGTTGTATTTCATTTTAGCTTATTACGAATGGTGGCCTCTTTTATTTTTAAATAGAAATAAGGATTTGTCATGGAGATTTTATTTCAGCTTATTATGAATGCAATGATGAGTCTCATCCTATAAGTATTCTATCAGTTATCTGGTTCCCATAGTACAAGCTCTGCTTAGTTTGGGGCTAGATAGCGCTGTGTGAAATGTCCAGCAATATTAATTTATTTACTTATATTTTATTTATCCTATTTTCAAATTTACTTAAGTACAGCCGTAAATCGCATAAACGGAGGCGTATCGAGTTAACAATGTTCTGGTTTCCATAAGTACAAGCTCTGAATAGTTTGGGGCTAGATAGCGCTGTGTGAAATGTCCAGCAATATTTATTTATTTATCTATTTTCAAAGCATGAATGATGTAAAAGACTATTTCCTATAACTTACAGCACAGTCTATTATGGGAGAGACCCCGACGAACTGTCGAGCCACGTCGAGCTTTTGAAAGGACCCACAAGACGTAGGCAGCCTTTGTTACTGCGGAAGCGTCTATGTAGCTATACGCACATACCTGTCAAATGATGCAATTCACTGGCGCTCTTCGCCTCTATCGTCATTTTGTATCAGGTTAGGTGGTTGGCAATTTGGTATACACTTAGGAGTCTTAACCCATGATCTAGAAAATCACTGGAACTGTAACTTTTCAATGAAATATTTGTCAAAAAGCGTTGCATGAGTTCCGGTTTACTTCTTAAATACCTACCTTAGTGGTTGTACAACGAGCCCTAAACGTATTTAGCGACTAAACATGTTTAAAGTTGACAACTCCTTAAATTATATTAATCAATCATCTAAATCAACTCGGACAAAACGGCGTTGTATGTATGTGTGTATGTTTGTTTGTCCGAGGATAACTTTCGAAGCGTTTATCCGATCATCGTAAAATTCGTGAAATTTGGTATGACTAAATTAGCTAAAAATGTGGGGGGGGGGGGGCGATATTGGGGTTCAAGTGGGGTAAAAAAAAACAAAATGGGACTATCCGGTCAAGTGGCACGTTTAATAAAAGGTCTTTGTGAGTACATTTCAACTCTGTTTCTATTTTTAAAATTTATCCTTGTTATTAGCCATAATAAAAACTGAACTTTTCACAGGGTACACCAGTGACCCCAAAATGCTGAAATTTGGTATACGTGTATATATCTTTAGTAACACAAATATAGGCAAAAATCTGAAATCTAGAATAACAGCAATTTGTACCCCAAAAAAGAGTAACCAAAAACATAAACTCCCCGATGCATTTCGTGGCAGTATTTTGATAGTCAAAGATTACAAATAATATTTTTTTTTGTTTTTATGGGAGACTCGTGAGATCTCAGTTCGGGGCGAACCACTAGTTTGCCACTAATTACGTTTAGGTATCGTTGCGCAAGTCGACCTTAGTGGTTAAGCTTTCTTCTCTTAATGAGTTAGAATTATTCTCCTTGTAGTGAAATTAATATTAATATTTGGTGTAGGTAAAGGACCTTGGTTAAAAATGATCCTTACAGCCCTGCACTATAGGTACGTTTTCAGATGGTTCCTAATACAATAATACTTTTTAAATTGGTTGGGTTTTTTGTCGGCTGATTGAAACTGATTGGAGCACAGTCACATAATTCTATGACCAAGGGCAAATAGAGTAGTAAGGAAAAATATTTATTTATCTTTACCGTTTAGTTATCACAATAAATGGTAAAAAAGTTAAAAAGCTCACCTGTCATCCTGCAAGTGCTTCAACTCGCTCAGCTCCAGTTCTCGCCGCAGATTCGACACCTCGCAGAGAAGCATATCCCTCTCCGTCGACACTTTCTCGAGTTCGGCCCGCAACCGGACCACCTCGTTAGTCAAATCCATCGTCGCCATGACGACTATCGATAATCACTATCGACACTGCACATCACTAAACACAATAGTAGTAACGACGGCACCAATCACGATCGCACATTTTGAATTTCGAAGCACACGTGCTCAATATTAGTGTTGGGAAATGTTTTCTCGTTAAACTTCAGCGTTCCATTGTAATGAGAGTCGATGGCATCTGAAACAAATAAATCGTTGTTACGAACTGTGGAATTGTTTTGCCGGTATGTAGAGAGAGAGAGAGAGAATGCATGATATTTTGTTTTTGAACGGGCGGGCGGGCAAGTCTCGCAGACGTATGAAGTTACGACTACGTATAGCATACGAGCATGAATAACACAAATTGTTTGCCTTTATTGGTTGTTTTGTAAAAATATAGAGGGATCTTTCGTGGATAACTTCCTTTTATTGCTCCCGGGTGAATGGTAAAGGCATATTTGCCATAATCTCTTTTATCAAACCGCGTTGGCCTAGTGATCCCGACTTCAGATTCGGAGGTTGTGGGTTCCGCGTAAACCAAGGGCCCCACGGAGGACCAGCTACATATATTGTAATAAAAATATTTTGTTACTACAGAAAATATGTTCATACTGCATCGTTTAATGTATTCTTGTGACGCTTATTAAACGTTTTTATTATCTATTTAATTGATCGAGCGAAGCGAGATCTCTAAATCAAATCGGCATTGTATGTATGTATGTTTATCCGAGGATAACTTTTGAAGCGTTGATCCGATCATCTTGAAATTTGATACATAGGTAGGTAGTGATGGCACAATTTTGGTGTGACTAAATGAGCTAAAAATGTGTGGGAGGGGGGGGGGGGGGGGGGGAAGGAGTTGTTGAGATATTGGGGCTCAAGAGGGGTAAAACAAATGAAAAGGAGACTATTAGGTTAAGTAGGACTAGAGTTATTAGCCATAATAAATACTGAATTTTGACAACATTTACAGGGTACACCAGTGACCCCACAGTACTGTAATTTGGTATGCGTGTATCTAAAGTGACACAAATAAAGGCAACAGTCTGAAATCCTAAATAACTGCAATTTGTACCCCAAAAAAGTGTAACCACTAGTATCAAACTGTAAGTCAAGTAAGTTGGTTGTGTTTTGGGAGACTCGCGAGATCTCAGTTCGGGGCGAACCATTAGTTATTTTGAGTTAATATAGTAAGCCTTGACGTAACTTGTTAAACGTATGATACAATTCCAATTAGCAGGTAATTGTCGTGGTTTGCGGTTTAAAGACGCCATTACCATTAGTTACTGAGCTAACCAGAGAAGCACCTAACTACCTGGTGAATTATAGTAATTGTTGATTTGAATACATTTATGGTATGACTGTGTATCTATACTAATATAATAAATAAAGTTATTCTGTCAGTTTGTTGTTTTCATGACTAAAACGACTGAACCGATTTCCATGAAACTTTGTAATAGGTTCGAATCGAATTTCTTCATTAGATTCACTCATATTTATGAGTGAATCTAATGAAGAAATTCGATACATTTTAAAATTTTACTACAAAAAAGGTAAAAATGCGACGCAAGCCGCGAAAAAAAATTGCTATGTTTATGGACCTAGTGCAGTGTCTGTGAGAGTAGCACAAGTTTGGTTTAAGCGTTTTCAATCCGGAAATGTTGATGTCAAAGATGCACGTCGCTCTGGTCGCCCTATTACGGATAAAATTGAAGCCATTTTTGACAAAGTGGAGCATGATCGGCATATCAGTAGTTACGACGTAGCTGAAAAACTGGGAATTGACCACAAAACAGTTTTGGCGCATTTGAAAAAAACTGGGTACACAAAAGCTCGATATTTGGGTACCCCACGAGCTCACTGAAAGAAACCTAATGAACCGTGTACTCATTTGTTATTATTTATGTAATGAAACCGAACCATTTTTGAAGAAGCTGATAACTGGTGATGAAAATGTAAAATGATGTATCACGTACGACAAGAACGTGCGAAAAAGGTCGTGGTCAAAGGCCGGTCAGGCTTCACAGACTGTGACGAAACCCGGGTTAACTCGCAACAAGGTGATGCTGTGTGTGTGGTGGGATTGGAAGGGCATTATTCATTATGAGCTGTTACCACCAGGCAGGACCATCGATTCTGAACTCTACTGCGAACAACTGATGAGATTAAAGCAAGAAGTTGAGAGAAAGCGGCCGGAATTAATCAACAAAAGGGGTGTAGTTTTTCATCATGATAACGCTAGACCTCACACATCTTTAGCCACTCAACAAAAATTAAGAGAGTTTGGCTGGGAGGTGTTAATGCCTGACCTTGCACCTTCAGATTTCCACCTGTTTCGGTCTCTTCAGAATTCTTTAGGCAGTGTCAGCTTAACATCACGAGAGGACTGCCAAAACTACTTGTCGCGGTATTTTGATCAGCAGCCCCAAAATTTATATAGCTATGGGATCATGTCCCTACCTACAAGATGGCAAAAAGTTATCGAACAAAATGGTACCTACATACTTTAGTTAAATGTAAATAAACTATATTAAAAAATGTTTTGATTTTTTTTTAAAAATGCGAAGAAACTTTTTCCCCAACCAAATATATAGACTAGCAGAAATGGCCGGGTTTCGTACGGATTTTAATCAAAATAAAATATAGTCTATAAGCGCTCAGGGATAGTGTAGCTTCCTATCAGTTAAATAATTTTCAAAAACCCCCTACATCAAAACAAACAAACTTTAGACACCTCTTTATAATAGTATAGTATAGACTATGAATAACCTAGACTAATTTTTATTGACAAACCACTGATACTAAGTTTTTCTGTATTTTCTGTTTTCTGTAAACAAAAATGACTCTACATAGTATATCTCAGGTGCTTTGAAGCCTTTGGGCAGTATGTCTAGCAAGCTCAGTGCGATGTATCCTTACTTCCGATCCGATGCGTTAGTAATGCATTCATGCAGCAAATTAACTTTTATTTCCATTTTACAGCTGTGCCCTTCACCTAAAATGCTGATACCTTCGGATCGGCTGACCTGATTTTCACCAACATAGCAAAGAACCAAAACAGTAAAACTAGCTATCTATTAATAAAAATCGCGTCCAAATCGGTCCATCCGTTTGGAAACTATGCCACAGAAAGACATAGGTGTCTAGTTTATAACCTCCTCTCTTTTTGAGTAGGGGATTAAAAAGTTGATATTTGCAACAGCGAAGGCGAATTTTACAAAGGACCTAATTATACCTCGTAATACGCTATATTTTAACACAAATTTCATTCGGCATCAAAGCACCTGATAAAAATTACAAACTCAGCCTCCATTTACAATTCTGCAGGCCGCCAGCCGAAATACTTTACCCGACTCATTTCCTTAATTAAAATCAACCCACACGAAAGTTTGACCCAAAAACGTTTTACCCCACACGGCCTACTTGTCCAAGTTAAATAAGCCTAATTAGCTGTTGCACTAAATATGGTACAGCTTTAGTGGCTTAGTGGTAGCAAGCCCGGTATTTGCTCCTTTAGGTGCGAAGTCAGTAAAACATGAATATTTGTAATCCTTGCTTAAACCTCCAGCTAAAAAGCTTAGACCCTAGAATCTAAACACACTTATAAAACAACAATTTAATCGATATTAACAACACACTGAAAACAGGTCAAGGCTTTATTTCCCTTCTAACCTTATACCCCCTCCCTTTTTGCATCGAAGGTTATAAATGTCTCTTGTGTAAAAATCAATACGTTGAAGGCCCTACATACTCTTGCAATTACATGCATTAGCTTGGTGGCTAACAAGTAAATAAACTGAGGTACATGTCAGTAAAAAAATGTCGCCGTCTTCCATTGGGATTGGCTAGACAGAAAAGGAAAAAGGAGTAGACAAAGCAATGTGAAAGTAGAGACTAGTAAAAATAATTGGTCAAGCGCGTGTCGGACCACGCAGTTTTTTTTAGATCTCGTTTGACCACTATCTCACCTGATGGTAAGCGATGATGTGGTCTAAGATGAAGCACGAAGATCTAGAAGAAACCTAACTCTTAACTTAAAGAGGCCCGAATTGTATTCTTCAGGAAAAACCAGACGACGGTAAAGTATTCCGTACCATAGTTGTACTTACTTACTGCAGTAAGTACCAACTTTAGGTAAAATTTTATTTTTATAAGTTTTAAGAAGCGTTTTGATTAATTAACGTTATAAATCATATGATTGTTTGTTCTAGGATTAAATTCAGACTGGAATTGTACTAATTAAACGTGTATTGAGTAAAAGAACTTTTAAAATTGAATCAATACAATCATAGTCATATTAAAACACAAAGTAAATTTTGTATGAAAATTATAAAGGTTGGAATTTTAAACCGTATCGGAGGGAAAGTATTAAAAACGCTAAAGATAGCAAATTTTACTCAAAGGAAACCTTCCTTTATTGTTAAATAAAAGCAAAACTTATTTAAATTATTTTTAAAAACACGCTTTCCACACCTGGAAATAGAACCGAACATAATTAAGTCTAATTAAGCTTTTCATCTTACAACTTCAGTTCCATTTTATCATTTAAATAGCGCTTCCCCCCGAACTGAGATCTCGCGAATCTCCCAAAAAACAAAATTAATATTATTCTTAGGGCGACTAGCACAACGATGCCTAAACGTATTTAGTGGCTAAATATGATTTAAGGAGTTGTCAAACCATACAAATACGTAAAATTTAAACATGTTTAGTCGCTAAATACGTTTAGTGATCTTTGTGCATGCCTTAATCTTCGACTAATAAATTAGTGCCACGAAATGAATAACCAACTTGACCTACAGTTTCATTCAAATTAGAGATAACGGGGGTTCATGTTAATTGGTAACTTTTTAAGGGTAGAAATTGCAGTTATCCTGGATTACAGACTTTTCATATATTTGTGTTACTGAAGCTACACGAATACCAAATTTCAGCATTGTGAGGTCACTGGTGTACCCTGTGAATTTTGTCAAAGTTCAGTTATTATTATGACTAATAACTCAAAATCTAGAAGGAATAAACTAAAAATAACAACGGGGTTGAAATGTACTAATGAAGACCTTTCATTTGACGACCCACTTAACCTAATTGTTTAGTTGTAATTAGTTTATTTTCATTTATTTCCCTTATTAACTGAAATGTTTAATTTTTGACAAACCAATATTAGAATGTAATGAAATGGTGAATAAATTAATTCTGAATAGTGTATCTAAATGTGCTTCAGTACAGTATACTTAATGGTGGGGGGAAAGAAAATGTCCTAGGTTTACGAAAATGCCCACTTTCAAACATTATATTTTGTAAACGGATTCTTATATTCTGTATGGACTTCTTGTACGGACATGCCGAAACTATAAGAAGGTACAGCTAACATACCGTAGTATAATTATTTTCTGTACTTCCCACTTAAATCTTAAATAAAGTTTACTGACATAGGTAATAACGGAGAATGGTGCAGTGCAGTGCAGTGGTTTCCAGAGATCTGAAATTCATTTTACAAAGAAGTATGAAGCTGTGGTTTGTATTTAATGAAGGAGTTTTTCCTATTTAATAGGATTACAAGACATGCCGGAGCATAAATAAATTAAGGCAATAACTCTGTTTCATATCCGTATTTTATAAAAGAACAAGCTGTCGCTCGTGGTTTCGCACGCGTATTTCGTCAATAACAGTAACATATTATATGTCTCAATCCAGCTAATAATATACCTAATTTCTTCGAAATCGGTCTCGTCGTTCAATCAGCAAACGTAACAGACGGAGAGACAGCGTAACTTTTGAATTTATAATATTAGTACGGATGATTATAAATATGCGTGGCTTTCATTTCTTCTAAACTTAGGTAAAAGAATCAAGAAAAGTAGATTTAAAAACATTGTTGTAGTGGCTGATGGAACACGGGGTAGTTCTTTGCCCAATTAATAAAAAAATAATAAAACTTACTGTAATATAATAGAAAAGACTAGAGTTATTTTATTAAGAATACTTTCATTTTACTTTAATGAATTACTTTTATAAATAAGGCATTAATGAAATCCATCGCTGGATGGAGTAGTGGCGAATCAAATTGCTTGAATCTAAATCGATTCACATAAACTTCACCAATAAAAAAGAAAAGTACTGCTCGGTATACATTAACAGTAAGCTCATACCATACGCAAACACGGCAAAGTATTTGGGCATGACGCTTGATGCGAAGCTACGCTGGAAAGCTCACGTCAAGAAAAAAAAAGATCAATTGGAACTACGTTATAAAAGAATGTACTGGCTGCTTGGAAGACATTCGACGCTAGCGGTACAAAACAAAATACTACTGTACAAACGAGTCCTGATGCCTGTATGCACTTATGTAGGCTAGGTAGAAATAATACAACGCTTCCAAAATAAAGTACTGAGGGAAATAGGTACGTACGTAAGAAATGATAAACTGCACCGGGACCTCAACATAGAGGTCGTACACAAAGTTATACTTCATTCCCCCTCAAGAACAGCTTCCACCAGGGCACGACCTGCCGTGGCCAGTGTGGAAGTACTTAAATAGGCTTCGCACACAGGTTGGTCGCTGCAGAGTCAATATGTGCAAATGGGGGTTCAGGGATCCCAGACAAACGCAATGCGACTGTGGTGACCCTACACAGTCGATGAAACACCTGTTAATGTGCCCTCTGTGCCCGAACACCTGCACAATTGTTGATTTAAAAATGGCTTCTCCTGACGCCATCAATGTAGCCAAGTACCTATCTAACACAATATAAGTAGAACTATTGACACGCTAAGAAGAAGAAGACAAAGTTATAAAAAAATATGCAGAAGCTCATGAGCTATATCACCATGTGAACGTTGAGGCTATCCAGCTCCTCGACAACACGGACATAGTGAGAACACTCAAGAGAACTAAGCCTTTTGAGTCAGTGTAGTGTAAAATAATAGTAGTGTGTGCGTAGTGAAAGTGCTAGTGCTGCCTATAAAGAACACATGACCAAAGTGTCTTCCCCTTAACTAGAGACAATAACAAAAGTGCTATTGGACACATTCTTAGGTTAGGTTATACTAAAAAACTAGGTCCAAATGAAATTATTCATTAGCCTATACATGGCTAGATTGTAATAATATTACTAGGGTATAATAAGAATTGTACACTAGGAATTAATAAAAACAAAAAAATAATATAATACTTATTATAAGGATGGGAATTAATGAGGCTTCCTAAATTGTATGACTTTTATCGGAATTTGCTCAAGCACATGTCTCATTCTCATCTATGTAAAACTTCAGTAAGTTTATAAAGAATTAAAGATTTTTATTATTTTATTTGATTTTTCAGTTTTTGCTTTCGACTACTAAGGCGTTTCTAAATAAAATATTTCCCAAAATAATGCTTTCACGAGAGTTTTTTGTAGTTTTCTCAGAAACTGTTAGTATTTTGTCGAAAACAAACACTCACGACAAGAAAATCTAGTTTATTATCAATTACTAGACAATATTTTGATACATTGATTAATAATCCTTTAATAGATAAAATTACTTTTCACATTGATGAGACAAATTAGGAGCCTCCCCGTAAATACGCAATGATAACTTCGTTTGGTTTATGTAACAACTTGCGCCATCTATCCGTGAAGTGGTGTACTAACACACACGGCAGACTCGCGCGCAGTTATCAGCTGGCGGGTGAGTAAATGTGTAAGCTTCTCGTAGATGTCGCTACAAGGGTCAAGGCGAGTAGTATAACTTTTGTGATTGAAAGCTGTCATAAACATTTACTACAAAAAACCGACCAAGCGCGAGTCGGACTCGCGCACGAAGAGTTCCGTACCTTTATCTATAAAAACGGCAAAAAAATCACGTTTGTTGTATGGGAGCCACCCTTACCTTTCTTTTATTATAATTTTATTGTTTATTTTTAAAGTGCATATTTATTTAAATATTCTGTGAATATTTCAAGCGTCTACCTGTTGCCGTTATCAATATCGAGCTAAAACGAGCAAAAAAATCACGATTGTTGTATGGGAGCCACCCTTAAATATTTATTTTATTATTTGTTTAGTACTTGTTAATATAGCCTGGTGACAGACGGACAGACAGACGGACAGACAGCGGAGCCTTAGTTTTAGGGTTCCGTTTTACCTTTTGGGTACGGAATCCTAAAAACATGTTATTAAATTGGGTCCTGAAAGATAAGCTTATGCGATTCTACCTATCTAACCAGCCTCCAGCAACCACTGTTAGGTATAGGCCTCCTCTTTATGACTCCAGTCTCTGTGGATCAGACTTGCTCAAGACCATTGCTGTCCAACTCCAGCTACGATCGTCAGACCATCGGGCCAGTGGTCTGCCTTGCGGTCGACGCGATTACCTAAACTAATATTTTTTTATAAACAAATGGTATAAAAACTATAAATAAATATATTTCTAGGACCTGTATTGTTTGAGTATTGTGATGACTTTTGGCTCTTATGCTGCCAGCGATATTTTGTTTGAAAGCGATCTACAAATATTTATTGCTGGTCTGAGTGTTCTGATACCATCCATGGTACTCGTACCCTCCTGAGATACCCAAGATACAGACAATACTTGTGCGAGGTCAGAATTATGTGAGTGCCTCAATTCACACCAAGATGGCAGCGAAGTGGCGAGTGGTTTTAGTGTCAAAGTTTTCGTAACATTTTTAACTTAATCTTCATTACTTAAAGTTAAATTCATAGTATCGCTTGAAGGGCGCGCGGCTTTTCAGGCTCTTTCATTTATCTCTGCGTGTTCATAGAAATGAAAGTTGGTCAACCCTACCTACATTTAAAACCAGAACCAAATCTGGTTCAAGCATCCAATTTACCGACACCAACTGAATTGAAATTGGGCCGACTGAATTTCAATCCGAGCGGATTGGTGAGACACAAAATATAAAAACGGTTCACCGATCCAGAATCCAATTAAAACTTTCGTCCGTTCGTCAAGTTGCATTGGAATTGGTGGGCAAACATTCCCAGCTTTAATGCAAAGGTTATTTCCATATGGCAAAATTTTACGAGGAGTGTTGGCAGCTATCCGACTCTACCTCCACTTTTACCTTTACTGTACACTTACGAATGAGCGCTTTTGTGCTTCAGAGGGCCTGTTAAGATGTCGATCTTGGTTATAGTCGTCATATTGGTGACCCTACTTCTGTAACCTTAGCCACGCGCCACAACCACAAAACGCCGCGCCTGCCGCCACCGAGCTGCGGACTGCATTTTTCGTACATTTTATTGAATTCGCCGCACAATGTTGACGCCAGTGGCCGCTACACGCCACAAACCGCCGCTTATCGCTATGGTGTGGTCGCTACGGAAAGTGAAGGAAAAATAATAAAAAGTGACCGTCGCGCGCTTCCGCTACTAAGTGGTCGCTTCATGTGGCGGCGGTTTGTGGCTGTGTGGCGCGTGGCTCGTGTGCGGGGGGGGGGGGGGGGGGGGGGGGGGGGGGGTCTTAGATGTTGGTCCTGGACCAAAGCTACTCGTAGTGTTGTGAGAGGGTGCAGCGATATTGGCTTCTTTTATTTTACCATAATATCATCTTGGGGTAGATAAGAACAATAAGGCTCTTCGTACCCTTATTATCATAAATTTTATTATCAGTTAACTTTCCATAGGTATAAACTCATAGTTCAATTTTAGGTCCGGGGGTTCATTGATGAGCGTCTAGCTTAGACCAAAATATTGTCAGTAGAAACACCGACAAATTGGTATGTTATAAATTCCGTATTTACGATAATGATTAAAATAAATCACGAAAGTTTTCTTAGTAAAATTAGATCGTAATAATGAGTAGTAGAGTTCCTCGGGGAAGTACTACCACCATACCTGTATACACGGTATCCATAAAATCACTGTTTTCCCAAAACAAACGTTGTTCAGACCATGTTCAACTGTTTATGGGATCAAATAAATAATAATAAAAAAATAAAATTTAGACCTTCTCAAATAAGTCTAACTTTGTTCAATAACTAACCGTGACATAAAGCTTTAGAAATAGCGTATTACCTACTATTATTTCTTTTGTGGCGATACGGCGGCAGCATTCAAGGGGTGAACGACAGACGTCCTGTCCAGTCTATTAAAAAGTATTCTGTAGTCGTGTAAAAAATAGAATTTCATATGATCCGTAAATATTGGAGTCAATGGCACACGCAGCAAATATTACGCGATCTGAGTTAGATACCTAGTAGATACCGGCGCGCCGCTGGCGCCAGCGAGCGCGCTGACTATGTTGTAGGGCGTAACGTTAAAATAGACGTTTTATGTTCGCAACTTTTTATGATTTTTTTTTTAATTTTATGTTATAAACCCTTTGTAGACCATTGTCTGAACAACGTTTGTGCTGGGAAAACAGTGATTTAAAGGACACCGTGTATAACGCCTTTCTGTCGCCAAAGCATTGCTGTGTTTCGGTTTGAAGGGTATGGTTGCCTGTGAAATTACAAGCACACGAGGCTTTACACCTGTATGCCTCAAGTTGATGGACGCAGGGCAGTGCATCGTACGGCATGGCACGTGTCTAAAGTGCGGAACCTACGAGACAGTACTTTGTTACAGCGATAGTTACAACTTAACACTAGCTTGTTCCGTTTCCAGGTTGTATAAAAAAAGATCGAAACTTGAAATTAACTAGATTTATTAACGGGAATCAGCCTTCAAATTGCTTATATCACGGAGTGAGTAAACTGTTCTTGACAATAATTGCAAGACTACAGTGTGTACCAGACCAGCGAACTAACGAGGGGCTTAGGTACTCGTAGCTACCGGGAATTCTGAGCGTTGCTGAAAATGCACTTTATCGTTATGTTGGTAACACGGTTCCATTGGGAGTTTCCCTGCTACTGTGATTGCTTTTATAAGTACATACTTATTATTCAGCTTTTTTAATGTTATAAAACTATTGAGATCTTGGATAGAATAAGAAGGCTCGCGGTCGCTCAGCGTGCTAGCGTGCTACGGAGAGGGCTATGCTTGCTGTTTCTTTACGAGATCGAGTCAGAAATGAGGAGATTCGAAGACGAACCAAAATCAGCGACATAACATAAAGAATCAGCAAGCTGAAGTGACAGTGCCGTTGGGGCAGAAAGGTTCTCGAGTAGCGACCACGCACTGGAAAGGTAGGAAGCCCCCGGGGACGGGGGGGACGGGGGGGGGGGGGGGCTATGTTCAGCAGTTGACGTCCTGTTGCTGATATGATGGAGACAATATAATTAAGAAATTAAATTTGAAAATGTATTCTTAAAAGTCAAAACACCTAATTACCTAAATATTTTGATATCATCATCAAACTGAAAAATACAATTGTTGACACCGATATAAAACCTCTCACTATCTTAAATTGGCAAGCACTCTCTTTTTATCTCGTGGGTAGAAACATCATTGACATATAAATTTTACACAATAATATTTCAAAGAATCAACTCAAAGTCTTGCACCATTTCTCTTTTTGCCATTTTATCAAAACAATAAGTACATAATTGAAGACCAAACCGTAGGAGTATTGTTTACAAAATCACCAATCGAAAGTGAATCGACAATCATCTGTGTCGCAATAATCTTTCATGAAATCTGTTAATGAGTGACAACACTTTTTTATTATTTTCAGGACAATCCCATTTTAATCACTTTAACGCCACTACTATCTTTATCCACACTACACAAAGATTAGCTGGAATAAAATGCTAATTAGCGTTAAGTTCGCCTATGTATTATTTTAATAGTGCAATAAAGATTTTTCTAATCCAATCTAATGCCGGATTAATATTAACATAGAGTTAATTTAGCCTATTTAAAAATTAAAGTCTCCTATCCGCTAATGACTCTCCTATCAGAAAAATTCTAAAATTATTTCAGTAATTAATTGTACCCAAAATAGTAAACTGATCGTCATCTTACGTAATTGCAACTGCAAAATTACTGCTAGGACACACTAAGATACACTACCTGTAACGTGAGGGGTTATCAGGGAAAGGAGAGTACCTACCATGACCCGGTATCACAACACCCTATGATTTCAAACCTCTAGAACTTATGAATTTAGAGGTAGATTGCGCTTGTTTTAAAAGATAAAGATAATATAAAAAACGTTTATTTTGTCACCAATGTACACAGAAATAGAATGAAATCTTAAAACTAGACGTAGGCATAAATAGGTATATTATGACAAAAATGGCCACCACTCAGCGTGTGATATGGCAGACTCGCTCTGCCAAAGCGCTGGTCTTCCGTGGTCACCGTGACTGCGGATATACTACTACACAGGCACTATATCGACGTCACTATACCGTAAATCGAAGTGTAATACAAATACATCCTATGAGATAGTTATATTAGGCTACATAAAAATAATATAACCTATATAATATAACTATTATATAAATGTTTCAAAACTATACACATAAATTTAGATACATTATTAAGTTTTTAGGGTTCCGTATACAAAGGGTAAAACGGGACCCTATTACTAAGACTCCGCTGTCTGTCTGTCCGTCTGTCACCAGGCTGTATCTCATGAACGGTGATAGTTAGACAGTTCAAATCACAAATGATGTATTTCTGTTGCCGCTATAATTTTAAAAATATAATAAAATATATATTTAAGAGGGGCTCCCATACAACAAACGTGGGTTTTTTGCTCGTTATTGCTCGATATTGATAACGGCAACAGTTAGACACTTGAAATATTCACAGAATATTTAGTTATATATTCACTTTAAAAATAAATTCAAATAAAACAAATATTTAAGGAGGGCTCCCATATAACAAACGTGATTTATATGCCTTTTTTATAGATAATGGTACGGAACCCGTCGTGCAACAGTCCTACTTGCACTTGGTCGGTTTATTTATTTTATGATTTTATTGAGGCATAGAAGTACATAGAATAACTATCGTATGTGTAATATTATTTTACTCTAATAATAATTTATTTAGCGATTTTTTGAAAGACCAAATTGCGTTACTAACTCTACAAAGTTCTACTCTTTGACTTGCAGGTACAGATCCTATTGTTTTGCCTCGTGATGAATTAATTAAAATGGCCAACACACGCGATGTGTCATGTGCTCCTTTGACTTCAAACATCAATAGGAAAGATTTCGAGTTCGAGGTTAGGCAGTTAGGCACAATAGTATCGATTATGTTCTAAAGCGTTGCTAATTTGAAGGAGAAAACAATACGTTACAGCGGCAGCGTCATGGTCAAGAGTTTCGACATGGTCGTATAAATGACATCAGTAAGATTTAGTTTCAGAAAATACTCATTTACTCCATGGCTCCGCGACCCAGAGTGTGTTCTGGCCTCTGATAAGAGAGGACACCGTATTTTTCTATCATGCCCTAATCGATCCCAGTTACTTGTTTGAAGCTGAGGCAGGTCGGCTACGACATCTTTTTTATCGCTTAAAAGATATCCGCATATCCGAGAGCACCCAACATATCGTCGCCTTTTTTTGTGGGAGTCTCAATATTCTTGAGAAGAAAACAAAACAGAAACCCGACAAAGTTACGAAAACAGATGAAACCTTAATAAATGCAAAATCAGGTGGACAAAACTCCATCGCTATTCCCGAGATAGAAGGTTTTTTGAAGTGATAACTTCTTTAGGCGCGTTGGTCATTTTTTGAGATGGGAAAAAAACATTGAACTCGCGACACTGTTACCGTTACCGACACCTCTGTATATAAGTAGTGAAAACTTATTTATGCGCCTTGGGAATTTTTTGAAATGGCAAAAAAACCATTGAACTCGTGACACTGTTACCGTTACCGACATCTCTGTATATAAGTATCTCGTAATTGTTCATGTTTTCACTTCTGTCGGCACTCCCGGAGTGCCACTTTTATTTTATGAAATCATGAAATGTCCTGTGTAAAAACTTATCATGGTCCGCGCACTGCGCCTTGATACTTTTACTCGCATTCCTAATACGGTCGCTGCAGTTTCACTGCTCGACTGGCATACCAACGATCTGGGTTACATACAATCCGATCCTAAGATATATTACTTTTATTCACGTAGGACTTGGTATTTTGTGATTTCACTTTGTGCTTGGCATCAAATATAAATCAAAGTGAACGATAAGATTAGATTAGATTAGATTAGATTAGATAATTTCTTTATTGCACACCATTAAATACAAACATATAAAAGAAAATACAATTTCAAATCATAGGTACAATGGGCGGCCTTATCGCTAAAAGCGATCTCTTCCAGGCAACCTTTGGATGGACAGAATCTATATGAACAAATAAGGACGGCGGCATAAGATTTTTTTAGAATCAGTTTTTTTTTTTTTTTTTTTAAATCAAGCATATATTACAATTTATAAAAAATATAGTTAATATAAAATAAAATGCTTAATTATATTAAATAATATAATCATAAAATTAATAAATATTAATATTAAGATACATAAAATACATATATATATATTTATATATATATATATATATATATTGTCATACCTACATACATAAATTATAAAAATGTATAAATAAATAAATGGCCTAGTGAGCAATGGATGACAGAAAGTGTTGTCTGACCATGTTTTTAAAGATAGGGAGAGATTTTGCATGACGAATTGAGACAGGTAGGGCATTCCAGAGTCTGGTAGCCTGCAGAGTAAAAGAGGTACTATAAAATACTGAGGTATGGTGGGGAGTTTTTAATTGAAGGGTTGCAGAGGAACGTAAGGATCGAGAGTTGGAAAGGTGAAGAAAGTCAAAGCGTTCTTTGAGGTAGGACGGAGTAGAAGGGATGAAAAGGATGCTGTAAAGGAGGGAAAGGATATGCGCATTCCGGCGAAGGCGGATGGGTAACCACTTAAGTCTGTGGCGATACTCAGAAATGTGGTCGAACTTGCGCAAGCCAAATATGAATCTAATAGAGAAATTCTGGAGACGCTCAAGCTTGTTGAGTTGGTCTTCAGTTAAATCAAGATAGCTGGCGTCAGCGTAATCGAGAATGGGATGCAGCAATGTCTGTGCAAGTGCAATTTTGGTGGAAGTCGGAAGGAAGTTTCGCAGCCGTTTAAGAGAGGCAGCTGCAGCAAAGGTCTTTCGGCTTACCGCTGCTAGTTGTGGTCCCCAAGATAACTGACGATCCATGAGTACCCCCAGATTCTTGACTACCTTGCTAACTTCTATTGATGTACCGTCAAATTTCACTTCAGGTAAATCAAGCCAATCGATTTGTGTAATCATCCGCAAGCTTCCTATAACAATCACTTGAGTTTTCGTTGGATTTACTTTCAGCCCGTATGATTTGCTCCACTGAAGAATACTCTGGAGATCACTATTTATGTCAGTAAATGCTTCACGTAACCATCCAACAGGGGCTTGGGTATAAATTTGCAAATCATCTGCATAAAGGTGGTAGGACGATGAGAGTTGTTCAGAGATGGAATTAATAAAGATGGCAAAAAGAAGAGGAGATAAAACGCCGCCCTGAGGTACACCAGCACTCAATTGACACCAAGAGGAAAATGTGTCGTCAATACGGATACGTTGCCGGCGTCCAAACAGGTAACTACGAAACCAGTCAATTACTGTTGGAGATATGTTAAGAGAGCGAAGAAAAGCTAACAGTATATCGAAATCCACATTGTTAAAGGCATTGCTGAAATCCAGCAGGGATAGGACAGTGACCAGCCCAGATTCCATACCATGCCTGATATCATCGGTGATTTTGATGAGAGCAGAAACAGTGCTATGGCCTGGGCGAAACCCGGACTGAAAGGGATTCAAGAGGTTGTTTGCGTTAAGGAATGAGCTGAGTTGGTGATGTATAAGACGCTCTAAGACTTTGGATAAGAACGGGAGAATGGATATAGGACGGTACTCGGAAAAGGACGAAGGATTTGTTTTTTTAGGAAGCGGGGTTATTTGAGCTTCCTTCCACGCCCTTGGAAACGTTCCAGTGTCGATGGAAGAATTAAGCAGATACGTAATTACGTGGACGATTTCATTGAGAATCGGAGTTATCATTCTTTTACTAATGCAGTCACTACCAACTGCATTAGATGTAATGGATGATATGCTTTTCTTAACATCACAATCAGTAAATTGGCGAAACAAAAAAGGTGAAGAGTCAGGAGTTGGTAATGAAGAAAGATAATTTAATGTTTGTGTCTTAGTAGATCCATCAAAATTAGATGAAGAGGAGAAATGTAGATTCAAAAAATCTACGTCCAAGTCCTTAGGAATAGTATCTTGGCGTGATTTTCCAACTCCTAGTGACCGCAAGAACTTCCATACTTTCGTAGGGTCATTATTTTCTACAGATTCATGGATATATCGGCGTTGAGCATCTCTACACACCCTATTGCAGTGATTTCTACTCTCAGCATACTTCTCCCGGTTTGCATCAGAATTATTGCGTTTGAATCTAACCTTGGCTGCGAGTTTCTTGTGCATTTCGGCTCGTATCTGGCGCCGGGAGATGTTTCATTTTGACCGCTCGTACTGGGGCATGCACGTCGTACAATCTCGTCATGATACCGTTAAAACAATCAACTTTATCATCAATAGATTCAGCGTTAAAAACCTCAGACCAGTCCGCGTTTTGGGCATCATTGCGCAATGACTCCACATCCATACCTCCAAAATTGCGCTGAAAAATATTTTTTGGCTTGGCTTTGGGAGGGCGAACTTTATATGAAAGGAATAATAGATCGTGATATGAAAATTCATCCGCTGTACACTGACCGTGCTTGGCGACATGAACTGAAGATGAAATTAATATTAAATCCAGAAGGGAAGGTTGACAATTTGGAAAATGATGCGTTGGATTCAAAGGAAGAATGGTCAAGTTATTAGCCTGGACAATATTTTCTAAAGAACTGGAACGGTGGTCATGCTTATTTAAGCATGTATTAAAATCTCCCGAGATAATAGTGTGATCGTGAAGGGGAGTAAACTCTTCAAGCAGTTTTTCTAAAGAGGAGAAGTAATCAATACGCATTGACGGCGAGTAGTAAACTCCAAGCAGTATTTTACGATGAGATAAAGTAACTTGAAGGAATAGATGCTCACCAGCACTGGGCGGGGGTGGCTGTGCAGACATACTAATAACAGTGAATGGAATATGAGAACGGAGGTAAATGGCTACACCACCAGCCCCCGATCCAGTGCGGTCATTGCGAATGAGTTGGAATCCTGGTAGTGCATAAGCCGTAGAGGGTAAACAAGGTTTTAACCAGGACTCGGACACAAGAATAGCGTGAATGCATTTTAAATTTAATGACGCCAGCATTTCTGTAAAGTGAGCCGGAATGCTTTGTGCATTTATATGCACCACATTGAAGTTCTTGGGAACATCACGAAAAATTGATTCTAGGGTATCACAAAGAGATGGAATACTACTGCAACTATCGTCAGAACAGTCCCCAACTGAGGAGGAGCAAGATATAAATTCAAAATCATCAGAGCCACTCATTAAAATATATATAAATAATAAATATAATATAATAAATACCTAGTTATAAAGATTGCTTTTATGGGCTGACAACTAGTCACAAACAATATCTTGTCGCGTTTAGTCCGTGTCCACCCGCCAGCTACCTGTAAACTGTACATAAATTTAACAAAATCAAAGAGAAAAATATAAAATTAAAAATACTTAATAAGTCTAATCCAACCGCACCGGTTTCACACAAATAATAATAACACTAGGCACATAAAATAACATATCCAAACATAAAAAGTAATGGAACGTTTTTGGGTTGTCACTTCGGTTAAATTGATGTTTGACAATGACATTTGCCTTGATGGAGTTTGAGTCACCGTTTGCACACAACATAAAATAAACAAAAATTTAGGGTTGAAAAATAAAGAAAGAAAGTTAATAGACGGTACTTATCAAGGTGAATAATAGAGTAAATTGACCCGGGTTTACTCGGTTGGATTCAGCTTTGTATGATGAACAACACACTATTTTCGGGAAGCCGCCGCACGTCTGACCTTCGACAGAGCAGCTGTCTCCTTCACTACAGGCGCTATGGTCGTTTTAATTACCGCCGGTGTCTCCGTTTGTGGGAACTTGTTCAATTCCTCGATGCTGGAGACTCGGTGCCTAGCTCCGTCAGGCCCGAGTACGAAGACAAGGCCCTGGCTGGTCCAACATCTCATGACACCAAAACGCTTGCGCCCCGCCATAAATGTTTCGTGACGCGCCTTGGTTAGGAACTCAGAGAGCGTTACTCCTGTGTTCTTCAGAGCGGTCTTAGAGGACCACATCTTGTCCCGTACCGTAACGTCTCGCAGCTTGCATAGGATAGGACGTGGCTTATCAGACGTAGCGCGGCCCATACGATGGCATCGGCTGATGCAGGCTTTTGAAAAGTCAGGTTGCTTCAACCTATCCGACACAGTCCGCACCACTACATCTGCCGTATCTTCTTGAGTAGACTCTGGAACACCATGGAAGAGCAAGATTTTCCTCCGACTACGCATCTCCAGATTGTCCATTTGGGTACCAAGCATAGAAATTTGCTTTTGAAGTGTGCCGAGAGATTTTACTACATATTTCTTGAAAATTGCAAACTCATTAGACAAGGCTGGTATGTCTGCCACTGGTGACTTGCTTCTAAGGAGCTTCTGCTCAAATTCTTCCATAGTGTCTTGAAACATTTGCCCCATTTCAGACAAGGATTTTTGGAATGTTGTAGCATCCATGTTGTTGATGAAGGTTAGTGAAGTGCAGTGATGTCAATAAAACTGGTGTGTTGATGTGAAAAATTGCAAGGAGAACAGTAGATGGCAGGTAGAGTGGGTTATATATTGATAAATATAGCTACCAAAAGATAAGCTACCAAGTGAAGATATATCTGTCTTAAGCGAGCGCTGGAGAGTAAGTAATGCAGACGCATTAGCGCTCTATCGGCTGATAAAACATAATAAAATATCCTTTCTTAGGATAGAACGAAAGTGATTATTCTTCCGGATCCGGCTTACAAACTAGATACAACAACAATAAAAATAAAAGTACGTAAATAAACCTATTTTCTAGACTAGTCTTAGGATTAAGTCTCTAAGCCATTATTGATCGTACCTATGTCAGACAGGTCTGTCTTGAACACACAGGAATACATATATCTAGGATAAGTCAGTTTCTCTGCCCGAGGCCCATAACATACGAACGATCTATACAATCTAAAGGCAGGCTATTTTGAAACAGGAAGGATTTATTCGAAGCTCTCATTGAAATCGTTGTTTTATTAATTCGTGGTAGTCAAGACTTGAGTGGTTTGGAATTTATTGAAGAAATTAAATCAACCTCTTTGAATGATAATTGTATTCGATGTACAGGAATAAAGCTATTAATCACTAGCTGACCAATCCGCACGCGTAGTTTTTCAATAAAATCATTACCGTCCTTCTGTGCAGTTGGGTAAAAAGTAGCATATGTTACTCAGGGATAATGTAGCATTCTAATGGTGAAAGAACTTTTAAAATCGGACCAGTAGTTTTTGAGTTTATTCGTTACAAACATACAAATCTTTTCTCTTTAACATTAGTACCTATAGATAATGTGTTAATTAACAAGGATGACGAACATGAGACGAATAAAGTCCAAAAAGAGAATTTGGAAAATAGTGAGTTCCTACATTTTATGTACACTATAACTTCAATGTTAAAGTCAATTATGAACTATGCCAAATACATAAAAAATTACGTAGCAAAGAAATATATAGAAATTATAGTGAATTTCCTTTCCATTCCTTTGTGGTAATCCTAGATTAATGTAATATGTAGCAATTCATTCGCGTCCGCAGCATATTAGCATTCTCATCACGTTCTTTAGAGTCGATGATTAATTGACTTCTCTAATAGGGTGTCGCAAGGGGACACTTTGGGGGCACTACTTTATGCATTGTACATTATTAATGTTCTACTATATCAATTTGTTAGGTTAGTCATTAAAATATCCTGGATCAAAAAACGTGAATGATAATGTCTGGTCAGCTTAGTATCAGACAAAACTTTAATGATTAGCCCATGTAGATCCTACCCAGGACTAGGCAGCTAATGATACGAAAATATTTCTTAAAAATCAAAACATAATGTAATTTTCTGTGTAAGATAAATATAAGTTTTTATTATAACATGTATTTTAAGCTAAGGTATATTACGGCTTTATGGGCCGTAGAATAAGTAAATTAATACCCTGTAACTATTTTATTGTATCAAATAGTATTTTTATTTATAGTGTTATCCGAACACATACGGAAAATTCCAAGATTTTTAAAAATCATCTCAATATTTTATTGTCGCCAGAATCAATTGATTTATTATTGATCGTAGCGAGATCTCTAAATCAACTTGGGCGATTCGGCGCTGTATGTATGTATTTGTTCGAGGATAACTTTCGAAGCGTTGATCCGATCAACGTGAAATTTAATACATAGGTAGTGATGGCATAATTTTGGTGTGACTAAATGAGCTAAAATTTTGGGGGGTGGTTGAGATATTGGGGTTCAAGAGGGATAAAAAAATAAATAAAAATGAGGCTATTAGGTCAAGTGGGACGTCAAATGAAAGGTATTCATTAGTCCATTTAGACTACGTTTTTGTTTTTCGTAAATTATTTATACTTTTTGCGTTATTAACCATAATAAAAACTAAACTTTGTCAAAATTCACATGGTACACCAGTGATCCCCCAGTGCTGTAATTTGGTATGCGTGTAGCTTAAGTAACACAAGTATAGGCAAAAGTCTGATATCCAGAATAACTGCAACTTGTACCACAAAAAAGAAATAACCACATGACACGAACTCCCGTTACCTGTAATTTGAATGAAACTGTAGGTCAAGTAATTTGGTTATTTATTACAAATAGTATTTTTTTGTTTTAATCGGAGACTCGCGACATCTCAGTTCGGCGCGAACCACTAGTTATAAAGAAAGTTTATTCGTACGACGAAAGTCCGATTAAAAACTTAACCGAACGAAACGTACAAAACTTTCAAGCAATACGGAAGTAATAAAAGTAACTTACATTTCACACGAGACAAGGAACCTTTAAGAGAGAAAGAGAGCTTTGTCACAGCCGAAATAAGAGTACTATAAACAAAAGTCTCACTATGAATACATATATGGAGACTGTTAAGGCGAATATAGTAGCTGAATCGTCTTATTTGAAGGCTTTCTCCTCAGGGAGGAATCAGTTTTATGTGCTCTAAAATAATAAATTCATTGACTTTTTATCTGCAAAGTGAACATACAAAAAAGTTCTACCTGTTTTTTTACTATGAGAAAAAAAAATAACAAAATGTAGCTGTTTTCGAATTTCAATTTGATTCAAACTTTAAACGACGTAAAATTTTGTAATTTTTCTTTCACCTAATTGTGGACAAAGGCTTTAAGGCTAATTAGCAGGCGTATCCTTAGAAGGTGGTTGCGAAGGCGACGGGAGGCAGTGTACCGCTGACTGTCGTACGGGAGGGTTGTGCTCGTCTGCCTCGCGCTCACCTATTTTATGGTCGGTTAGATGCATGTGGCGGAAGGTGCGGTTGGTGCGGGGCCGAAACAATAGCTACGCCCATTCGCTCAAGGTCATCGGCTACGGTTAGAGCCTTAAGTAGGTATACCGTATGTGAGCTACAATGAAACTTGAAGTGAGACACGATAGCTGGATCAAGTTTACCTTTAAACAAACATAATAGAATACGCGAATTTAGCGGGACTTTATTGCACAAAGCTATAATCTTATTAACCATAATTTTAAATTAGCACGCTAAAGCTCATTTTACATCGTAGCTCTTTGAAGTGGCATAGCTGGTTTTGTCACATTACCTACTCGGAGCTCGTAACTGAAGGATTTGGTGCAAGCTTGCATACTAAGGAGATTTCACATTCTACACGCCAAGCTGAGACAGTGACAAATTAATGAATATCTTATACGGATTACTTTGCAGTAAGAGAGAATGTTTTTACCATATTCCTACAGAAATATGATAAGAGATGAAATATTGTGTATTATGAATACCTAATGTTTGAAAAAGAAGAGTTTATTAATGTACGAGGCTATGAGGACACGGCCTATGTTCAGCCGCTACAACATAATGTAAATGAAGAAAACAAGTGTAGCCCGTTTCTTTAATCGATGAGGTAAATGAATCTGAATTTCTAGTTTAAAATTAAATAATTTGATTTTTTTAATCAAAGATACTCAAGATACTCACGTGTAATAAAAATAATTAACCAATGTAAAATAAATCACAAGGAAAACTATAAAAACAATGGCTCTTTTGAAAAACATTTTCCTTCTATCGAATTTCGAATTGTTCATGAAAATAAAACTGTATACTTTTTAGAATTTTACTCATTTTTAAATATGGAGTGGACGCTTAAAGAAGACCATGTTGCAGTTATTGCGTTGCATCGTTGCGGTTACGCGCCAATTCAAATTTTTGACATACTGATAAATTTGAATATAACCAAAAGATTCGTTTATCGCACCATCAAACAATACAATGAAGACTCTAGTGTAGATGACAGGTCAAGAAGTGGTCGCCCTCGGTCTGTTAGGACTCCAGCAGTGATAAAAGCTGTGAAGGCGCGAATTCAAAGAAATCCCAAACGTAAGCAGAAACTGTTGGCCCTTCAGATGGGGTTAAGCAGAACCACAGTGAAAAGGGTGTTAAATGAAGACTTAGGGCTTCGGGCATATCGAAGAAAAACAGGACATCGTTTGAATGCTCGTCTAATGGACCTGAGACTAAAGAGATGCCGCGCTCTGTTGAAGCGGTACGCGGGAAAAAAATATCGGGAAATTCTTTTTTCGGATGAAAAAATTTTTACCTTAGAAGAGAGCTACAACAAACAAAATGATAAGGTGTACGCACACAGTAGTGAAGAAGCGAGCAACCGTATTCCGCGTGTCCAACGAGGTCATTTTCCATCCTCGCTCATGGTATGGTTGCGAGTTTCTTATTGGGGCTTAACAGAGGTACATTTTTGTGAGAAAGGTGTAAAAACGAATGCAGTTGTGTATCAAAATACAGTCCTGACGAACCTTGTGGAACCTGTTTCTCATACCATGTTCAATAACAGGCACTGGGTATTCCAACAAGATTCGGCGCCAGCTCATAGAGCGAAGAGCACACAAGACTGGCTGGCGGCGCGTGAAATCGACTTCATCCGGCACGAAGACTGGCCCTCCTCCAGTCCAGATTTGAATCCGTTAGATTACAAGATATGGCAACACTTGGAGGAAAAGGCGTGCTCAAAGCCTCATCCCAATTTGGAGTCACTCAAGACATCCTTGATTAAGGCAGCCGCCGATATTAACATGGACCTCGTTCGTGCTGCGATAGACGACTGGCCGCGCAGATTGAAGGCCTGTATTCAAAATCACGGAGGTCTTTTTGAATAAACTTTAGTGTCATAAGAATCTATGTTTTGTTAAGTTCATTTTGGTATATAAATGGTTACATAATGAATAAACTTGTTTCAATTATTTTATATTAAACATGTGACAGAATTTATGACCTGACTAGGTACCTACCCTCATTGGCTGAGCGAACCAAGGTGACTGTCAACGCGTCCCTACGGGCCGACCAGTCCTCATGCGCCACTCTCAGGGCAAGCACCTACCAAATATCAAATTAGTGTACAGCGCCGTCCGGTAGTCAAGTGGTAGTTTTCGCGCGTGTTACATCCCTCAAGATGACGACATACATCTATCACCAACCACAGCAGCCTATGGATAGAGGAATTGCGGAATTCATAACGGCATGCGGAACGCAAGACGGAGTAAACCAAGGTTAGTCGCTCTCGCATCGGCTTTTATTGAATTCCCGTACACCTACTAAAGCAAGTAAACCTCATATAAAACATTACCCATTTTCCGGTTGGTGAGGTATCCAAATTTGTTATTTCGCAACAAAATTTATCAATGTTCGTCTAAACTTAAAGACCGAATGAATCGGTTTAATTAAAAGCCATCTCGGAATCACGTTAAGGCACAAGAGGATAAGCAACAGGTGTGGCGTAAAATTAACATGAACTAGTGATCAATAGTATGGTGTCATCTGCAAAAGTTCACAAGCTTTTTGAAGGCCGATGGGTGGAATGTTAACATTATGTCAACTTTAATATCATGTAATTATTTCTGTTTTTTAGTGGGTAGATCGTGGAAAGAAGGAAATTCTAAAAGATCATCAATGTAAATTACAATATTAAAGACCGCCAGGACAAGCTAAGGGCCCTGCCGAGGCGCCTTATCAAAGAACATGTGTTGGGTGGGGCCCGCCGGCCGTCTACAACCACTGGACATTATTAATGTATAATCAACGCAATACTTAAAGCATAAATTAAAAAAATGGCGTATACAATCGTATTGATTGATGACTTTTTTGAGTAATTGTGTTTAATATTTTTTTACAATCTATTATTTAACTTGCAATGTATGTACATATGTATGTTTGTCCGGGTAGAATCTAGCAACTGAAATTTAAATCAGTTATCTTTAACCGATTGAGCTGAAATTTGTTATACACGCTTATTTTGGATGACAATGCATGCTTAACAATGTGACGTCATTCTTATTCCAATATGGCGGATCATCCAAGATGGCGGTTTAGTTATTTTTCTGCACTACCACAGTATGGTTATCAAATTAAATGGCTTGCTGAGGAGAACACGAAAACGAATACAACGTCACATTAAATCCAAAATATGGTGGACCATCCAAGAGACATACTACAAACCAGCTGGTTATCAATGCAAACATACATAGATTCAGAAGAAATCCTCAAACACATTAACTAACATTATACTAACACCTTCGTGGTGCAGTGGGCGAATAGGCGGCTGAGACGCAGGAGGTAGCGGGTTCGATTCCCGCCGCGGAACAAATGTTTGCATGATCTACAGATATTTGTTCCGGGTCTGGTTGTTGATCTATATATTATAAGTATGTATTTACAAAAAAAAAATTATTTAAGTATTGTATCAGTTATCTGGTTCCCATAGTACAAGCTCTGCTTAGTTTGGGGCTAGATAGCGCTGTGTGGAATGTCCAGCAATATTTATTTATTGATTTATTTATTATACTACCTATATTTATTTATTTATAAGTACTATATTTTAGTTTACCTTTTTATTTTTATCTGTCAGTATATTCTATTTTAAATAAATACATATTATTATCCTAAAATCAGTTTTATGTACACCATATTTATAATTTAAAATATAACTTGGGACTTTATCAGGCTGTTTTGTAATTTCTTATTTAAAGCATTCATATTCAAAACTTCAGTCCGTTTTTGCAACTAAGTATAATCTTGTAATGGCGGGTTTCTATATCCGTCGGTAACTGGCTACGACTCGTTTCTCCTTGAAAACCTGTCAAAAGTTTTAGTTTGGCACTTTTTCAAGGAGATACGAGGCGTAGTCGGTTACCGACAGATATAGGAACCCTCCTTTAATCGTTTAGCTTGGTCCTCACGATACAGGCTTGGCCTAGTGTGAGGATCACTGATCCAACTTAATAAAAAGTGTAAATAACTTGTCAGCATTGTGCACTACATTAGGTTACCTAACAAGTGAGATGAGTTTAAGATGATAAATGTGCTGTAAATAAATATTTTTTTTTTAATATGGCGGGACCTCCAAGATGGCGGAGGATGTTTTCTGGTTTGTATAAATTGTATAAAAGCTTGTTTTGAATAAGTAATTTTTCAACAAAAAAACTTATTTAATTCTGTATTGAATTATGTAGTAACTACCTACATAGTAACTATGTAAAGACATGTAACTTTTTGTTATCAATAAAAAAACTAGAACTATAACGATAACATGAAAAAAAACGAGGGTTTTGTCGAAAATAGAAAATCGAGTACAGAGATCTGAAAAACATTTGCCAGTTTGTTTCTCTGATAGAAACTAAATGTTAGTTTTAATAATAAGTATAATTGTAAGCATTCTTAACAATCCGATCGATACAAATTTAATGGAACATTAATCGAGTAAAATATACCCACAGATTTCTTGGGTTTTGTAAACAATTTTAACATAAAATACAATCTTTGTTTGAAGCCTCAAAGCCTGTTTATTTTTCGTGCGTTGTTTTAGAATCTGAGTTCGGAAGAGAAATTTCGGTGAAATGAAATGAAAATATTTTATTATTAATACAAAAAAAACACAGTATCTAAACAATTTAAAATATGATTTACAAGCTAAATTATAACTAGGTATACACAAGTAATAGATGCATGAATTTTGCAGACAACATTTATATCTATTTATAGTATAATCTATCGGTTTCCTCACTAGGCGTAGCCTGTATCGAGGAAACCAAACCTCGGAAAGTCGGAACATAAAGCCTACAAAAGTTGGTCGACTGACAGATCAAGACTTCAGAAGGTTATTTATTATATGTTAGGTGATAAATATTAGAATTATTTAGAGGTAAAAATAAAATAATAATACGTATAAATAAGATAACATTAAGTATAAATAAGATAACATTAAGTATAAATAAGATAACATTAAGTATAAATAAGATAAAATTAAGTATAAATAAGTTAATGTAAAAATATTAATAATATGATAAAATTAGGGGTTTTTTTTAATAAATTATTTTAGTTTTGCCTCAGTTTCGTCGTAGCTTAGTGATACAAGCCATGAAAACCAAGTGATGAAAACTGTTGGTTTTACAATAAAAATACATCTATAAGGCAATGTCTGTCTGGCTGCCTGCCTGTACAAGATCTTATGTTACTTTTACTAGCACAGATAGTTTGTCAAGCAACACATTGTTTGTCAAGGATGAGAAGAACCACAGATGCTATTTTAATTTTGATTAATTGAAGTCTCGTAAATCTATGTGAAAAATTTGATGGAGAGTTAAATAAATAAATAATGCTGAACATTTCACACGGGCACATTTCATCTACCCCTCCTAGGGAACCAGATAACGGATAGAATATTCTATACTTTTTTTGAAAATACATATACTAGTGGCTCGCCCCAAACTGAGAACTCGCGAGTCTCCCTTAAAAACAAAAATTAATATTATTTGTAATCTTGGACTATAAAAGCAGTGCCAAGAAATGGATAACCACCTATCTTAACCTACAGTTTCATTTAAATTACAGGTAATGGGAGTGCATGTTAATTGGTTTTACTTTTAGAAATAGAAATAGGGGTAGAAATTGCAGTTATTCTGGATTTCAGACTTTTCCCTACATTTGTGTCACTAAAGCTACACGCATACCAAATTTCAGCACTGGGGGGGTCACTGGTGCACCCTGTGAATTTTGTCAAATATAGTTTTTATTATGGCTAATAACTTCAAAACTACAAGGTTTAAACTAAAACTAAAACGGGGTCGAAATGTACCCACAAAGACCTATTATTAGACGTACCACTTGTCCGGATAGTTCTATTTTGGTTTTTTACCCCTCTTGAACCCTAATATCTCAACAACCCCAATGTTAGCTCATTTAATCACACCAAAATTGTGCCATCACTACCTACCTATTTACCGAATTTCACGATGATCGGATTTACGCTTCGAAAGTTATCCTCAGACAAACAAACATACATACAACGACTATTTGCCCAAGTTGATTTGGAGATCTCGCTTCGCTTGAACAAATATATAGAAAAATAACCAAACCAGGAACAAATATATCTGTAGATCATGCAAACATTTGTTCCGTTAATCAGTAATTGTAATCTGTGCAAAAATTTTATAAAAAATAGGCCTACGAACAAAAACAAGTCGAGCTAAATAAATATCACAGATCAGAACATTGCTTGGTGTTTGGAAAGTAAATTGATAAAGCTTTAGCGAAATAATTGGAAAAATATTGACTTATAATTTGATATATTCTCTGTGCTCTTACACTGTACCTACCTACGATATTCTTTCTGTTTGATCTAATTTGTTCATAAAATATAATTATACTCGTAGCTCGTAGAAGAATTTAGTTATATCATTACAGCCACTGTGTCTTTGGTTATTATGTGGTTTTTCTGATCTTTGACTTGTGGTCCTGATAAGGGGCTTTGTGACCAATGGTGCGTTGAAAGGATTGGATACTTACTATTATCATTAGCATTCAAAATGTATGTTACCATTTATTTGTGTTTGCTTAATTTCAGGTGCCAGATAAAAGCCTTATACCAAATTAGTTAAGTAGTTGATCCGCAGTAAAAATAATATATTTATGTTGATGTAACTAAAGTCTAACTTTTTATTAGCTGCAGTAAAATGACGTTTTGTGGGTTGCCGGTTTTTGAAGAAAAATAAATAGGGATGTAGCTAAATGAGTGAATCATAAATGAATAATCAGATTGGTTTTTTTTTGAGATTTAATATTAAGTTGTAATGTATTTTTTTAACCTATTATTATTACTATACTAGAGGATTGATCTTTTTTAGTGGAAGTATAGGGAGGTACATTCAAAATGAAACAAAAACGTCATAATAATGTTATTTAATTAATTTTTGTGAACTGAATCACATCCCTATTGAGATTAGGCTGGCAACATTATTTTACGGAATGACATTTAGAAACGTCATTTTACTGCAGCTAATAAAAAGATAGACTATAGGTACTAGTTAGTCCCGTAACACGTGCTATTTTTTTTTGTAACTTTTCTACTACTTTGTAAGTTTTCCTCGACTCGTACTAAGTTTTAAAACTCTTCAAAATAATTTAAATTTATAGCAGCTGCTCTACATTTAAGACAGTAGATAACAAAAGGACAATTTTTAAGTGAAATATTCAAATTCTCAAAAAGGCAAGGTTTTAGCCTCTCGCTATTTCGGGGGGCGCTTCAATCAAGTATAAAACAACGGACAGGTTTGGGACGAACCCTCATGAGGGTCATCCAAAATGGCACTCATTTAGAAAAAGGGTTCGCCATGGCGCAAATTAGAATCGTTAAAGTTAGTAGATGTTCAAATTAAATTAGATGCTGATTCATTACATGAGCCCGGGAAAGATGTGAAAATCGCTGTCATATTGTATAACGAGACAATTAGAAGAAACCAAAAGAAAAAAAGGAAGGATCTAGGTAAGAGCCAAGCTCTTAAATACTAGAAAAAGCTGATTGGTGGAAGAGGCATGGGGCAATTGCTCTCCTTCATCATTGAAGTAAAGAATAGTGGTAAGTTAAGTTTTTTTTTGACAAGGCCCTTTTACAGTCGCCATTTGTAACTTTCCCGAACTCTGTAATTTATATAATTTTATTTTGACAATTATTTTCTTCAAATTATTAAAGATTTTGACATTTTTCAATTATTATTTACCGTAACTGACAAGGCTCCTTTACAGCCGTGATTTGTAATATCAATCTTATCATCCTAAGTATTAAAAAAAAATATGGTTGGTTTTTTGACATGGAAACATTATTTACTGTTTGGCATCGACATTGATTGATTGACATGTTTGACATTGTTTTGTTCTGTGTTTATAATGTTAGGCTAAGATCATATGACCGCGCGGTACAAGATCAAATTAAATAGTGCTTATCGTCTACACTTACGCGCACTACGGTAGCGCGCGGTGATGTAGACGATAAACACTATTTAGTTTGATCTTGTACCGCGCGGTTATTAATTCCGCGCGGTCATATGAACTTAGCCTTATGGTAATTTTTGTTTAATTTTTATTATTTTTAGTTGCCATTTTTTGTGACATATAATATCATAATTAGTCCCGGTACCTGTCTGTTTGAACTGATATAATGTTAATTTTATTAGAATTGTTATCAATTGATAAATTCTAAGTCTTCTATAATGTACCTACAGTGGAAATGAAATGAAACAAATGTTTTCTTTGTAACATGTGTGTATTTTATTTACAAGCTTTTTATCAACTTGCAATGTATGTATGTTTGTCCGGGTGGAATCTTGCAACTGAATTATTAAAATTAAACCCGTTCCCCACAATCGATTGAGCTGAAATTTGGAATACATGTGTAACTTCGGTAAAAATGCAATAATATGGTACCATGGAGGTGGATCTCATGATGGAGAAGAATGCTAGACAACGGAACTTCTGAATGGATTATAGTAGGCTACTAGTTTGGGCTCATTTGAATCTGCTTGCTTGCGGTTAAGATTATGAATTTTATAAAAGCTTGTTTTGAAAAAGTAATTTTTCAACATAAAAACTTATTTTTTATTGTATCGAACATGCTTCTTGTTTGGTTGTGACTGTTATACTGTTTTGGTGTGCCGATTGTTCTATGTTCCAAAACAAATCAAAATTGTATTCCAATTAGTACATATTTATTTAAATTGTTTTAATGTTAATTATTAATGGCGTAAAAAGAGGATTTCAAACTATTACAGTTGCTACAAAGTTAATAACAGTTCCCATCCATCGCAACTTTTTTTCAATAGTTAAAGAAATAGTTAAAGAAACGAAAACGAAATATTTCAATTTCAACATAAAATTCACAACTAAGAAGCATTTGTAGCAAGAATTTAAGCGACAAAATGGTGAAGTGAAATATTATGTGATTGAAACAAACGCTGCTTGAATTTTCAAGGTATTTTTCCAAAAGGTCCATAAGGTGGGTGAGGTACGAGCTGAGATTTGCAGGTGCTAATTAAAACAGGTTTTCTGTTTGCTTAAAGAATTACTATTTGAGACTCGTTTCTTGAATTTTTAAACACACGTAGTGAAACTTTCGTGGTATTTGCTGCAGAACTTTTAATTTCTTCAGGGATTTTAATTGCAATTTCGTTAGGGTCGAATTTCATGCACTTTTTATTAATCGAAAGCTAAGTACCTCGACTTCTGAGTTTGAAGGTAGCTCTGCAATGCACATTTCATATTGCCCCTACCTTTCCTGCTGATAAATAAAATATATACCGTACCATCGTTGACTGCATCATCGCTTACCATCAGACGAGATTGTAGTCAAACGCTGGCCGGTAATTTATAAAAAAAAATGCTGGACATTTCACACAGTACTATCCAGCCCAAAACTAAGCAAATCTTGTACTATGAGTATTATTACCAATTACTTTGGCGACCTCCGTGGTACAGTGGGCGAATAGCCGGCTGGGACGCAGGAGGTAGCGGGTTCGATTCCCGTCGTGGAACAAGTGTTTGCATGATCTACAGATATTTGTTCCAGGTCTGGGTGTTTTTTCTATATATAAGTATGTATATACAAAAAAAAAGTATATAAGTATTCTATCAGTTATCTGGTTCCCTTATTACAAGCTCTGCTTAGTTTGGAGCTAGATAGCGCTGTGTGAAATGTTCAGCAATTTTTATTTATTTATTTATTATTAATTTACTGATAGAATATATATATTTTTTGTGAATACTACTTTTTATAAACAGAATAAGTTTTTTGTTGTAAAATTACTCTTTCAAAACAGGCTTTTATAAAATTCATAATCGGAACCGCAAGCAAGCAGATTCAAATGAGCGCAAACACTAGTAGCCTACTATAATCCATTTAGAAGTTCCGTTGTCTAGCATCCGTCTTCATCATGAGACCACCTCCATGGTACCATATTATTGCATTGTCACCGAAGTTACATATGAACTTATTCCAAATTTCAGCTCAATCGGTTGAACGGAACGGGTTTAAAATTCAGTTGCAAGATTCCACTCGGACAAACATACATACATTGCAAGTTAATAAAAAGCTTGTAAAAACACCCACCCGCAGAACAAATATTTGTAGATCATGCAATCATTTGTTTCGCGACAAGAATTATACCCGAAACCTCAGCGTCTCAGCCGACTATTCGCCCACTGCGCCACGGAGGTCGTCAAATAATTGTCTATGTGTATAAAAATCTTTTCCAATATAAATGAATGTATGATAGAGCGACACATTTTCATCTAACACCTGTTGTAAGGAGCTATCTGGAGTGCCCTTCATAAAAAATTGGCCGTATCGACATCTTTGCATAAAACCTAGGAATACAAAGATGCCTGGCATAAACATTTGTGTAGGTTTCAGCATTGATATAGAGCTGCTACAACTATTAAAGTTACATTCTAACTTTTGACAGTGTTATACCTACCTATATGATACATTTGCATGCTCGCGAAGCAAAAACATGTGCTCCTCACTTATACATAACACTACAATGCATTCTACCGTGTTTTAGGAAATAAATTAAGTCAGCCGTTACGACGTGAAAGCGTAACAAACTAACAAATAAATAAACAAACACACTTTCGCATTTATAATTTTTGATCTGAAAGATCTATTCAAGTGCCTTGGGGGTAAGACCGACTCGTATGCCGTCACGCTCTGACGACATGCGTCCAATAAGATAAGAGGTAAGATGTAAATAAGATTAGGGGTATCTCGTGTCGTGTATAAATAATTGTGAAAAGTACTGATACAAAATTGTTTGCTGCCACGCGTATTATAACCGTGTATCATAAGATAAAATGAATATAAACGGTTTTCTTTAATTATAAATTCTTTCAATAACCATAAATTTTGATGTTTCACATCTGCCGGGCGTCCCGTGACGGTCACACTTTTTTAATTTATTATTTACTTTGTAAGAGGATTGACAGAATCCGTAACACCACGCTGCGTTTAAAGACCGGCATCGCTGAAGCAGGGAATAAGGCTGCCAGGCTAAAATTGGATTGGGCGGGCCATGTAAGATGCATGCACCCAGAGAGATGGGCAACGATCGTCACGCAGTGGGTGCCTGAAGACGGGCGACGGCGCCGAGGAAGGGCTAGTAGACGCTGGCGTGACGATCTCAATACCTTAGAGACATATTGGTGGGATTTGGCAGGCGAGCGAAAGTCCTGGAAGACAACGGGGGAGATTTTTGGTCAGCAGTAGGATCAAATATGTTAAATAAAAAAATACGTTGTATCAACTCTGCGTCACATCTAAAGCGCTTCGAGTAGGTGGGCGCCAAGTGCCTTCCAACAGGTCAGTCAACTTACAAGCTGAGCTTAGGACGTGAGGGCCTGTCGCGAACTTTACCTGGCGTTTAAGCTTGTTTTGCATGTTCAATTTGTTTTGTCGTCTTATATTTTATGGATAGTTCTCACAAGTGTGAAACTGAGAAGTATGATCTCTATGGGATACTACGTCTGATCTAAACGTTGTAGGTATCTGAACAGCAAGCTTGCATCAAGGGGTTAGTGTAGCTTTGTTCACGCACTTTCATATTCTCCAAACGCTGCGCATTTATATGGTATTTTGCCACCGTGAATAATTAGACAGGATTGTTATTGCAAACCTCTTGCAATTTAATATTTCAACATACGGTATTTTAATGTAATTTCAAAAGAGTAATTTTTCTGAATTTTCCAAGCGGTATATTGTACTATTTTTCATAAAATCTTTAGCTAACGCTTTGTAGGAACTTTGTTGGATAGCAAGCTTGCATCAAGGGTAGTGTTTGTAGTGTTTATCTCTTGCAAAGTCGTTTCTGACGACCTCCGTGGCGCAGTGGGCGAATAGCCGGCTGCGACACAGGAGGTAGCGGGTTCGATTCCCGCCGCGGAACAAATGTTTGCATGATCTACAAATATTCGTTCCGGGTCTGGATGTTATTTCTTTGTATTATAAGTATGTATTTACAAAAAAAGTATTTAAGTATTATATCAGTTATCTGATTCCCATAAAACAAGCTCTGCTTAGTTTGGGGCTAGATAGCGCTGTTTGAAATATCCAGCAATATTTATTATTATTATTATTCTAATAGAGCAGCTAAGGCAAACTATGTTTTTATAAGTATCATCATGTCAGCCATAGGACGTCAAGAACTGCTGAACATAGACCTCCCCTATAAATATTCAGAACGGCCTGCAACCAACACCTTTCAGCAACCTTTACCAGGTCGTCTTTCCATCTAATAGAAGGCTGACCTACGTTGCGCTTTCCAGTGCGTGTAGATTCGAGAAATTTTCTGCCCTAACGGCCGTCGGTCTTGCCAGCCGTGTGCCCAGCCTACTGCCACTTCAGCTTGCTAATCCTTTGTGCTATGTCAGTGGCTTTGGTTCGTCTACGAATCTTCTCATTTCTGATTCTATCTCGTAGAGAAACATCAAGCATAGCCCTCTCCATAGCACGCTGAGCAACCTTAAGTCTTATTAAGAGGCCCATAGTGAAAGACACCGTTCTGAACCATGTGTTATATATACTGGTAACCCACACTAGTTAAATAATTTCGTTTCTAGCCGTCAGAAACAAAGCAACACCATCATTTATGGATATAATCTCCGACACTATGGACTGCGGTGCGACTGGAAGTCGCGTGGTACTCTGCTTAGTTTGGGGCTAGATAGCGCTGTGTGAAATGTCCAGCAATATTTATTTATTTAATCTGCCATCAATCAAGCGAACCAGTAAAACCATCGATTTTCGATAGGTTCCAATTCGATATCACCGGAACTATCGTTGTATAGGGATGAGCGTAAATTAAAAATCAATACGCATACGCATTCAATACACTTCCAGTCTGGCGGATTTGTTGTACGCAACGCAGTGTTGCGAGGATGATACGTATAAGGATATTGGAATACGGAAACGACATGTTTAGTTGATCCGCGAATATCGCGTATATTAATAATGTATATTATAATTTTTATTTTTTTATTTAACGAAATTAAGAAAGCCGCAGGCACAAGCTGGATGGAAAGCTTTGGAAAAAATTGAAGGAGGCATTTACCCGAAAGGGGCCTTAACTAAAATTTATATAAATGAATAATAATAATCTTTATTTTCATATGTAATACAATTAGTTTTAGAAGGGAAATACAAGGCTTTTTATTTATTTACATATTATCACGTATGTTCTACTTGTATTTATATTTATTTATACATTTACTTAAGTAAGTTTTAATATATTTGTATATCTGGATCTGGTCTGAATGTTTTTTCTATGTATCATAACTACCTATATTTACAAAAAAAAAATAATAAGTATTCTGTCAGTTATCTGGTTCCCATAGTACACGCTCTGCTTAGTTTGGGACTAGATAGCGCTGATGCAGTGTTCAACATGTAAATATTTTTTTTATTTTTTATTTAGGTATTAGATGCACTTCCTTTATCCATAGTTTTGATATTTTAATATGCACCCCCGGCCATTATCTTAGCTATAATAAAATCTTCTTCCATCCATAGTTTGTCTGGAAGATATCACTTCTAAGCGATAAGACCGCCCATTCTACTATTGCTCTGTTTTCTATTTTGTTCGTATTTTTATATTTTATAAGTGTAAAATAAAATATTTTCATTCATTAATTCGTCGAAAAATCTAGAAATTTCTGCTACCATCGGCAGTATATCCTCAATTTTTACATAATATTTATTACAAAGTACATATATGATTCAGAGTTACTGATAAAAATAAAGGATTATTATTATTACGCTATCTCAGATAGTATGTTATGGACTTAATAAAGATACGATCTAACACTGGATCCTTCTTAGTCACTTTGCTTGTGAGACACGTATCTAAAAACAGCAAAAAAATACGATTGTCTCGCTCACGTCTTACATTAATATTCGTGCTAGGCAAGTACTCGTATAATTTCATAAAATGATATCAATAAAGTCATCAGGTACCGTATCGATTAGGTCACTACAGTTGAATCGATCAGTAGTAATGTATTTATTAGACGTAGATTCAATTAGCATTACGGATACGAATATCCGGCACATCACTATCCAGTGTATATTACCTAATCTTACACCAGCTCAATGAACCCAGGCAATCGCCGATTAACATGCACTGTGTCTTTATCTGATTAGTAATTTGCAGGTGCTGAAAAATCAAATTAATTTAGTAATCATTGATTAACAATTTGTGCATGTAATTAGCTATGTATTGGTAGAGAAACAAACGTAAATCAACAATTTCACTAATGCTTCTGTGTGCAACAAAAGTTGGCAGTGTTGGCACTTTTTTGAACCCGGTCAGCGGTATTGATAATAAATAATAATAATAAATATTGCTGGACATTTCACACAGCGCTATCTAGCCCCAAACTAAGCAGAGCTTGTACTATGGGAACCAGATAACTGATAGAATACGTATAATACATTTTTTGTAAATACATACTTATAATATATAGAGAAACAACCAAACCCGGAACAAATATCTGAAGATCATGCAAACATTTGTTCCGCGGCGGGAATCGAACCCGCTACCTCTTGTGTCTCAGCCGGCTATTCGCCCACTGAACCACGGAGGTCGTCAATGGCTATAGCACTTGTTTTAGTATATACAAATTACAGGTCAGTATATTACACAGTAAACAAGCTTCCGCCCGTGGCTTCACTCGCGTTGTTTGTCAATAAAAATTAGTTTAAAATTTCATCAAAATCGGTCCCGTCGCGTAACAAACAGACAAAGATACAGAGTTAATCAGGCTTTAGACTGCAATATTCAGACAAAATACAAAAGGAGGAATATTGGAATATATAAAGATCCAGTTTTACATACTAAGTCGTCATGCTGAATTTCATCATTATCAGCCACTAGACGTCCACTGCTGAACATAGACCATAGATTTCCGGAGCGACGGATCTTGTGCGGCCTGCACTCAACGGCTCCTAGCAACCTTCATCAGGTCGTCTTTACATCTAGTTGAGAGCCGTCCTACGCGTCGCTTTCCAGTGCGTGGTCTCCACCCGAGAACCTTTCTGCCCCAACGGCCTTCAGTTCTACGCTGAATTCAGTGGGCTAATTAATTATTGCAATAAAGTCCGTTTCTCTTTCTCATTTATAACTTTAGATAGTCTAGCTAGAACAATCCATAATGCACTTGTTTACGTAAGTATGAAGTATGGATGGGTCTTAAATTCTAGATCACGAATAATAATGCGTGTCACCGCATTTACGACATTATTTTAAACCACGGATAGGGTTTAGATGGCTAGTATTGTTGTAACATAGTTTTTTTTTAATTCATTACTTACCACATTTTTTTATAATTTTAATCTACCTTATTTTTAAGTCCTAAAATATCAACAGCTTGTATAAAATAGGTAACCAAATCACATTCATTCATCATGTAAGTAGGTCCGTCATGTAATCTAAGGCGCCGCCTCTTTACGTTATTATTATTATTAAGAACCTGTAGTGTCCCATCCCACTGCAGGGCGAAGGCCTCACTTCCTTCTCTCCAGTTACGTTAAAAATTGTTCATTGGAAATCTATCGATTACTGGATAATTATTCAAGCTACCGGTATTAAACCCACCTCTAAAATCAGTCAATGCGATTCTGCATTATGTGTTTAAAATTAATGTCGCAAATGCAGTGACAGACTGTACATGTTTCTCAAAAAAAACTCTATAAAAAATAGGACTATTTACTAATACAACCTAGTTATATGATTTGGTAAGTGCTGTTAGATGCAGCGCCTACTTCAAATTATATAAGTCACAAGTATAAAATTAGTAAAAGCTTGAAAAGACTAACACCCAATGAGTAAAACCAGTAGCACAATAGACGGACAGCGAACACGTGCGCGTTCAGTAAATATGTAAGGGCAGATGCGCGCGCGCACCTGGCAAGACGCAAATGCGCACATGCGATGAGAAGATCAAGTTTTTATATCGCTATTTAGAAGATTCTTTGATATGCTTATCTTTTTATGGAAAGTAGCACGACATACGGTAATTTATCAGATGCTTGCATTACAGTATCGTATAGACTAATACCCTGCTTTTCGTGTTAATGACTAGAGGAGGAAAGAAGGATGAAAAGGGGGGAAAAACTTAGCGTAGGAAAGTACTCTGGCGGCGGACTTCGGAAACAGCTAAAGCACGGTGGTAACGTACTGTCCTAGGCCAATTCTTTCATCACAATTTCTCTCACCACCAATAAAACAAAAACCGGCTGAGTGCGAGTCGGACTCGCGCACACGTACCTACCATTATCTATAAAAAGGAGCAAAAAAAAATCACGTTTGTTGTATGGGAGCCCCCCTTAAATATTTATTTTATCCTGTTTTTAGTATTTGTTGTTATAGCAGCAACAGCAGTGATAGCAACACTATCACGGTTTATGAGATACAGCCTGGGGTCAGACGGACAGACAGACAGCGGAGTCTTAGTAATAGGGTCCCGTTTTACCCTTTGGGTACGGAACTCTAAACATATACGACCTAAAGATGAAACCACCATATGGCTCACCTGATGGTCACCATCGCCTATAACAAAGTACTGCCTCGTAGGCCACGCACCTTAAAAACGTGCCCTACGATGCACTTGCGTCCTTGCGTCCTTACGATACCTTGCGTCTATCAACTTGAGGCATACAGGTGTAAATTTAAAATATGATTGTTAAATTGTTTCTGAATAAGTGAAATGAATGTAGAGCCTCATGTGCCTGCAATTTCGCCGACAACCATACCCTTCAAACCGGAAAACCGCCATGCTGCTTGGCGGCAGAAATAGGTATGGTGTTAGTACTTCCCCGGGCGAGCCCTTTCACAAGAAACTCTAGTACTCATGAATTATACTGTTCCACAGCAGCATACAGCTATCTGGGGCTAATGAAGAATTTTCAATGTAATTCTAAAACAAAACCGTAATGAATGGCTGAAACAAAGCCTTAATTCGGGACAATGCCGACTCGGAATCGGGGTCTGAATGGAAACCACTGGGCTATGATAATATACTCATTAAAACAGCAGTTATTTCATAACGAGGGTTTATTAGTTAGTTTATTATAGTATTGAATGTATTCTTATATTCTATATAGCGGGTTCCTATATCTGTCGGTAACCGACTACTACGACTCGTAGTCGTATCTCCTTGAAAAAGTGTCAAACTAGTGTCAAACATTTGATAGGTTTTCACGGAGAAACGAGTCGTAGCTGGTTACCGACGGATATAGGAACCCGCCATAAATGTGAACTGAAATAAGTAGGAAGGTCAAAAAGAACCAAACACGCCCGACGCGCGAACTTATTGATGTAGCGAAGCGAGATCTCTAAATCAACTTGGGCAAATCGGCGTTGTATATATGTATGTATGAATGAATGAATGAAAATTCTTTATTATACCTTACAAGCTAGACACAACAGATTTATAAAAAAAAACAAATAAAAGTAAGCATAATGGGCGGTCTTATCGCTTAACAAAGCGATCTCTTCCAGACAACCTTTGGATGGAGAGGATCATTGCTTAATGGAAGATTGGCCGAGGTGTAAAAAGAATAAACTTAATAATAGAAAAATAAATTAGTTATATACATACATATTAGGTACATAAATAACTTTAAATAAATAAATAAATATCATATATAAAATAAATAAATATGTACTTACATACTTATACTTACAATAATAATATTAGAGATCAGATGAATCATGACTCTTCATGGAGATAAAAGTTTTTGAGTCTAGCTTTAAATACGGAAGGTGAGGGGGATTTCTTAATGGAGACCGGCAAGGCGTTCCATAATCGGACAGCTAGGACGGAAAAGGAGTTTGCATAGAAACTGGTTCTATGTATCGGGGTTTTGAGAAGGTTTTCAGAGGATCGGAGTGTTTGGGAATTGTATGTATGGTATGTATGTTTGTTTGTCCGAGGATAACTTTCGAAGCGTTTATCCTATCATCGTGAAATTTGGTATATAGGTAAGTAGTGATGTCACAATTTTGGTGTGACTATACGAGCTAAAATATACGTCAAGTAGCACGTCTAATAAAAAGTCTGAGAGTACATTTCGATACCGTTTTTATTTTTAGTTTAAACCATGTAGTTTTTAAGTTATTTTATTAGCCATAATACTAACTGAACTTTGTCAAAATTCACAGGGTACACCAGTGACCCCACATTGCTGAAATTTGGTATGCGTGTAGCTTACAAATATAAGCAAAATTCTGAAATCCAGAATAACTGCAATTTCTACCCCAAAAAAATAAACCAAACGACATGAACTCCCGTTACCTGTATTTTGAATGAAACAGTAGGTCAAGTAAGATGGTTGTGCATTTCGTGGCACCATTTTATTAGTCAATGAGTAAGGCCGGCTTGCACCACGATCCCTAAACGTATTTATTGACTAAACATGTTTAAACTTTACGTATTTGTATGATTTGACAACTCCTTAAATCATATGTAGCCACTAAATACGTTTAGGCATCGTTGCGCGAGTCGCCCTAAGAATTTTTTTTCTTGTGTTTTGGGAGACTCGCGAGATCTCAGTTCGGGGCTAACCACTACTAATAACAAGGTTAGTAAAAAATTATTCTCTTTTCTTCAATCTCGTAAATTTTCTAGAAGTCTTTTTCAATCAAATCTCAATTAACCTTTGCAAACACGTTTAAAAATTCAGCTCGTAAACGTAAACGTTTACATTTCTTAACTAACATTCACGGCAATTCCAAATGCCCAAAAAATAAACTTCGAGAAAGTTGTGACAGACTCAATAAGAAGTACCAAAATGTCTGGGACATTCCGTTCAGACTTCAGTGGAAATTTAAAAACTTTCTACATGGTAATAATGAAAATTGTTATTACAAGTATAATAAAATAAATGTTTGGGGAATAGTTATTAAAGATAGATAGATAGATAGATAACTCTTTATTGAATTACCACACAAACAGAAATAATAAAAAAAATAAGTACTGGGTTAAAATAAATAAGGCAATACAATGGGCGGCCTTATCGCTAAAAGCGATCTCTTCCAGGCAACCTTTGGATGGAGCGAAATTTTTAAAAAATTTTAAAAATTTAAAAAGAAATTAGAAAATCAATTTATATATTTAATTAGAAATTTTTAAAGTTGCTTTGTGTAGGTTTTTGGCAGGTCTTTTTTATACTACGTGTTTTGTTACGTGCGACATTAAATGAAAACACGGGTAGGGCTGATAGCTAGTATTGTTGTAAAATAGGTTTGTTTCAAATTAATTACCATAGAAAATTTTAATTTTTCAAACAAGCTTAATTTCAAGTCCTACAATATCAATGAGACAGCCTGTATAAAACAGGTAAACAAATTATATTCATTCATAATGTAAGCAGTGTACCTGTTAAACTGACTGACTGAGCAGCGTCGTCGCAATGGCACCGCCGATTTACGAGAAAAATTGTTTATTGGAAATGTACTGATTTCTGGATAAATATTCAAGCTACCACCGGACGTGTGTTTTAAATTAATGTCGCACATAACAAAACAGGTTGTACAAGATGTGATGGTGGAACTGGCCCACGGTTCACCTGATGTTAAGGGGTTTGCCCTGCCTATAATAATTGCATTATCTCACCGGTTTTGTACGTAGATTTTCCATAAATTGTGTTGCCCCTGTCACCCTGAATCATACAGTTAAAAAGTCGCAAGTGCCTGTAATTTCACCGGCACCCATACCCATGGCAGCCTTATGATATAAAGATGGAGAAAAACTGTTTGCGATATACGAAATCCTTGCGTGATGCACGATTTTAGGTGCCTGCGCTTAAAAGTTGGCGCTCTAAGAAAAAACTGAGTTTACGAAGTTATTTCTCTTCAGGTACATTTGTTTGTATACCAAATTTAAAAACAAACTCAAAAATTTAAATACTTCTTGCCTTTAATCGGCAATACCTTACCCAATTCGGCTATGGACTATGCTATCTCATAATTACAAACGCCAGCGTCTCGATCGATCTATGGCCGACATTTTTAGGGTTCCGTACCCAAAGGTTCAAACGGGACCCTATTACAAAGGCTGTCTGTCTATCTGTCTGTCCGATAGTAAGACAGTTGAAATTTTCACAGATGATGTATTTCTATTGCTACTATAACAACAAATACTAAAAACAGAATAAAATATATATTACAGGGGGGCTCCTATACAAACGTGATTGTTTTGCTCGTTTTTGCTAGATATTGATAATGGCAACAGATAAACGCTTGAAAAATGCACAGAACATTTAGTTATATTAGTCACTTTAAAAATAAATAATTAAATTAAAATAAAACATATATTTAAGGGGGGCTCCCATACAACAAACGTGATTTTTTACTCGTTTTTGCTCTATATTGATAACGGCAATAGGTAAACACTTGAAATATTCACAGAATATTAAGTTATATTATTCACTTTAAAAATAAACAATTAAAATTAATATTTAAGGGGGTGGGGGGGGGGGGGGGCTCCCTTACAACAAACGTGATTTTTTTTATAGATAATGGTACGGAACCCTTCGTGCGCGAGTCCGACTCGCATTTGGCCGGTTTTTATTTTGTATTTAATTCCTTTATTCTTTACTAGCTTCCATACAAATTTTCGCGTTTATAATATTATTATTTATTATACAAAAAATATTAAAAAACTAGCTTCCGCAAGCGGCTTCACACGCGTTGTTTGTCAATAAAAAGTAGCCTATGTTTGAATCCCGGTCATAATCTAATAACACACTAAATTTTATCAGCATCGCTTCAGCCATTATAACGTGATTGAGTAACAAACAAACATCCAAACTTTCACATTTATGTTATTAGTGTAAGTGTGATATACAGAAATAGAGGGCATGTACAAAGGCGAGCTTAACCCTAAGACGAGTTAATTCCTTCTGCTTTGTTCAATAACTTATAATTTTGCAGAGGAATTAAATAAAGATAACATTAATTGTTTAGTATAAAAAGGGTTTCCAGTTAGGGTTAAACTAACTTGCAATCGAATGAATCAGTGCGTGTCGAAAGGTGTCCTATGAGGCTATGAGTCATCGGAAAACCGTATGACGTCATCACGACATGCCCGATGTTACTGATAACGTTGACAATGTTTTGGATTTACAGCCACATTACCTGAAACAAAGGTAAATTGTTATTAGATAAGTCATAAGCAGGTGTTCTTCTGAAACTTATAGATGTTCCGTCATGCATGGTAATCGTTGAGTCAACACCGTTTTTGAGCAGATTTTGGAATGCGAGTTACATAAGGCAAGTATGTAGGTAGTTAGTAGTTTTTGAAGTTAAACTTCGTTACGCACGCTTGATTTGGGGAGTAAGCTGGTGAATGCATTACGAAAAGTGCGAACGGAAGTTGAGAGGGAGATATGTTAGTGAAGATAGAGAGAGAGAGTTACGTTTCGTATATTTTTAAACGTTAATGTGCAAGTGCGAGTTGCGTCTGTCCTGAATGAACATGCATAGACGAATATATCGACATATATTAATATATTTTAAATAGTTACCCATATTTATTTATATATATAACAATTTACCATAACCTTAGAAATCGTAAGAAAGTTCATAAGTTGTATGTTTATATATATAGGTATGTAATATTATTTTAGTAAAGTATGTTTATAAAATTTATATTTACATTAAAATAAAACTCTACACACCTTTTATTTAATCACTTCTTTATTTATTTATTTTTTATTTTTCTACGTAGCTGCTGCACTACCTATTGCTTCTGGTTTCAGCTGAAAATCAGCGTTGGGTGCTTAACATCCAACATTATGCTGAGCTGAACGCCATTTTGGTACGCAGACACATGAGTCGAACTTGTTTTATTGGATTCAATTGTATCTACTGCTCCTTTAAATTATTTCATGTGTCATTTTGTGTGTACCAAATAAATGATTATTCTATTCTATTCTATTCGACATACAGACGTGTGTAAGTTTTACTTCAGTCAAGTGGTCTAAAGCACACTCGTTTTTATTATTACAATTTGATTTTCCTTTAAGAAACTAGTTAAGCACGCCAAAATACGTTTTTTACCTGTCACGGATGGCTGGTAGAAAATGCTTTTAGCATTATGTCCTCTATTTGTACATTTTTCTGTTTATTCAGAAATAATATATCATTAAAAACCAGAACCAAGTTTTTCTATCTAATCTCTATCTATCTAAAAATTCAAATTCTTCATCGAGATGATTGTACGTTCCGTTTCTTGGCAAATTGTACTTTTTTCGTACTAACTAACCATGTTTCCTAAAACATCAAAATCCATAGAAAATACATGCGAGTGTGACGTTCGGGTATATTTTTCGTTTAAACCGGGCTTGAGTCAATGTTCAAAAACGTTACTCTCCTTCCGGGCATAAATTAATCCGTATTCAACCTGGACGATCGCTCGGGTTGCAAAGCATTTATTTCCGATTTTACCAGACGACGGGTTGCATGCATTGCAGACTAACAAGACCTATGCAATTAAAATTACCAAATGTGGTCGGTGGTAAACGCATTACATCAACCACAAACCGCATTTTAATCCAATAAAAGTTCACTAGGATTAAATTCAAACGTAGCATCTAAAATTGGTCTCGTTTGTGTGTATCTTTTTTCTGTATTTTCTCTTTTCAAAATGTAATTTGACTTTTATTTTGTGGCATTGTCTACGTTTTAAAATTCACACGTAAAATATTCCAGACCGAGACTACAAAGTAACTGGATAGCGGGTAAAGTGGACAGACGTGACGTCATCAAATTTGTCCAAGCACAGGTTAAATAGTTATAGAGTCGGAGGTAGTGATGCCTAACGCAATGCCGTATTCGCAAAGGTTCCAAACTTTCAACGGAAGACCAGCGCTGTGATTTTGCTGTGTTATAGCACAATGCTGAGTTGGAAACTTTTTGTTGCAGCTACTAAATAACTAGTGGTTCGCCCCGAACTGAGATCTCACGAGTTTCCGATTAAAACAAAAAAAATTATATTTGTAATCTTTGACTATCAAAATAGTGCCACTAAATAGATAACCTACTAACTTGACCTACAGTTTCATTCAAATTGCAGGTAACGGTTCATATGTAATGTGGTATTCTTTTTTGGGGTACAAATTGCAGTTATTCTGGATTTCAGACTTTTACTTATATTTGTGTCACTTCGTCGCTGTTCTAAGTGACGTAACCGACATTTTGGCGTAACTGATATTTGTAATGTTACTTTTATCTACTTTTGAAGACAGATCGGTTATTTGTCTAATCGGCGTATCTGTATCTTCTACATACGTCTAGATGTATGTTTAACGTATCTACATATCTTAAAATTATAAATCATTCGAAGTGTCCTAAGTACAGACACTTACGACTATTAGTAATATTTTCTAAAATGACGGTTACGTCACTTAGTTAGAACAGCGACGACTTATGCTACGAGATCTCGCTTCGCTCGATAAATAACTAATTTTATTTATGTGTTTCACTGTATTTTTTTGTGTTGTTATTAGTGGTTGGCATAAAAACATGTTTTCTTTCTATCAATGGTAACAATTGTTTCAAAAGTGAGGCTTGCACTAACGCTAGGACTTGCTTCTAAATATCCTTCTCGGTTCTGCGTATTCAGTAAAAAATCTGAGGATATCTATCGTGGGGCATAACAAATTCATCTATGAATAACGAAATACTATTAAGGGGCTAACCGTAGCCGATGACCTTGAGCGAATGGGCGTAACTATTGTTTCGGCCCCGCAAATTCCGCCACACGCATCTAACCGACCAGCAAATAGGTGAGCGCGAGGCAGACGAGCACAACCCTCCCGTACGACAGTCAGCGGTACACTGCCGCCCGTCGCCTTCGCAACCACCTTCTAAGGGTACGCCCGCTAATTATTCGGAAAAATTGAAAATTATTAATTGCCACGTGAAAAACCCTCGCAGTACAGAATCATATGTTCAACTTGAAGGTATAGTCTTTGCCCACATTTAGGTGAAAGAAAAATTACAAAATTTTACGTAGTTTAGAGGTTGAATCGAATTGAAAGTCGAAAACAGCTACATTTTGTTATTTTTTTTCTCATAGTAAATAAACAGGTAGAATTTTTTTGTATGTTCACTTTGCAGATAAAAAGGTCAATGAATGGCATATATTATTTTGAGCACATAAAACTGATTCCTCCCTAAAGAGAAAGCCTCCAAATAAGACCAATCAGCTACTATATTCGCCTTAAGGATTTATTTCAACATTATTTTCATCTGATAACCGCTAGTTATTTATACGGACGCCGGACTTACGAGTATCTTGTGAAAAGGATTCTAATAAGGTGTTAAGATTTAAAAAAAACGGACAAGTGTCTGGCTCACACACCGAGGGTTCCGTAAAAATATTTTATTTATGTGATATAATTATAAATCCAACGGGTCAACGGAAATCCCATAGGTTTGGATTTATTTGTGAGCAAAATATGCGGCAAAAATAAGACCGTAGACTATGTACTCGTACTCGTAAGTATTTAGACTAATATTACAAAGAGGAAAGATTTGATTGTTTGTATTGAATAGGCTCCGAAACTACTGGACCGATTAAAAAAAATAGTTCACTGTTGGGAAGCTACACTATACCTATACATAGGCAACTTTTTATCCAACTGCGCAGAAGGAGGGTAATGTTTTTATTGAAAAACTACGCGTTCGAAGCAGCGTATTGGTCAGCTAGTTTGATATTAATTTAAACTTGACACCTCCACGCGTTCCTGAGAAAAAGGGTCTTGACAGACGGACAGACAGACAGACGGACAACGAAGTGATCCTATCAGGGTTCCTTTTTCCCTTTTAGGTACGGAATACGAAACCCTAAATATCATCTCAAAAATTACGAACCAAACGGGGGTCGTAATTTTTGAAGGATGCGACATTGAGGATTCGATACCAATTTTGTGACAATTTTAAAAACACGTAATTGTCAGGTATCAAACATTTAAAAATAAAATATCGAAGGTGTATTTACAATAAATAATTATTCATTTATTCATTCATAACTTGAGTATATGATAAGTGGATTCTAAGCTAAATAAGTTACACAGTATACCCAGTAACATCTATCCCTTTGATCTTCTGATAAAAGTGTAGCTCAAAGACACCTTATTTTTGGCAGTGGCCCAAAATATTTTCACGTTAATTACGTGTATATTAGTGTTACGTGTTGTGGAAAATGCTGATGGAAGTGCTAAGGGGGTTCGTACACTCGGCAGCGTAGGTATGTTGATTAAGAAAAGAGAATACCAGGGACCCTTTTAACCACCGACGCAAAAAGATGGGAATTATAAATTAGACGCCTATTAAAAGAAAAATAACATTTATTTCAGCCAAGGTCCATATTTTTGTAAGTAACAGTCACACTAATATTATAAATGCGAAAGTTTGAATATTTCCCACTCAATCAAGTTTTAACGGCTGAACCGATTTCGATGAAATTTGGTATATAGATAGATAACGAACTGGATTGACACATAGGCTATTTTATATTAATAAACTACGCGTGCGAAGCCGTGGGCGGAAGCTAATAATTTCTGTCTGTCTTTTGTTTAGAAGACTTCTATTAAAAAAACCAAATTCGAATCTGTATACTCGTTTGGGAACTAGGATGCCACAGAAAGACAGGCGTCAAAATTATCACACCAAATAATTATAGCTTCGGGGTTTAAAAATAACCTGACTAGGAACAAATCTGTAGGTACTGCAAACATTTGTTCCGCGAGAATTAAACCCTCCTGCCTCAGTCGGCTGTTCGCCCACTACGCCTCGGAGGTCGTCATTATCCGGGACAAAACATTTTAGGCTGTTCATTTATTATCATACGGTTTTTACTTTATTCTACTTTTTCTTTGGATTTATCACTAAACTCAATAAGGTAACAGAGAGAGTAGACACATTAGCTGATTACAAACCAAACTAGGACCGCGTTATAAAGACACATTATTTATGTACGTTGAGGTTGGGATATAAATTAAGAAGCTGACAGAATTATTACTTTGCCAGAGGGTCGTCTTATGCATAAAGGGAATGTCCACTAATAACGAGACGGCACAGTGTAGGTAATACTAGATACGGCGCCAAGTTGCAGACGTCCATACAGTACCTACCAACTACCAACCTATCGCTTCGCCGCACACGAGCAACGCGCTACAGCCACAAAATGCAGCCTCCGAGCTGTGGACTAAATTTTTCGTAGATTTTATATGATCTCGCTGCACACGGTTAACACCGGTGGTCGCTGCACGCCACGAGGCACCGCTTCTCGCTTCGTGTCATGTGGCCGCTACCGAACTAAAGTGAAAAGAAAAGGAAATAAGTTTTACAGTTGAAAAATTACTTTTTAAAAAGAAGCTTTTATAAAATTTATAATCAGACCCACAATCAGATTCAAATGAGCCTAAACACTAGTAGCCGTTCACAAGTTCAGTTGTCTAGCATTCGTCTCCATCATGAGACCACCTCCATAGTACTATATTATTACATTGCCACCGAAGTTTCATAGTATTCCAAATTTCAGCTGAATCGATTGGGGGCATTGGTATAAAATTCAGTTGCAAGATTTAACCTAAACTAACTAACATTGCACATTAAAAGCTTCTAAAAATGTGGCTGTCGCACGCTTCCCCTACTATGTAGCCGCTTCCAGGCTCAAACCGCGGCGTTTTGTGGGTGTAGCGTGGCTTGTGTGCGGCGTGGCTCGTGTGCGGCGAGGCTAAGTAGATCTCGTAAGGTACAACGCCCTTGTCCAACGGAAATGGGGTCAGGGGGCGTGGGATTAGGACACGTAATAGAACTATGATAGAATTGTGCTTTGCGGGGTGCAGTATATCCTATCAGCACACTGGTTTTGTTCGGCACAAGGTCACTTTTCAACACCGCCATTTCACAACTTGCTCTCTGAATTACGGCAAAATAACCATGGAGATTGAAAAGGAGAAACATCGTAACTTAAACTTTTAAAGGTTTTGTACATTACTTCTGACAGAATGAGCGCCATTACGAAAAAGACTTTCCAAGTATACTAGTTGTGAAGAGTGAGTGGTGCTTTTGAAGTTTGTATATTATTGTAGACTAGCTGACCGGCCCTGCATCATCTTTTTATCCTGGTGCCAAGTTACAGCAGAATGAAGGCACCTTTGTGATATCAATATTCTTTTAAAAGGAATATAATATATTACACAAAAATATTACAAGTATAAAGATTATGCTCAATATGGGCACGCCCATAGAAATGAGCCCGCGTTGTAAAGGTGAAATCAAAATGATGGCTACCTCAGTGATCCTTAACACAATTATGACTTTCTTATTTTTATGGCCATATTATCTGATCGAATGATAAATCAAAGATAACTAAATATTTCCATAGCGGAAATTATACCCGCAACCTCGAAATCAGGAGATCGTTAACGGATCTTCAACTTATTTACACCAAAATCGATGTTGTTTTTCCCGATAATTTGACACCATTATCCAAAGAGGACATTTACCGTGGATTTATCATCCAGATTTTCCAATTTACGTCACCGCGTGTTAATAAATAAATTAGGACAGGCTTATTATGCGGCCATTTGAAACCGCTTTCGATAATAAAGGCCCTCGTAATTATATTAACTGGGAAAAGATAACAGAATCAGGTGTACCTACCTTTTGAGGTGTTTTATGTTCCCGTGTTGTTGGTTTTGACGTTTTTAGGTCGCTTATTTCGAGAGTTTCGAGAGAAATAATTATAATACAGTGTTTTGTTTTGGTATATCAGTGATGCAGAAATCACTCTAGCAGGGAAATGATATGAAGGAATGGTATTTGGGTTTCTAGGTCTGATAATTTGTCTTCATCTACGTAACTTTCTCATGCCTTTAAGAAAAAGCATCCGACATAGCTTGACGACTTCTATAGCTGAAACCGGCATCATTACGTGCTCTCCGAAGCATGGAAGTGCTTGATTGAAAATGTCATTAGCAGCGACTATGTAGCGGCGTCGCGGAATGATCTTAACCTTGCTGATTTGCTAAGAACAACAATACTACAGCAAGCGGTTCAAGTTGAGGCCGAAACAGAGACGTAAGGCCGAGACCACTACGCTAAATTCTTTTGCTCTCTCGCCTGCTACTGAATACATTCAAAAGCCTAAATTCTAGTATCGCGTGGTGGTTTCGTCGGAAACCGCCAGCTTAAGAACGAACGCATAAGAAAACTAATTTCTCTCTTAGATGAATACCAAATATACGATGTTAGGACAAAGTAAGTTAGCTTAATAAAATGAATAAAATCACATCTGGTCTGTTGACGTGTTGAGTCAACGATCGTTTGATTCGACTAAGTTAATTGAATTGGGACCGCATAGGGCTGCTTAAGTAGTTACTACACGCGACAAGCAAGTTACTCTTCAACTACTTGTGTTATAGAACATTAGAAGTTTTCTTTAGATTTCACAATTTTTTTTAAATAAACGTCACATGTCTCTTACTTTCTTAATGTTATTAGTACAATAAAATATAGATAAGGCCATTGATACGAAGGAAGATCATAATTGTGAGTGGTTAGGTATACTACGTTGAACGTTTGAAATTTACTCATCCAAGGACGAAGTTTGTAAAAATCGTATAATACCCACACATCGAAGTTTTGAATAAGACTATAATGTTGAGGGTTCTTTAGGGGGGTTCTTGGAGACCACGACAAGATACAAGAAGAACGCCTACCGGATAGATGGAGCAACGATCTGCGAGCTGAAGCGGACTGAAGATCAGGCTCAAAGGCGCCATTGTAGTGAACCACGTCCAGCAGTGGACTGCTATATATATATTGCTGATAGTAACAACGTGGAGTTGTGTAAGGTATAAACTGTTCGCTGAGTTTATTCAAACATCGAGACAATATTTTGTATTGATGATTCTACTGGCAATAGATCAACGCCTCTTACGCCTCTTAGATCCAATTTATCAAAGCGATTAGGGAATCTCATTGTTGGTTTTATTGACAGTTACAAATCGATTCCTCCAGGCAATCAAACCATCTACATGTTTACACAGGCTGTTACAGCTACTGGAAACGTTTGTTTGTACGGTTGGTTAGGAGTGTAAGCTCGGATGAAACATTATACAAATTTTGGAATATAATAATAATTAATTTAGGCTTTTGTGAGTAATACTGAAACTTTTCTCCAGGATGTTTCCCTATTTTTGGGTACTTCAGCAAGGAAGGGATCCTTTTTTGTTCATTTTTGTGATTATAACTTCAGGTTAACTTTCGGTTATGCATTACAATTTTACATTTCATTTCATTTATTTTTTTCATTTATTTATTCATAAACAATTATATAATTGTGTTTGAAATCACATCCTAAATACAAGTTACAATATTTTAAAATTATCACATACATGTCAAAAATAATAAAATAGAACAAAACAAATGTCTACTTACCTATATATAAAGATGTCAAAAAAGTCAAGAAAAGTCAAATGGAAAATAGACATCAAAGAATATAAAATAAAAATGATTTAGAATAATATTACTAAGGAATTAATAATACAAACATGTCACAAATTAATTAAATTGACCATTAACTCAAAATCTATATAAAAAAAAAGAAAACGACTATTCAATATTATTACAGGTCATAAAATCATTAACTGAATAGAAACACCCTTTCAACAAGATCTCCTTTAGTCTTGATTTGAATTTAAAAGGACTGTCGATAATTTTCATGTCAGTAGGCAGTGCGTTAAAAAGTCTTACAGCTTGATACCGCGAGCCATGTTTGGCAACATTCAGCATTGGACAAAGAGGTGTCTCAAGATCTTTTCTCCTTGTGTCTATTCTTTTTTTTCTTTGTTCAAAAGTTTCATATTTAAGCGGATTTTTAACTACGTCCATTAAGACTACTAGAATGTATAAGCTGGGAACCGTCAGAATATTGAGGTTTTGAAAATGTTCTTTGCATGATTCCCACTGTGGAATGCGCACTATAGTTCTAATGGCTCGTTTTTGAATAATAAACGCTCTATTTATGTTGTAGTCATAACTACTTCCCCAAAACTTCACACTATATCTTAATTTTGACTCTACTAGGGCATAATATACTATTTTAAGCTGTGCGATCCCTACTTCTTCTCTAAGGCTTCTAAGAGCGTAACATGCTGAGCTGATAGCATTAACAATAGAATCCATCTCAGTTTTCCAGTTCAGGAACTGGTCGATATGAACTCCTAGAAATTTGACACTCTTTGCAAATTCAACCTCAAGCCCCTCACATGCTACATTAACCGATTCGTTAGTGCGATTTGTTGTTTTAAACAGGATAGCTTGTGTCTTCTTAATGTTGAGTTTTAAGTTATTGGCATGAAACCATTGATTGAAAACTACAAGTGCATTGGCAATCTTTATTTTAAGTTCTTGTAAGCAAGAGGCTGGTATGATTGCATTGGTATCATCTGCATATACGACTAGTTTAATATCGGGAATGGCATTGCTTACAAAATTGATAAGATCATTAAGGAAAATAATAAAAAATATCGGCCCTAATATAGAGCCCTGTGGAACTCCACGTCCGATGTTGCACACTTTCGACTTCGTCACCACTTCCTGTCCATTAATAATATTTTTTAATTCAATAAACTGCTTCCTATTGTTCAGATACGATTTTATAAGACACAACGCAGATCCTCTAACCCCATAATGTTCAAGCTTTGCAAGTAGAGTATTGTGGTCTACCAAGTCGAAGGCAGAGGAGAGATCAAGAAATAGTCCTGCTACCTTCTTTTTACTATTAAGATCACTAACAACTTCATTTATAAGCAGATCAACCGCATCTACAGTACCGATACACTTTTGGTATCCAAATTGTCTCTTATTCAGTACGTTGTTCTTATTTAAGTGTAACACTAACCTATCTTTAATAAGTCTTTCATAGATTTTAGAGAAACATGGCAGTAACGAAATTGGTCTATAGTTTTTTGGGTCATTTTTTTTTCCTTTTTTATGGATCGGTAGAACTCTAGCTATTTTTAGTTGCTCAGGGATATATACATATATAAAGACATCACTTTTCATTCGAGGACTCGATGATTCTATTGAAACTGCATTTATCTAAGCCCAACCAGTTGTTTGGGTGCTAAAAGTAATAGTCAGGTTCATAGTACTGTTATTATAAATAAATAAATATTGCTGGACACTTAACACAGCGCTATCTAGCCCCAAACTAAACAGAGCTTGTACTATGGGAACCTGATAAATATACTGATATAATACTTATATATTTTTTTTTTGTAAATACTTAATTATAAAATATAGAGAAACATCCAGACCCGGAACAAATATCTGTAGATCATGCAAACATTTGTTCCGCGGCGGGAATCGAACCCGCTACCTTCTGCGTCTTAGCCGGCTATTCGCCCACTGCACCACGGAGGTCGTCGATAGTTTGGTATTAGTAGTAGGTATTAGTTTGATAGTGAGGTTATCCGTGAAGTCAACACTGGTCACAGCATAAGACTAGCGCTCCATGGCTCGCATGACAACATGCAGTAGCATGACGACCTCCGTGGCGCAGCGGGCGAATAGCCGGCTGAGACGCAGAAGGTAGCGGGTTCGATTCCCGCCACGGAACAAATGTTTGCATGATCTACAGATATTTGTTCCGGGTCTGGTTGTTTCTCTATAATATAAGTATGTATTTACAAAAAAAAGTATATAAGTATTCTATCAGTTATCTGGTTCCCATAGTACAAGCCCTGCTTAGTTTGGGGCTAGATAGCGCTGTGTGAAATGTCCAGCAATATTTGTTTATTTATTATATGCTGAGCTGAAGGCCATTTCGCCATAACACTGGATCACATGTGTTAATAAAACGTATTACCCTTTTTAGGGGTAGAAATTGCAGTTATTCTAGATTTCAGACTTTTGCCTATATTTGTGTCACTATACCTACACGAATACCAAATTTCAGCACTGTGGGGTCACTGGTGTACCTACCCTGTGAATTTTGTCAAAGTTTTGTTTTTATTATGGCTAATAACTCAAAAACTACTAAGATTAAGATTAAACCAAAAATAACAACGAGGTTGAAATGTATTAACGAAGACCTTTCATTTGACGTCCCACTTGACCTAACAGTCTCATTTTCATTTTTTTTACCCCTCTTGAACCCCAATATCTCAACAACCCCCCAACATTTTTAGCTCATTTACTCACACCAAAATTGTGCCATATACATATGTATCAAATTTCACGATGATCGGATCAACGCTACGAAAGTTATCATCGGACAAACAAACAAACATACATACATACATACATACAACGCCGATTTGCCCAAGTTGATTTAGAGATTTCGCTTCGCATGATCAATTATTAAGATTATATTTTGTTGTTCTTTTGTGATGCGAATAAATGGATTTTCTTTCTTTCTAAAAGTTACTTAATAAAACGTATTACATTCCCGAAAAACACAGCCTTTAGTCAGGTCCCCCTATTATCACCTGAGTAGCAGACGTATTGAACAATATCCCCCATAGCTGCTGGGCATACCACCTTGCCAACCAACTTTCATTCTTAGTGCGAGTAATAAGTGGAAATAATTTTCAGCGTCTGTTTTACCGGACCTTTATAATCTCAGTCTTTAAGTCCAGACTGAACTTGCCTTTTTAGGCAAGCGTGGTCGATCTTCTACCACACACCATCACTTACCATCAGGTGAAGTAGTGGTTAAGTGCTTGAGAATAACCTATAAAATAGGTAAACAATTATTCCCCCCCCCCCCCCCCCCCCCCTGTACAGCAAACACAAGAAATATGAGAATGAATAAAACCACAACAATGTCAGATAGTTAAAAAACCTGTCTCAATCAAAGTTAACTCTGTCGAGATTTTATACTAAAAAGCCACATTTCATGTGCAAAGCTGCTCGGATACAAAACCCATTTGGAACTATCTATACACAACAAACGGACCACTAAAAGCTAACGGACTGAGATTACCTGTCCGATGCAATAGCCAATATCTAGCCTCCTACCACAGAGACCTCGCAGAATATCGTATAGATTACTAGCTTCCGTCTACGGCTTTGCATGTTAGGTATCTTATTTTCTATACTACCTGGAGATTGACCTACCTGATGTTAAGTGGTAACCATCCCCTATGGCAAGTCTTGCCTCGTAGGTCACGCACCTTACAATGCTCTGCTCTGCATCCATCAACTTAAGGCATACAAGTGTAAAGCCTCATGTGCCTGTAATTTCATCGGAAACCTTACCTTTCATACCAAAACACAGCATTGCTGCTTAGCTGTAGAAATAGGTATGGTGGTAGTACTTCACCGGGCGAGCCCTTTCACAAGGAACTCAAATACTCTTAATTTAAAACGTAACAGTTGTTATTCCGGGTATACGAGCTATTAAGCATGAAATGCGGATCATCTTTTCACCTTTCCTCATCCTCAAACTCATAGATCATTTTAAATCGTAAATAATTTACGCCTGCTCCACGCTATCAATCACCGGGAAGACCAGCCAGGTTGCCTGAGCCACGTTTTACAAAGGTACCTGAATAAGTAAAATAACAAACTAAAATAATGATAGGCATTTCACACAGCGCTATCTACCCCCAAACTAAGCAAAGCTTGTACCACAGCTTGTGTAAGCTTGTAAGCAGGAACCAGCATCCTCCTGTCCCGGCTATACGCCCACTCCAACACGGAGGTCGTAAAATGCTAATTTTTCATACGACAATCAATACTTTTTCTCAGTCATATAAGTCAGGCGTTTGTGTGACAGAGAAATAACTAGTGATAAGAGCGAAAAAACTATAACCCAATATTTTGAGTTCAATTGCAAGTTCGTAACAGCGTTATTATACAACAAACACCCGAACATCCACAGTGATTACGTTAGCAGAAAGTGAATAGCACAAAATATGACCTGATTTCAATAGTTTTGCGTTTCTGCGATGCACCTGACATGATAATTAACGTCATAGATTGGGTGGTTTGGGAACAAATGAGAATTATTCATACTTAAATTGTCACGCGGATAGTTTTGTTAGGTAGATTTTTTTTAATACTTTTATAGACTTGTGTTTGACCACGATCTGAAAAATTGAATCTCTGTCTGTGAGAATCCGAGATTCAAATCCATTTTGTCATTTGCGCGAAAGAGAAAGTAGAACGTGCCACGCACGAGCCTGCCCCGCACCTTTGAAGCTACCGACTCGCGGATCCGACAAACATCTATAGACGTGTCTGCAATACCACGGACGAGACCCTGCCCACGGTGCGTTGGTGCGAACTTGTCTGTGTCAGTCTACAATATCACACACCTTCAAAGAAGCATCCGCTGAAAAATACCTGGGACAGGATTTATAATGCTAGGAATGACTAAGCCAGCTAGACTACGGGTGCGTAGATATAGAGAGAACTGCACACACAAATTGCATATATACAATAAGCAAACCAATTTATACATACCTAGGTACAAAAAAAAATAAAGTGTGTTTAATTTAGAGAAACTAACAGGTGGGAGTTCAAACCCTGGCAAGGAAGACTGTAAGTTCTGCAAATGTTCATATTAATTTTTAATTTATTAATCTACTTGTTCCTGGTACGAATGAAACACAATTTAGGTGGGAGTAAAGTTATTACACAAAACGATTACGTTCCCGAACTTCCCCACACTCAGCCATTTTTAAAATAACAGCGTCAAAGAGAATTTTTGTATTTATTCAACAGGATTCAAGCTAATTAAAAGAAACAACTTGAAACTTTAAAAGCTAAAGAAAGCTCTCAAAAGCAATCGGATACCATTTACGTGGACTGTTGAGTTAGCTTTTTAGAGTACGGTCTTATAAAGCTAAGAAGAAACCTATAAAGTGGGGCGGTTTACTTTTTAGTTTCATAGACAACATTTGACTACTACCACATCATGGTAAGTAATGGTATGGCCAAAGATGAAACAATCTTGTCTAAAAAAAGATTGCCTCAGTTCGTCACACCGTTAACTTGAAAGACACCGAACTTGTAAAGTATGCTGGCCTGCATTATGTTTGAAGCCTAGAATTTTAAATATTTATGCTACGGAATCCTCGACGCTCAAGCTCTACTCGTTCTTGAAGTTTTTTGTATCGTTCGAAGGTAAATTGAATTACTTCACTTGTCGTTATACTGAAGAGGAATTTAGAAACGACATTTTATAGGAAAATACTCTTCACGCTATCCAATTTGCTCATAAACTTGTAATTACCTTTTATACGTTTGTTATTTGACGCCATTTTAGTGAACATTTTTTTTAACTGCTCAGTATAAAAACCGGTCTCGTCTTCAATTTATTGAATCAAGTAACAGCACGGTGTGGTTTTTACAAGGCTTGTCAAAATAAGCGCCACTCAGGCCGAGTCGAACGCCCACAGCCCTGTCTGAGGAATTACGTCATGCCCCAAGGACTTTTAAGATAAGAAGTCTTTTCTAGGCGAATGAGCAAGGGGCATTGGCTGATAACTGCTTAAATGGGGGATTGGAAATGCTTTTTGGAAAAGCGACGAGTAATTACGAAATAGACAGATGGTAGGGTAAATAAAAGGTTTGGAAGACAATGGAAATAATTAATGGAATAATCAAAAATATTTTTTTTTTAAAATATACCTCTTTTTATGGAAAACAATGAGGCCAAAGCACTACTGTCGAAACGACAGAGATGTTACAATACAACCTATAGCTATTACCACTTACAATCCCCTTTGTATGTAAACAACCTGTCTCGATCGATCCATCAGACCTGTCGAACTATAAGTTCCTTAACTCCACGGTTCGCACGTGCGCCCGCGCATCTCGGATGTGACGTCAGCTACCGTAATAGCGGTAGTGGTACGGTACACTATGCTAAGCTCATTAGTTGGCCGTGTTCCGTTTGGTGCTAACGTTTTCTTGTGTATGCGATTGAAATTGCGGAAGAATGGGTTCCGTTCCGTCCGATATACCTAATGTAGTTTTGCTATGAATTTTGTGCCGTAGGTATTTTTATGGCTGCTTCAAAATAATTGTTCTTAGTTTTAAAAGCTTTCTTAAGCATATTTGTTGCGTGTGAATGATATAAGCGTGCAGGCAGCGGTTGTAATGTATCAAATTTTAAGGAAGATGTCAGACCGCCTGTGGCCTTTACAACGGCCGAAGTATAAGTAGTCAAAGAAGCACCCTGAATTAATTTCAAAGCGACCCTTTTCATTATTTTAACGAGGAAATGATTAAATTTACTCCAAAATCTACTCATTAGAGTCATTACAACCTACGTGGCGAGTAGGGTAACTATAACGTGTTATATGCCATCGATATTTTTTTTATGGGAGACTAAAATAGCATAATAGGTTGGGGAAAATGTCTGTTCGCATTATAGTATGTTTGAACTTGTAATAAAATCTCTTTGGCTATACTATTTGTAACTGGCTGGTTTTGGTATCATTCAAAGTTTAAATTTTAAAGAAGATAATTCCAAATTCAACTTAGGATAATGTGTGATTTTTATTTGTTTTTCGTACTGTAAAGATGAGTGAATCTAATGAAGAAATTCAATACATTGTAAATTTTACTACAAAAGAGGCAAAAAATGCAACGCAAGCCGCGAAAAAAATTTGCGATGTTTATGGACTTAGTGCAGTGTCTGTGAGAGTAGCACAAATTTGGTTTAAGCGTTTTCAATCCGTAGCTGAAGAACTGGGACTTGACCAAAAACCGTTATGGCGCATTTGAAAAAAACTGGGTACACAAAAAAGCTTGATATTTGGGTACCCCACGAGCTCACTGAAAGAAACCTAATGAACCGTGTACTCATATGTGATTCTTTATTAGGAAGTAATAAAACCGAACCATTTTTGAAGAAGCTGATAACTGGTGATGAAAAGTGGATCACGTACGACAAGAACGTGCGAAAAAGGTCGTGGTCAAAGGCCGGTCAGGCTTCACAGACTGTGGCGAAACCCGGGTTAACTCGCAACAAGGTGATGCTGTGTGTGTGATGGAATTGGAAGGCCATTATTCATTATGAGCTGTTACCACCAGGCAGGATCATCGATTCTGAACTCTACTGCGAACAACTGATGAGATTAAAGCAAGAAGTTGAGAGAAAGCGGCCGGAATTAATCAACAAAAGGGGTGTGGTTTTTCATCATGATAACGCTAGACCTCACACATCTTTAGCCACTCAACAAAAATTAAGAGAGTTTGGCTGGGAGATGTTAATGCATCCGCCGTATAGTCCTGACCTTGCACCTTCAGATTTCCACCTGTTTCGGTATCTTCAGAATTCTTTAGGCAGTGTCATGTTAACATCACGAGAGGACTGCCAAAACTACTTGTCGCGGTATTTTGATCAGAAGCCCCAAAATTTATATACCAATGGGATCATGTACCTACCTACAAGATGGCAAAAAGTTATCGAACAAAATGGTACGTACATACTTTAGTTAAATGTAAATAAACTACATTAAAAAATGTTTTGAATTTTCTTAAAAAATACGAAGAAACTTTTTCCCCAACCTAATAAATGTATGCACATTTTTTATATGATATGACAAGTACATGACCCACATGTTGGCTACACTAGGCGGTAATAACGATTGTATTAACTCACAGGTTAGGTTGAAAAAAGACGATTCAAAGTGATCCTTGTGATTTTAATGAATAAAAAGATTTTGATTGTACTTGGCCTACGTGGCATTGCATTGCGCCCACATTTTCATAAAGCCCGTCCATCAAATCAAACTGATTTCCAGTTGACATTCCTCGTAACAAGGAAGTGAAGCCTTGGGGAGTCATCTCCTGTATTTCCCCTTTAAGTTGGGGTAGACCCCCTACCGCCCCCTCCTTTCAACCTTTGTCTCGCACGTTTCCGGAATACGTCGCATGAACTACACTTGTATTTTGCGAAAATAATATTTTTACGAGTTCGGAATTTAAAGTAGGTCAATCACGGAGATCGTATGAGGTGGCAATAGGGCACAATGTTTTATAAAGGACATTTCTTAATATCCTAGACATTACCCTAAATAAACACCTATAAGTCACATAAACCCTAAAGTCACATATAACCTGACCCAACACTTGGATTCCCTGTGTAGTGGGTACCAGGAACCACAAAACTTGACTAGGAACTAGCAAAAACTAATTAAAGAAAGATTTTAAGTAAGTACTTACCTGTAATCGAAATAAAAAAACGAGTGTGCCACACGACTGATGTAAAACTTCTTTTTCAAAATAATAATTTATAAAATTGTTAAAGAACAAAATGAAATTACGAAAAATAATCAAGCCATTACAGTTCACGTAACGCTAGCAAACTCGCAAACGAACTACTGACTATATATATTTCATGCACTGGCTATGAGAGGATGATAGAAAGAAAATGTGTGCGCGCACTGCTCTCTCTTGATCCTACAGTGATACAGACAATAGGCCTGCACTGTGTCTTAAGCCTCCTCTACACGTCAACAGATGCGTCCGCGGACTCTGCTGAAGCGTCCGCAGATGAATTTCCACGAGCTGTCCACACGTCTGTAGGTCGATCAGTTCTAGCTATGTTCCTTCTGGACAGACGCAACTAGCAATCGCACATTAACGTTTAAAAATATAGGAATCGTAGCTCTCTCTTTTTCTATCGTCACTTAGGTATATCTCCCTCTCAACTTCCGTTCGCACTTTTCGTAACGCATTCACCAGCTTACTCCCCAAGTCAAACGTGCGTAAAGAAGTTTTACTTCAAGAAAAATATGTTTTTTTTCGCAGAATATTAGTCCGTATTAGAAGCTGTAATATTCTTCTGTATAAGATTTATTCATTGTTCACAATACACATTAAAACAGGGCTTTAACTTAATCGTTTAGGAGAAAATACTGAATCAATCAATCAATCATTTCAATCAATCATTTATTTTTTTAACGTAATTACACACAGGATAGCTTTATACATAGTTGAAACACTGAAAAATGAAGTAGTAAAAAGACCTTATAAGACTAAAGGAGACATTGACATTCAAGAGTATATATGTATACCTAGTTGTATGTACCTAGTACAGAGAAGTTGATGCAAAATTAATTGAAAAAGTGAATGCATTTTTCTTAAAAACTAGAATATTATCTTGCAGAATATACTTCGGGTAGCCCATGACATAAATAAATAAATATTGCTGGACATTTCACACAGCGCTATCTAGCCCCAAACTAAGCAGAGCTTGTACTATGAGCACCAGATAACTGATATAATACTTATATGCTTTTTTTTGTAAATATATACTTATAATATATAGAAAAAACATCCAGACCCGGAACAAATATTTGTAGATCATTCAAACATTTGTTCCGCGGCGGGAATCGAACCCGCTGCCTCCTGCGTCTCAGCCGGCTAAACGCCCACTGCGCCACGGAGTCGTCGACATCCATCGATAGTTTTCGTTCGGACCGCATAACACGGCGCCGTGTATGCATGCAATGTAATTTAGTGTTCATTACCATTTCACGTTTAAATAATATTATTTTTTAAAATACAAAAAAAAACAATTAATGTTTAAATAAATGTTAAATATAAAACAAAAGACTATTTTCACTAAACATGGGATTATTTACCATGATTTGTGAGTTTTTGAGTGTCTTGATATTTCGGCCCGCTATATGCGACATGACCACGAGTAAACTTAATATCACGTTTTTAGTGAATAAAACATCTATTAAGATTCCAATATACACGCACCGATTATGCTAACATTCTTCTACAATAACTCTGTCCTAACTAATGTGATATCATGACAAGTTGACAACTAACACACATTTCCATTTGGGTAGAAATCTGACACTATGCGTGTCTATCAATCCAATTTAAAAAAAAAACTTTTATTTTGCTATTTCTTGCAGTTTGGTTTTAAAACACAGGGTAACCTGAAAAGGGTGGATTCTATCAATAAAACTGAACAACTTTTAAAAATAATGCTAATATAAAAAAACCGGTTAAAATTGCATTAACTTTCTCCGCCTAAGATTCCGTCTTCGACCATGACGTACAAGAAGTTTCGGAGTTTTTTTTTAATATACGATTTGGAGATGGAACAAGCCTATGGCCCACCTGGTGTTAAGTGGTTACCATCGCCTATAACAAAAACACCAAAAACAGCTGTTAAACAAAATTTTCCTCAAAAATAAAAGATTTTGTGCCATGATCATAACCATTTTCCAAACCGAGACCTGATGGAAGACGCGGTCTGGCCAAGAAAGCGTTGGCGTGATGATCTTAATGCTTTAGAGCAGGAATGGTGTGAGATCGCATAGGATTGGGACAGCAGCAGCAGTCCCAGCAGTGGTACCAAGTAGGGTAAAAAAAGGAAAAACGTAAAATCACGAAAAATCGGCTCTTTCGGTTTAACATACATTACGAAGCACCTGTATACAAAGATTTTCGTTAATTTTTTTTCTAAATTACTAGCGACCCGCCCCGGCTTCGCACGGGTGCAATGCTGATACTAAATATTATACAGAATGTCTTTATATATTAATTGTATGTTTGTATATATGTAAATTAAATGCACAATGTATAGGTACTTAATTGGATAAGGATTAATGCTGTATTGCTTAAAATCGCTTTGTAAATAAGCCATTATCTCTCGTAAAAGTAAAGGATAAAAAATGATTATTGTTGGTTATCCCTAACCGATAGACATAAGGATTTTTTGTAGACCTTTTTAAGGTGTACAATACTGTATTACATTATTTTGATATATCTCGTAGGGTTCAGCCAGCGTTTGCAATGTAAACGCAAAAAAATGTTTTTATTTACGACATCACAGTAGAAGCCTAAAATTATCAGTGTTTCTCTACTATATTATGCATGTATTACACAAACCTTCCTCTTGAACACTCTATCCGCATCAAAATCAGCATATAAAACCGCATCAAAATCCGTTGCGTAGTTTTAAACATCTAAGCATATATAGGGACAGACAGACAGCGGGAAGCGACTTTGTTTTATACCTACTATGTAGTGATATACAAGTGTTTGACCACAATCTCGCCTGATGGTAAGCGATGATGCAGTCTACGATGGTACACGCTTGCCTAGAAGAAACCTATTCACTCGCGACTTGAAGACCCCTAGGTTGTAGTTATCAGGAAACCACTCCTTGGCGGTGCGCATAATAAAGGTGGAAGAGTACCGCTTTCTGCGTATGGGAGGTATGTCTACCATGTAGCGGTGGCGCATCGCGGAGCGTCTGGTTGTCCGATGATAGAATGAGGATGGTGGGATCAGGTTGAAAAGCTCCGCAGCACACTCTCCGAAATGTATCCGGTAAAAAACCGTTTATTTCATTTATTCAGACACAATTTGACAATACCTATTTGAAATTAAATTATAATTTATAACAAATCAAGCACCTATATAAGTTCAAGATTATTTCAAACGATAAATGAAAAGTGACATAGCGGCCTGGATTAACCACAGCAAAGTGCGTGTTACGGCGGCGCACGCGCATCATGAAGGCAATACCAATTGGATGATAGTCCGGGGTCATGTTAATTTTACCATTATGTGCTTAACTGTAATGATATTGTTGTTTTGCATGACTGATGACGACAAAGCACCGTGTTTATCATGTCTACATGTACACACGGCTACACATCAAGCTATACCATTCCAGTATACGCTGACCTCTCATTCTACGAAAAGCCTACACAATGCGAGGTCAGCTTATACTGGAAAAATTATAGCTTGATGTGTAGTCGTGTGTACGACAGATTTGCCAGAACCTTATCCATCTATTACTAATATTATAAATACGAAAGTAACTCTTGACTGCCTGTTCGTTTTAACGATTAATTATTTACGGCTTGGCCGATACTGACCAATCATTATTAAAAATACGGGATTTATCACGTACCGTCTTATCGGTGTTACGACCGACAATGTTTCGGTTCAATTCGTGAACCTTCATCAGGGTGAGTGCGATCCGCGCTGAATAACGTCTCGCCTCGCATTGTCGGTCGAAACACCGATAAGACGGTACGTAATAAATACCGTATTTATAATAATGATTGAAATCGATTACGAAAGTTTTCTAAGTAAAAAAGATATTGATGAAATTGGGTATTGACATAGGATAATTATATTGAGTTAGATATCTTCTCTTCTAATATATAAAATTCTCGTGTCACAGTGTTTGTAACAAAACTTCTCCGAAACGGCTTCACCGATTCTTATGAAATTGTTTGTGTATATTCGGTAGGTCTGAGAATAGGGCGTAAACTATTTTTCATACCCCTATGTCCCTATGTCATAAGAGGGTGGTCCACCCCAAAAAAGAACTTTTTATTTGTTGGATATAATTTACTTAACTATTTTTATTTTTTAATGTTTCGGCAAAAAAAATACATAGGTACAACCGTAAATTTTCACCCTTCTACCATCAACCCCTATCTCAGCTTAGCAACACAAAATTTATTTATTCTAAGGCGGTACGAAGTTCGTGGGGCCAGCTAGTAATATTATAAAATTTTATAAATAAAATCCCCACACGTATGAAAACTCGGAAAACCACGTATAATTGACAATAAGAACCCCCCCAGTTAAACTAACTTTCCATAAAAAAAACTACATCCAAATTAGTTCCATCCGTTTGGAAACTACAATGCCACAGACGTACAGACAGACACACAGAAAGACCTTTTCAAATTTATAACAGCCCCCTTATTGCGTCGGGGTTTAAAAACACGATATAATCTATACTAATATTATAAAGAGAAAATATTTGTTTGTTTGTATCGAATAGGCTCCGAAACTAGTTGACCGATTTAAAAAAATATTTCACTGTTGGGAAGCTCTATCCCCGGGTGATGTAGACTACTTTTTACCCAACTGCGCAGAAGGAGGATAATGTTATTATTGAAAAACTACGCGTGCGAAGCTGCGAATTGGTCAGCTAGTATGCCTACTAATATATAGTATGCCAACTAATACGCCAAGGATAATATGAATTTATCAGTAGATCTTCTATAATCTTAGTTAACAGAAATACAAGCTCTTTTTTGTGCATTTCGTATACAAAGAAGAGTACCTAACGGTAAATAAAAGCAGCGTACCAGTTCAGTAAGTAAGAAAGCTAGTTTATCTTGCTGAAGCACACTACAAATCATAGTCTGAATATTTAAGGAACCTTAGTTACTTCAGTTACTCTAATAATTTATATAAACTAGACTGAGACGAAAGACCCCCTTCGACGAAGGAAATACAGATAGCGCAAGTGACGAATGTTTAGACACAGCTGTTGAAGGAATCATTACTTTCACAGCGTACGATTGAGCAATGCTGTGGCGAGGAGAGTTCAAAAAAATATAAACGTTACTTACAAAAGAAAAATATTTATATATTGTGAAATAGCATTATGCCTGAAAGCACCAGATATCATAATTCATACGGTGTATTTAGTCTCGGAAAAGCTGAAACAGAACAAACGTTTTTTTTAGATATTTTTAGTAATATAGGTACCAGGATACTAGGGCGGCAGTAAAGGGCCAGAAAAAGTCGCATAGCAAGGTTTGAACACCCGCTTTTCCTTTTATTTACTTTGCTAAAGCGAATAAAAGAAAGATAAAACGAAACAAGTACAACATGCAATAATAAAAGAGGACACGCTACATTATAAAGACTACAATTTCCCATTAACGCGCCATTAGGCCCGTACATTACATGTACCAAGCGTTTGCAGGCACTAATGACGTCCCACTAGACTCATCAAAGATGTAACAAGACGTGCATGGCCCATATCTTATAAATAAAACTTATGAAAGGAAGACGACGTTTAGACTGTTGAATTTGTATCAGCTCAGTTTAATATTCTACCTAAAGAAGTGAATTCCTCTGGTAGAATACTATTGTGGTAATAAACACAATTTTCACGGGAAACAGGATATTAAAATCATGGTAAATATCCCGTTTTTAGTGAAAATAATGACTGTACAAGGATATACTTACAAGAACGGATAGCCAACATTGAAAGGGATAGTAAAAGCCATTAGTGGTCTGCATTTCCCTAGGGTTAGACTAACTAGTCCCGGATCATATAAATCCGTAGATGTAGTAAATGTCACGACATGCGTCCCACATTGGATTCAAATTTATATTTTGTAGTTGGCAACTCTGTCCATTTTTAAGACGTATGACAAATGCAAATAAGGAATATGGAACGTTTTACGAAAAAGGATGCCATATTTATACTGCATGCTGGATAGTAGCATAATAATTTTGATTAAAGAATGGTTCTTCGAAAAAGTTCGGATCACGATGTGAAAACTAAAATCCATTTTCAGTTTAATCAACTAGGTTAACGATAAAATTGATCACAGCTCGAGGAAAGGTCTAACGAGCCTGCTGGGAGCTGGTAAGATAAGATAACTCTTTATTGTACACCAAAGTAAAATACAGAACATAATTCTTGCAAAAAAAATTGTACAATGGGCGGTCTTATCGCTAAAAGCGATCTCTTCCAGACAACCTTTGTATGGACAGGATCAAAATGTAACACATAACGGCGGTGCATCTATATAAATTTAAAAACATATCTACATACTATAAACCTAAATTACCAATAATAACACAAATTTAATTTAAATAAGCAACTCTAAAAGTGGTTATGATGAAATAACAAAAGCAGCTACAACTTTAACACAAGGACAGATAATGGGTGTGCACTTTTGTTTTAAAATTACTAATAGACTTGGATGTTCTTATAGAGATAGAGAGGGGCAAAGCGTTTCACAATCGTATGGCTGTTACAGTGAAGGATCGACTATAAAACTCTGTCGTATGGACAGGAAATTTAAGTTGGAGGGAATCTGAAGAACGCAAATTGCGATCATTAGCCTGGTGGAGAAACTCAAAACGCTCCTTAAGATAGAAGGGAGAAGAAGGGTTAAAAAGGGTGTTATACAAAAGGGACAGTATATGTGCATTCCGGCGAAGACGGATGGGGAGCCACTTGAGCTTTGTGCTGGTATAAATGAGTTCATAAAAAAAATACACAAAGATACGGAAAATCAATATGTTCTGCCCAGAGGTAAACTATTCGTACTCTTATTCGCCCATACGACATGCAGTTATGGAGGCTTTAAAGTCTTCGCCGTCATCTATTCTGTTCAGTCTTCAGTTTTATACGGGTCATTGAGCGACAACGCAGGCAGAAAAAACTTGCCCATACGACTGGTATGGGCCATATTTTATACCCCATTTAGGGTTTGACCAAAATATTGTTGACATCGTAAAATTTATGGGTGACATTTTGTTGTATCGGTCGAATGCTTTTGAAATACGGAAGGATACAGTAGATAAAAGATGACAAATAGAGGGCATGAAATAAATACTGTGAAGACATTAGAGACCAAACAAACTTTTGTTTAGTTATTAAAAAAAGCGGCCAAGTGCGAGTCGGACTCGCGCACGAAGGGTTCCGTAACATTACCTATAAAAACTGCAAAAAAATCATGTTAGTTGTATGTATGGGAGCCCCACTTTAATATTTATTTTATTCAATAGCACAATTTTATTTATTTACCTTATTTGAGGTTGGTGCCGATTAAGCTAGTTCTCCAAATTGTTTGAGCGCCCATACAACTCTAGAGGACTATTTCAATTGGCGTCAACTATGTATGTATGGGGGAAACCCTTTAATTTTCATCATTTTTTATTTTTATTTTTTTGAATTATTTCTTTATTTGTGCTGTAAGACCTTGTTTTTTGGCAAATTTGCGCGATTCTAGGTCAACGAGAACTACCATATTGGTTTTTGACGCAAATCCTATACGGTACTTCCGGTTGACCTAGAATTGTCAATTTTGGTTAAAAGCAAAGCCTAGGAAAAGTTCCTAAAATAATAAAGTTGAAAATTAGGGTACATTTTGGTTCTTACAAGTTTTCGCGAAAATCAAAATTTGATAATATCTTTTTATCGTGTTGACTCAGGACCTTGATTTTTATACACCTAATAGTGACTGTGATATACCTAGACCTGGTATAAATTTCAACTTGCTAGGTCCACCCGTTCCTGAGAAAATCGGCGGTGACCCACGGTCAGACAGACGGACAGACTGACAGACTGACAGACGGACAAGAGAGTGATCTTATAAGGGTTCCTTTTTTACCTTATGAGGTACGGAACCCTAAAAATATACATTTCCGATCATTGAAACAATAGAACACTGATAAAACCATTAAATATATTTCGACCATCGGATAATGCCGATAATGATGATAAAGTCAGGAAGCAAATTGAGGAGATAAAGGTTTCCGACCCAACGAGCGCGACTAATGATGGCGAAAAGGAGAAAAAGTGCATAAAAGATTCAATAGGCTGAACTTGATTCTACTGACCGTACAATTTCCAACTTTTGCCTTGAGCATCGCCTTGGGGTTTATAGGGCATCTCTCTCGTTTCCTTGCACAAGTAGAACGCGGAGCGAAACGATGAGTTAAAATATTATACTGTTGGAACTATGTGCTATGTCGGAGGCTTTCGGGCGGCCTTAATACACCGACACAAACGTTGGTCACCTGCTCATTGCTCTTATGATCTTGATATAACTACAGGTGTTACTTAGAGTCTAATTAAGAGTGCCATCGTAGTTTAATTAGAAAACCTCTAAGCTCAGATTAGATCTTAATTTTAGTACGGCATGTTCATGAAGATTTTATTAAATGTCAACAAGAACTTGCAATCATAAAAAAATTGCAATTAGAGACAGTCCGTGGAACTCGGTTCCAAACGACTGGTCATTTGTCGCTTACTGCTCATGAATAGGTATTGGGTCCTGAATACAGTCTTGGCCTCATAAGAGACTCATGGAAAAGCGGTTCAGCTAAAAATCAGCGTTGGGTGCTTAACATCCAACATTATGCTGAGCTGAACGCCATTTTGGTACGCAGACACATGAGTCGAACTGTATTATTTGGATTCAATTGTATCTACTGTTATTTATAATTGTTTTATGTGTCATTTTGTGTGTACCAATTATTCTATTCTACTTAAGGTGGCTCAGCGTGCTATGATGAGGGCTATTTATTTGCATGATCGAATCAGAAATGAGGAGATTCGTAGACAAACCAAAATCACTGACAGCGGCAGTGGGCGAGGCACATAGCTCGGAGAACTTACGGCCTTTGGGGCAGAAAGGTTCTCGAGTGGAGACCACGCACTGGAAAGCGCAGCGTAAGACCCCCCCCCCCCCCCCCTAGATGGAAAGACGACCTGATAAAGGTTACTGGGAGCCGTCGTGAGCAGGCCGCATAAGATTTTTACTGGTGGTAGAGCTTTTGTGAACGGGCTCGAGGAAGTGGGCACCACCACCTTACCTATATCTACCGCCAAATAGTAGTACTTGTGCTGCTGTGTTCCGGTTAGATGGTAATGGTATGTTCCTGTAATTACTGGCACATAGGCATAACAGCTAAGTCCTATAGTATGGCAACGTATCCACATAGAGATCAAGACAACATAATACCTTGTTTTGAATTCTATGTGGATATCCATGGGCTGCAGTAGCCACTTAACATCTGGTGGACTGCATGCTCGTTTGCCATATAAGTAGTATAATAAAAAAAAAAGATCGTTCTTTCTGGGAATCTATAGAGGAGGCTTATTTTCAGCAAATGAACTAGCTTTTGCCTCGGAAATCGTACGCGTTACACTCCTAAATGTGTAGATAACCTAGAAATAAAGCTAAACTCGCTGTTGCAACTTGATCCTATGGGACCTGATTTATGGGATAAAAAGTGCCTATGTTCCAGGTTATATTCTACGTACATACTAAATGTCATCGAAATCGGTTCAGCCGTTACGACGTGGTTGAGTAACAAACAAACATCCAAAATTTCGCATTTATATTAATGCGATGAATAATAAAGCAAGCAACGAATGAGAACAATGCGTTTGTACGAAGGCTTAGGTATTTTTTTATTAAATACTTTCACATAAAACAGAATAGTGCTAAGAGGATTTAATGCTAATAGCATTATCTACCAGTCATCCTGGCTTTGGGCGTATAGTAAAGATATTTCAAGCTGAAATTGTGGACCTCTCCACCGCTTCTGCTTGAAGTTTACTAACAGTTGGACGTTTTAAAATGACCCTTATGATTACAATTAATCAATATTGTTGGATTTAACGCAATGAAGTAACGGAGCGCGCAATTTAGTTGTGAAAGTATCTTAAGACTAAAACATTTTTTCTTATTTTCGGGCCTGACCTGACTCGTACGAACATTCATGTTATCAAAGAATTATACTATCACTTTCATAATGACATAATGGAATTATCATAATAGAGAGTAACGTAACAGTAAACTCCGATGCTAATTTCAGAATTGCTCACTCAAATATTCAGAATCTAATTATGAATATGGAGAATGAGCGTTTATGATTACGTGATAATTGGAATAACAACGTCAAATAACAGAATTGAAATAACAGATATACCTAGATAACAATATTTAAATACTATCTGTTACTACTACTATCATTATTTTTACTACTACCAGTCAATGCAGCACTTGCTAATGTGCCCTTTGTGTCCGAACACCTGCACAATGGAGGACCTAATAACCGCCTCACCTAATACTATTGTTGTGGCCAAACACCTGTCCAACATAGTATAAATAAAAACGTACAACTCTTGACACGCTAAGAAGAAGAAGAATACTATCTGTCGTAAAAAGATTACTTATGAAGGTAGATGTACTTCTAAGATCCTTCTGAAATGAATATAAACAGTAGGAAATTTTGTAACAGGAAGTCTAGGAACCTCCACCTAAACCGCTACTGCAACAACATCCACGGAGATCCTGAAAAGCTGGTGCCATCAATCCAAAGAAAGGGGGGGGGTAATGCACAATACATCCCTATGCGGAACCTCAGTGCAGATCTCATTCCCTCCACCCTATATAGAAGTCTATGAATTTCACGCAATTAATATTTGAAAATCACTGGATTTTTCACTATAATTTTAAATCATAAAATCACTATCTTAATAATTTTGTCGACATAACCCCGCTTATATTAATATATTATTTATTGGTTGTTGAGGAAATCAATAAATCAAGGTAGAACTTATAAATTACGTATACTTGACTGATTAAAGAAAGATGAATGGTTTAAAACTTTCAACTAAAATATCTATAAAATATATGCCCGATAATAATCGAATGGATATTCTAGATAGGTATTTGTTGACGTGGCTTATATCAGTTGCAAATGTTGCAATGGACAAGACTCGCAGAACAATAAATAAACACAATCTATATATACCTACGAACTAACATATTAAACTGAGTTTGTTTGCTACGCTATCACGCCTTAACTATGAACTCGATTGACATGAAATGTTGCATAAATGATGTTATTATTCATTATATTCATATTCATATTACAAGTCTACTCGACTAGTGTAGCTCCTGTTTGAAATTATGATGTTTAGACAAGCCATTATTTAAAAAAAACATTACAAATCTTTGTAAATTATATTATTTAAAATTGTTACTATGTGCTTGAAATGAATAAATGAAATTATAAATTAGTATTATTGGTTCACACAAAAAACATAAGAGTACAGAAATTTCCAAAAATCTATTGGATGAAATGGGGGTTGCAAGTTTGTATCAGTCTTTCTTTTAGAGCCAATCTATATTTTGTTACTGTTAATTATACCGACCTCAGCAAAATGATATTTGACGCGAGGCCGCCGGAAAAAGTTAGTGACGTAATAAAATAAAAAACCGGCCAAGTGCGAGTCGGACTCGCGCACGAAGGGTTCCGTACTATTATCTATAAAAAAGGCAAAAAATCACGTTTGTTGTATGGGAGCCCCGCCGTAAATATAAATTTTATTTTAATTTAATTATTTATTTTTAAAGTGAATAATATAACCCAATATTCTGTGAATATTTCAAGCGTTTACCTGTTGCCGTTATTAATATCGAGCAAAATCTAGCAAAAAATCACGTTTGTTGTATGGGAGCCCCCCTTAAATATTTGTTTATTTTATTTTATTATTTATTTTTAAAGTCAACATATAACTAAATAATCTGTGAATATTTTAAGCGTCTACCTATTGCCGTTATTAATATCAAGCAAAATAATCACGTTTGTTGTATGGGAACCCCCCTTAAATATTTATTTGATTCCGTTTTTAGTATTTATTGTTATAGCGGCAACAGAAATACATCGTCTGTGAAATATCAACCGTCTAACTATCACGGTCCATGAGATACAACCTGGTGACAGACGGACAGACAGACAGACAGAGGAGTCTTAGTAATAGGGCGACCCTATTGTTATCCTCCCTTTGTTCCGTGTCCGTTTGACCCTTTGGGTACGGAACCTAAAAAAGGCATATAGTCATATACCTAGCAGTGGTATATACTAGATAAAATGATGATGATAATAAGCCAATCACATGCCTGGTTGTCTCAGTAGAGGCGCGCTCATGCTCCAATATTGCCTTGTTCTATAAATTTAACTTTTTGAATCCCTGTCTGGTCTGAAATAAGCGTTTTTTATTCATTTATTAGTAATAAACGGAACTCTAGTCCAGGAGATCATATCATGGCAATCACATTTCATACATATTTCCTGGTATCATCGCCTTGACCTAATTATGTTTTCGGTAACCTCCCGTAGTCTCCTCAAAATAACTTAACATCAGATATAGATCAGCGTTGCCAGACGTCCCGATTTGTAAATCAAAATTGAATGTCCCGCGCGGGACAGGCGCAGTCCCGCTTTTCGGGAATAATGGTTGTATTACATTGTAGCCGCACGGATGCGGCACGGCAACGACACAGCTGCACCACAGCACCGCCTCAAATTTCGGCTACCGCTCGCCGTCCGCGAGGTGCCAGCTCGTTGGCAGCGCGTCGTCCGCGAGGTGCCAGCTCGTTGGCAGCGCGCCGATCGTGAGGTGCCAGCTCGCTGGCAGCGAGCCATCCGCAAAGTGTGTAGCTTACAATCACCGCGAACACGTATTCGTGAATGAACACGCCTAGGACACGGCTCGCAGTCGGCGCCCTGTACGCACGCGGTCTCCTCGCTTACAGCGCGCGGTCTCCTCGCTTACAGCGTGCGGTCTCCTCGCTTACAGCGCGCGGGCTCCGCGACTAGTCGTATGGTAGCTGTAAGCGCGCTGCCTGCCCGCCGGCGGCTTTTTATATTGACATTACGAAATATATTATACGACACTGGTTTTAATGCTCTAATTTGAATGACAAGTAAATTGCTGGGTTGGAGCCGTGCTGGATCCGTGCCGTTATAATGTAATACAACCTTAACTCGACCGTGACTGCAGCGTGCTGAGGAACCGCGGCCGGGTGACACAGACAAGTGTAGACTGGAGAGCTATCCTGTGCAGAGTTCTTCAATTTTATGAAAGAGAAAAAGGAAACTTTAAAAAAGTTAAATCTTCACAGAAATATCATGAATAAGTACTTATAAATAAAAATTAAAAAAATAAATAAATTATTCTCTTATTGTAATTTACAATTGTAACGCTCACTTCAGAGACTATTGTTTGAAACATCACATTTTTCTAATACATAAATCTTTTTTATTTGATTTTGTTTTTATTTTTATTCAGAATACGAAGAAGACTGAACTACCTAACGATAAGGTAAACCTGATTTAAAATATCATTTTTTAATTAAAATACATTTTCTATGGCTATTTTTGCTATCTAATATCACATAAACATAATTTAAAACTTAAATAAAAAGATCTAAAAACTAAAAACTTCTGATTTATAGGGTTTTTGTACTATGCCCCGCTTTCGATGAAAGAATCCCGCTTTGTTTCACTCAAAAAGTTTCAAAAGCCCGACTTGACAAAAAAAATCTGACAACGCTGTTATAGATATTGATGCTTTGATGTTACATATAGTCAGGTCATAAATTCTGTCACATGTTTAATATAAAATAATTGAAACAAGTTTATTCATTATGTAACCATTTATATACCAAAATGAACTTAGCAAAACATAGATTCTTATGACACTAAAGTTTATTCAAAATGACCTCCGTGATTTTGAATACAGGCCTTCAATCTGCGCGTCCAGTCGTCTATCGCAGCACGAACGAGGTCCATGTCAATATCGGCGGCTGCCTTAATCAAGGATGTCTTGAGTGACTCCAAATTGGGATGAGGCTTTGAGCACGCCTTTTCCTCCAAGTGTTGCCATATCTTGTAATCTAACGGATTCAAATCTGGACTGAAGGAGGGCCAGTCTTCGTGCCGGATGAAGTCGATTTCACGCGCCGCCAGCCAGTCTTGTGTGCTCTTCGCTCTATGAGCTGGCGCCGAATCTTGTTGGAATACCCAGTGCCTGTTATTGAACATGGTATGAGAAACAGGTTCCACAAGGTTCGTCAGGACTGTATTTTGATACACAACTGCATTCGTTTTTACACCTTTCTCACAAAAATGTACCTCTGTTAAGCCCCAATAAGAAACTCCCAACCATACCATGAGCGAGGATGGAAAATGACCTCGTTGGACACGCGGAATACGGTTGCTCGCTTCTTCACTACTGTGTGCGTACACTTTATCATTTTGTTTGTTGTAGCTCTCTTCTACGGTAAAAATTTTTTCACCCGAAAAAAGAATTTCGCGATATTTTTTTCCCGCGTACCGCTTCAACAAAGCGCGTCATCTCTTCAGTCTCAGGTCCACTAGACGAGCATTCATACGATGTCCTGTTTTTCTTCGATATGCCCGAAGCCCTAAGTCTTCATTTAACACCCTTTTCACAGTGGCTTTGCTTAACCCCACCTGAAGGGCCAACAGTTTCTGCTTACGTTTGGGATTTCTTTGAATTCGCGCCTTCACAGCTTTTATCACTGCTGGAATCCTAACAGACCGAGGGCGACCACTTCTTGACCTGTCATCTACCCTAGAGTCTTCATTGTATCGTTTGATGGTGCGATAAACGAATCTTTTGGTTATATTCAAACTTTTCAGTATGTCAAAAATTTGAATTGGCGCGTAACCGCAACGATGCAACGCAATAACTGCAACACGGTCTTCTTTAAGCGTCCACTCCATATTTAAAAATAAGTAAAATTCTAAAAAGTAAACATTTTTATTTTTATGAACAATTCGAAATTCGAATTCTATAAACTTTTTTGTGGCCAGCATTCTAAAAGAAAAGTTTTTACTGTGTGACAATACTTATGACCTGACTAGGTATATAAAGGAAAACGTAAGCGAATAACGTGATACGAACTAACATAATAATTAACCACTTAGTAACTAACATATTAATCCCGGATGCACCCAATGAAACAAACACATGTTTTGCGGTTTCATGGCTGTTCTCATAATTGCGCACATTGTTCCAATTAATTATCGGTAGTAAACACCTAAACACCAACGTGGTTGCGAAACAAGTAGGTAAAGGTCAGATGCCAAAGAAAAAATTAGGCTAAAATAGAATATAATATTATATCTATCTGTGGTATATTATGGTAGAACATTTTGCAGTGAACAAGAATCTAGCAACAGTCGCATTAAACAGTATCAAAGAAATGGTGTTTCAGAAAACGACTTTGAATTTTTACATGTATTTCATGTAGGATTAGCAGTACATTAGTTATCAATATAGACAAAGAAACAAAATACACTCATGCTTACGTTAGACGATCGGATATTTTCGTAATAGCAAAGATCACGATAATAGGACGATAAGACCTTCGTATAATGTAAGAAGATACGTTTACCTAAAACGAATATTCTTATCCATATTTTGAATATTTTATCAATATTGGAATGTTTATCAGTTTATGTAAATTGACTTTTACTTCGATATATTAGCGAGTCACCGCAAAATGCTCCCGACTTTATTTTTGAATTCACAGTCGATTTAACTTAGACTGAAAGCGATCAATGAGTAAATTTGTTACTCAGCTACTATGAACCAAATGGGTTGGGAAGCGTGTAACGGTTTTGTTACTTCAAAACAAATTTTGTTTTAAGTGACACGTTTTGAGCTAAACAAACTTGGGGTTGGGAGTCTTGTTGGTTTCGTGAAACTTTGGTGTTCATAGAATTAGCTGAATAAGGGAAACTTGTTGAAGTTGGCCGTAATAAACACAATTTTCTTGTCCGAAAGTAAACAAAAAGAAAATGTAATGATGTTTGGCCAAAATAAACAGTTGTTACAAAGCCGAAATACATTGCTGTGATTAAGTTCAACCAACAACAGATGGTTATATGATCTGAAAACATGATGAAACATTGTTTCTAGGATCACCTTCGCAATAAAATTAGGCTTGAAGAAAATATAAGCAAATAACTACATAGTACATATTTACTTATCATGATAAATTAAATATTAATTGTTATCTCGGAACAGATTTGAAACACTCGATTGGGATACTTCAAAAGGCAAGATCTCTGAAAAAATATCTAATGGAAAAAGTTAATACAACTGTCTTTTTTATGTTACCTGTTGATGGAGCAAGCAAAAATGGCCCACCTGATGTTAAGTGGAAACCATCGCCTGTAACAAAGTAGGTATTGCCTCAGGTCACGCACCTTAGACACGTGCCCTACGATGCACTGCTTTGAGGCATACAAGTGTAAAGCCTCATGTGCCGGCATTTCACCGGCAACCATACCCTTCAAACCGAAACACAGCAATGCTGCTTGGCGGCAGAAATGCGTATGAATACGTGTGAAAGGGCTAGCCCTTTCATAAGGAACTCTACTACTCTATATCTTTCGACAGAATTTAAACAAGCAACCAAGTCATCGAAGAAGGTGTTAACAAACATTCAACGCTCATAAATTGTCCTTTATTCTTTAGTGTAAACAAGAAAATACATTATAAAGTACAGAAATAGAGGACATGTACAAAGGTGAGCTTAACCCTATAAAGAGTTTTCTTCCAGCAAACCTTTGAGGCTAGAGAGAGAGATGATTTTAAAGGTAGGTGCGTGTACAAGAATCATAAATATGTACATATACATATATATCTTAAACAAATAAAACGAAATATACCAAAAGAAAGTAATAAAATGAATGAATATAATAAATAAAATAAATAGACTAATATATACAAAAATAAATATATACCTACAATAAAATAAAATTACCCCTCGAGATTGTCCCTCGACACCTCATAACTGGCGCCCAACGCGGGACACACCTAAAGCAATTTTCCATTTAGTACTTTCTACGTGAAACAACGAACACCCCCAACATCATTACATTAAAGATCAACCTCCTTTGTTTCCGTTTCAATGTCCGTGATTACTTTCAGCTTCCAGACCAAAATAAACTGTTTAGTGATGAGCATAAGATTGTTTGTTGCGGGCGCTCGGTTAGGTTTAATAGAAAAGACCCTAATGTCTAAGTACACGGGATGCGAGGGCCGTGAAAAACGTAACAGAGGGTAGGCTGTCGCGACAGTCTGGAGTACAGAACTAGTGCCTTTTGTTTAGCGAGAACAAAACGTAAGTACAATTTACGAACTAGATAACTTTGATAAGTATTTATCTGTTAGTTCTTATGGAGTCGAGGTCGTGCGAACCATAGCGAAAACAATATCATCTACACATAACTTTCACTTACACAATTCATTCTATACTTCAAAATTAGACGATCAACTTGTGATAAATATGAATACAATGAATTTTAAAGAATATAAATTGATCGCGTCAGTAATTTTAAACCTTATGCACACATGATACGGCTTATTTTATATCGAGAGCAGATTTGGAGTGACTGCCTTGGTCACCGGTCGTGCGTGCCCAATAGTAAACTTTTGAAGTCCGTAATAAATAAGAGTTGTTTCTATTCGATTTTATGTAGAAACTTAGGGAGGCTTAACGCGCCCCTAATTTAGTTAGCAAGTTACTTTGTTTTTACGCGTTCTCTTCAATTTAGCAGGCAATTTACCATGCCTTATTATGTGGAAGAAATATACAAAGAACCGTAGGACAAACTTATATGAGCTTCCACGGAAGTTATCGTAATTTGCTAGTGACTAGGGCCTTGTGTGAAGCGCTCGTGATGTAAGCTTGGGGATCAGCTAGGATAACGTTCCACGTGGTCTCTACTTGTAATTTTTCAACTGTGCAGTGGTCCAGACGGCAATCGCACTCTGTCCCGACTCTTAGTCATTAAACTATATCGGACCTTAAAACATCATCACTAGGTTAGTTCAGTAGCACATATGCTCTTACTTTTTAATGGCTAAACCCCTGGTTTCGGTCGCAATGATGGCCTTTTCGATAAGTTTCAAGTTATTTTTACATAACTCCTACCAATAGCCATAAGACCGCCACTTGTATTTCCGCGTGCCTAGTTATTTAATTATTATTTTGCTTTGTTAATTTTAATGTGATGTAGAATAGTGTGTTATCTATCATTATTTATAAATACGGCATGTTACGACCGACAATGTTTCGGTTAAATTCGTGAACCTTCATCAGGGTGAGTGCGATCTGTTCTGCACCGCGGACCCTTAATGGTTTTATAAATATACGAGCAGAGCAAAAGAGATAAACATCCCTAAAATATTACATGCCAAAATATCATGTCGTCCTTTTCAAAACCTTGCTTTACAGACAAAAACACGGCATCATAAAACTCGACTGACTGCTTACCATCGCGTTCGTGTCTACCCGAAATCCACACCCTAAAGCTATTGCGAACCCCCGACCAAACATTACGCTGTTACAGGAAGAGTGAAGTCACAGGACGAAAAAAATACAAATATACTCCAGCCAGAGTGAACAGGTTTTTACTAGGCAAAGTGCTCTGTCTTCGACCACACCATCACTTACCACCAGGTGAGGTAGTGCTCAAGCGGTTGACTATCAACAGTAAAAATAAATAAAAAACATTTGAACTCATGCTGCTAATCGCAGTAGGTAGATTTTCCTTTTTATTAGGGTTCCGTACCTAAAGGGTAAAACGGGACCCTATTACTAAGACTCCGCTGTCTGTCTGTCCGTCTATCACCAGGCTGTATCTCATGAACCGTGATAGTAAGACAGTTGAAATTTTCCCAGATGATGTATTTCGGTTGCAGCTAGAACAACAAATACTAAAAACAGAATAAAATAAATATTTAAAGGGGCTCCCATACAACAAACGTAATTTTTTTTTGCTCGTTTTTGCTCGATATCGATAACGGCAAAAGGTAGACGCTTAAAATATTCACAGAATATTTAGATATATATTCACTTTAAAAATAAATCATTATAAGTTAAAATAAAACAAATATTCACGTGGGGCTCCCAAACAACAGAAATGATTTTTTTTGCCTTTTTTATAATTAATGGTACTGAACCCTTCGTGCGCTAGTCCGACTCGCATTTGGCCGGTTTATTAATTCAACAACATGATATAAGACTGCAGATCCTGAACGGAATTGCCGTCCATTCTATTCTCCCAGCGCCAAATAACTCATTCTTGGTGGTAACTTTCAATTCAGACTCGGTCAGTAACGTCATTTGATTTGGACAGTACAGTGCCATCAACTTATCTGTTCAGGTGGACAAAATTGGGATTAATTCCGGCAAGTAAAAATTATGATAAGAACGCGACTGTTCAGTAGGCACTAGCGACGCTGTCAACCGAATAGATAAGATGTACGTCATGACTTTTACAGGTCAGCCTTCACGGAGCAATGGCAAATATCCGACCTCTGGATTCAACCAACCGCATTATAAACTCTTTAAATCTTAGAGTCGACATCAATATTAATACGTAAAAAGAACATTTTATGAATTACGGTCGGATAGTTCTTATAAAAGCCCGGATAAAAGGCCAGAGTCAATATGATATGGTTTTATAGGTATACCTACTAGCTGAGCCGCCGAACTTCGTACCGCCTGGACATATATAGAGATATGACGAGTGTTGCCAACATACGTCGCCCCGGTAGAATTGTCAATCGGCCATCATTATCATCATTTTTTGTGTATGAGAATATTATTTTCTTCATAATTTCATTTTGCGTGTATTTTTCCGATATTTTAATAGTTATTCTGATATTCGGGGCGGAGACAAATCCAGCAAATCAAAGATCATCAAAATCGGTCCAGCCGTTCTTGAGTTATAAATGGTACTGTAGGTAGGTAACTATCCTGACTTTGCTTTGTATATAGATGAGGTCTAGGCATCCTGAACCAATCTTTTTTTGGTTGGTTTGCTCTCTAGCATTACATGTCCCGTAACTAAATAATGGAGTAGGCTTCAAGGCCCTCTGTCTGGCCAGGGGGCAATTTGTCAAGCGCCCGACCTACCCTCACATCCCCTCGTATAAAAAGCATTTGAATAATCGAAACGATGACGTAGACCCTGATATTGCCAATAGAACAGGTGCAGGGCAATTTGGGAAATGGAAGTTTACGACCAAGGATATTTTCTGCCGCTAATTAGAAAATTTTGGAGGTTTTGTAAATTCTAGTTTTAGTGGAATGTAGGTAAGGGTAGCCATTACGCTAAATATCTATCTTAGGCAGCCTGAAAATACTGATTCACTGGTCGGAAACGGTAAGTTTATCTCTCAAAACTCTAAGTTTATCTATTGAAGATGACATAAGTATTGAATAAAAAGCGCAGCCGCTGTAGCTGTGTCTGGAACAGGATTATCGATACCATCTTCTCAGCTTAGTCATCCTAGGCGTGATGTCATAACAAGGAATACAAAACTTTAAAAGATTATTAAGACTGAAATGTTCGTGCTATTCTACCAGACAGATACTCTCTCATGCATAATTCTTCTAAAATTATTTACTCTGATTTCAATATCACCCTTAAATTTACTTCGACTGTTATTTTTATTTTAATTTATTTTGGAACAACAAACAGTTACACTATAAAGGTTATACTTGAAAAAACATAGCTTGATCTCTGCGACATTTGTTAAACTGACATTCTTAGGGTTGTTATGATACAGAAAAAATTATCGATAGTAATTATCGATAGAAGCTTGGCAGTAAGACCAATTGTTGGACTTTTGAGGGCTCCAACAACCCGTAACGACTGGCATTAGATATTCGTATGGCAGCCGGGACCGACGGCTTAACGTGCTTTCCGAGGCACGACCAGACCAGTGCAAAAACCCATATTCATGCATACAAATATTTGCACTGAGCGAGGATCGAACCCGCGACCTCCTGCGCAGCAGTCGTGTTCACTACCGCTTCGCCACGAAGGCTGTCTGCCATAATTATATGTATATTGGATTATATTATGATTTGGGTAATAAAATGAAACGAATATTTTAATACATACATTTATTTATTCCAAAGGAGTACACCCCAAATCAATATCCGAATCACTTTCAGAATCGCTAGAGCAATCTTGTAAATTTATTATGAACTCTTGTTTGCAAATATTATCAAATCGAACGTCCCGCTCCCAATCTTCTTCCATTAATTTTCTGCATTTGGTAACTACCTTTTTCCAATCTTCTATAGATACATTTTCAACCGCAGTGTTTAGTAACTGCAACATTTTATTTGCCGTGAAAGGCGGTGTTGTGTTATGTCTAGCAGCGTAACCTTGAAAGAAAAACATATTTTAATATCATAAATTATACAGGAGTTAATACATAAAAAATCTGTCTAACTGAAATTCGAGCAAACAAACCTTTTACTTGGGCCCAGATAAGCTCGATCGGATTATACTGGCAGTGATATGGAGGCAGTCTTATGACGTTATGACCCTTTTCTTGGGCTATGTCATCTAAGACATACGTTGGTGTGCTGGGTTTGTGCAGACCAACGTGTCTCAATAATTCGTTTTTAAGCATTGTTTCATTGGCCTCTATTCCTTTTTCTTGAAGCCATGCAATTATTTCTAATTGTGTAATGTGCTTTTGGACCGAGTGATATGGGGCGTTATGCATAATTATATAATGTGGCTCCTTCAAATTATCTAATAATTTTAAAAACCACTTTACATTTTTCAAAATTCATTTCTTCATGGTATTCGTAGATTTGAATGCCAATAGGCAATTAGGCACAAAACCAGATGACGTCCCAGCATTAGTTATTATTAATCTTTGACCTTTGCCTTCGGGTACTTTGGTGGTCGATTGTGCCGTATCATCGGTCCAAGCTTTGGATACGGTATGATTGACGTTTAGCCATGTCTCGTCTAGAAAGACAACTTAGTCCCAATTTGTAATTTTTTTGACTTTCCTGAGAAAATTCACTCGAGCAAGAGCAATGTTGGTTCGTTCCATTATAATTTTTCTTTTGTCACTTTTTTGTAGGAAAATCCAATATTTTTCAAAATCTTCGATAGTGACGGCAAGCTTCCTTTAAACAAGTCTGCGTCTTTTGGGGACGCCGCCGTTTTTTTTAATATAGGTAATTCGCCCCGTGTATAATAACCATATACATGGTTGCGAATCGCAGCGGCGTCAAAGTCGTCAATTTTTGTGACAGGAGCAGCCTTTCTTCTTTTTTTATTTGGCGTTGAAAGCTTTTTTACCTCGTCTTCAGTCAATACTGCGGTTGAAGATTCGCAATATTTTTCTTTACAGATGCGAATTACTGTCGCACGTCTAATGCCAAGAGCATCTGCAACTCTGTCACAAACTTTTGCCATGGGTAATAGCGGTCCACCATTTTGGTTTTCTCGCTCAAAATATTCACGCAAGCGAATCACAAACTCACGACTTTGACTGTTCAAAACAGTTTTCTTCGTTCACTTTGGCATTATGCCAACAAACAATGAAAACAAACAATAAAAACAAACAACAATAACAACAAAGAAACTAACAATAATAAATAAACTTAACAAATTAACAGCAATAGTAACAAAAACAAAGTGATGAGAACGGAAAACACGTGGCGTATGCAAGGCGTTAGCACTCGTACTGAGGAGAATGGGTCATGTCAAACAAGATGGCGGCGCGTTTGCGCCATCTTGCGGAAGAAGACACGCCGCGGCCAAACTTCTCTCGAACCCCAAAGTTGTCGGAAGGAATGTTACGAGTAGGTTAGAATTTAGATTTTATTTACGCACTATTGTAAATAATGTTATTTTTTCAAATATTCAATAATTTTATGTTTTTAAATTAAATGATAAATTAATTTTGAATTAAGTTTTATACAAAATATCGATGGTTTATAGTCTGTGGTCACGATGATTCATCGCTCATCACTATAATTAGCTCAGCATGCCCATAAAGTATGACATTGACTGACTGGTACGTTTGTCCGTACTGTTAAATTCAGAACTTCATAGGCGCGATTTTACTGACAGCTGTCCCAGAGATCAAGCTATGTTTTTTTAGTATAGGTAAGATACATTATTCATGTGATAGAAGTATTAATAATGTAACCCACTACGTTATCCACGTATTGTTAAGGCAGTAGATGCAACTAGAGGGCCAGAAGGGCCTTATATCTATTTATGACAAAACTATAATTATATAAGTAAATATAGGCAAAAGGAAAAGCACAGAACGGAATTACGCTAAGACAGAAGCGTGTTTTGAAAGTATTATGGACACTAAGACCTTAAATTGATAAGTTGAGCATGCAAATATATCTACCGCCTCGAATGACTTATTGTAAGACTCAACCATACGTCGGATGGACGCGCAGCTTACGTTGTATTTAATTCCCAATTATTCATATTAAGGTTGAGGAGAACCTGGCCACGACCACTGCATTCACGGTAGCCTTATTAAGATCGTCCCTTGTGCAGGTCGTAGGGCACAAAGGACAGTTAAGCAGGTGGGGCATAGTCTGGCTGGGGTGCCCACAATCACAGCTGGTTAGAGAAGGCTCGTAGTCTAATAGTAAGGAGCTTTGATGAAATACACTCGTAAGGGAGGTATGAATTATTGATCGAGCGAAGCGAGACCTCTAAATCAACTTGGGAAAATCATCGTTTTATGTATGTATGTTTGTTTGTCCGAGGATAAATTTCGAAGCGTTGATCCGGTCATCGTGAAAATAGGTAAGTAGTGCTCGCACAATTTTGGTGTGACTAAATAAGCAAAAAATGTAGGGGGTTGTTGAGATATTGAGGTTCAAGAGAGGTAAAAAAATGAAAATTACACTATTAGGTCAAGTGGGACGTCAAATGAAAGGTATTCATTAGTACATTTTGATTACGTTTTTATTTTTAGTTAAGTCTTTGTAGTTTCTGAGTTATTAGCCATAATAAAAACTTAACTTTGACAAAATTCACAGGGTACACCAATGACCCCACAGAGCTGAAATTTGGTATGCGTGTAGCTTTAGTGACACAAATATAGAGAAAAGTTTGGGAACCAGAATAACTGCAATTTTTACCCCTAAAAAAGTAACTAGTTACCATGAAATCTATCGTTACCTGTAATTTGAATGAAACTGTAGGTCAAGTGTGTTGGTTATGCATTTCGTGGCACTATTTGGATTTTCAAAGATTACAAATAATATTTTTTATGGGAGGCCCAGTTTGGGGCGAACCACTAGTTATTATGAGTTGTTTCACTCTAACATTTACATAAAGGTATGTTTCTTGCATGCCCAAAACAATCACAATATACCGATTTAACATGGCGACATAAATCACAATTATTGTAATTTGTACGACGAAATCGCTATGACATTATAATGTCGTTTACAACATTAACTATTCCTTGCTTCGTTATTTTACCAACGTTTTTAGCGAACTCATTAACTCCACCAAAGCGATTACAAACATTTAGGTTAATCTAGGTTTTCCCTCACCAAGTTAGGAGTTAATAAGCACTTGATAAATATTTCATACAAGTTCCTACTTCAAGCTGTAACCAAATAAACGAACATGCAAATGGATTTTACTGTTTGGGCATATTTGTTTAACTAGTAGCTAAGCCTTCAACTATCTACAAAAAAATTGCATTCTCAAAAGTAGAAATTCCAAAATTATAGCCATATTCACCAGAGGATAGGTAAATATTAAATACTAGCTGACCAATCCGCAGCTTCGCACACGTAGTTTTTCAATAAAAACATTACCCTCCTTCTGCGCAGTTGAGTAAAAAGTAGCCTATGTCACCCGGGGATAGTGTAGCTTTCCAACAGTGAAAGAATTTTTTAAATCGCTCCTGTAGTTTCGGAGCCTATTCAATACAAACAAACAAACAAATCTTTCCTCTTTATGTATAGATAAGTTTAGGCACAATTCCCCTCCCAGAAGCGCAAAAACAGCTCCAAAAACGATAATATTCTTATATTATAGAGACACAACCATTACCTCACAGAACCTCACGATATACCAGGCCATAAGGAAACAATCGATCATGCAAGCTGCTAAATAAAACTGCGAAACGTGTTGAATGACTGATACCACGCCATCGCTTCGGGAACAATAGCTTTTTAGTTACGCCTTGAAAGTTTGAAAAGCCGATGTTGGAAACAATGGTGCTTTGCCTTGTTCTGTTAGGGCTTAAGGTTTTCTACGTCAGAAACATGAGGACCATCGGGAGATAATGCCAGGAAAATCTTTGATTTGACTTCTACTTTCAATATGTAGGTACTGCTATAATTTTGTATGAGATGTGACATCATCTTGTTTTAGAGTTGTGTGATTCATTAGAGAACTAGGGCTCAGAGCGGCAGCCGTGGTTGTTGAGCAGAGTTATACTGAATTTTAAGGAAACACACATATTTGTCACAAAACAACCAAGTAGGTTGTAAGAAATGTATGGAAACTCAAACAATCAATACAAGTTTTTATTTTTAGCAAATCAATATAAAATCCCAGGTAGAAATAACAAATTTTGAAGAGCTAGTATAGAGTTAAGATTTACATCAGTAGGATTATCCTAATTACTTAAATCTAATCTTAGAGTTAAACAGACATTTAAGTTATAAATAAATATAAACTAGTGATTCGCCCCAAACTGAGATCTCGCGAGTCTCCCATAAAAACAAAAAATGTTAGGTATTTGTAATCTTTGACTATCAAAATAGTGCCACGAAATGCATAACCAACTAACTTTACTTACAGTTTCATTTAAATTACAGGTAATGGGAGTTCATGTTATTTGGTTATTTTTTTTGGGGTAGAAATTGCAGTTATCCTGGATTTCAGACGTTTCCCTATATTTGTGTCACTAAAGCTATGCGCATACCAAAATTCAGCACTGTGGGGTCACGTGTGTACCCTGTGAATTTTGTCAAAGTTCAGTTTTTATTATGGCTAATAACTCAAAAACTATAAGGACTTTACTAAAAATAAAAACGGAGTCTTAATGTACTAATGAATACCTTACATTTGACGTCCCATTTGACCTAATAGTCTCATTTTATTTTATTTTATTACCCTCTTGAACCCCAATAGGTATCTCAACAACCCCCTAACATTTTTAGCTCATTTATTCATACCAAAATTGTGCCATCACTATGTATCAAAAAAGAATTCCAAAAGGGGATAGTGGAAGGGGGAAAGGGGGGGAAGTTTGCTGTAACGTTATATATGGACGGATTTCAGTTTTTTATTTTTTTCGGTAAATCTTATACCTTTACCAATCAGACTAATACGCAGTCCTCTCCGCCTTCACAAGACAAACCCATAGACACCAGATTAGACCTCCTAACAATAATCTTACCTCTATCGAGAGAGACCTGTAATTGGCTGTATAATCTTATTACTAACTATTTAAGACACTTTGTATTATTAAAGCTGTTGGTCTTTTCAATAAATAAAAAAAATAAGGAAGCCTATTGGAAAATTCAAGCATCTGAAATTCGATTTAAAATTGGACTTTCTTCGTTAATTTTGTTGCGCAAATTACTTCTTGGACTTGAGACACGATGTCTACTGTTCTAACAGAACCACTAGTATGATATTTTTACACAGATTGTTTTAATAATAATGTAAATAGATTATTATAAAATATATGAATTAATTTGCTGGTGAGAATCATGATACGGTTTCTTTTGATACCCACACTAGATCATAATCTGTATCGTGAGTAGCTATACGAACTAGATATAGAGTTATGAGCCTCAGTCGGCTGCTTCGTTCACTAAGGTGTTTGAACATTTATAAATCTCATTATGACGATGATGACCAAGAGATGACCTAAGTCAAGAATTGATTGGTAATATGTATTTTGATTCGTGACTCGAGAACGATAGAGTCCAAGGTCAAAACGGTTACGTACGACGTAAAAATACGAGATGACTGGGCAAGTCCATTTACAGCTTTTGAAAATTATCCCGAACTTTCGCCTGCCCGAACATAATAGCATTTCGAGCGGTCTTAACTGAACTGTAAACAAGATATGGATATTTGTTTTAAAGATAAAACAATCATCGCACTAATATTATAAATGGGAAAGTTTGAGTGTTTGCTTATTTGTTTGTTACTCAATCACGTCGTAACGGCTGAACCAATTTCGATGAAATTTAGTACGTACGTAGATTATAACCTGGATTAACACATAGGCTACTTTTTATCCCACTAATAAGGTTCCTTGGGATAAAAATGGGGTGTCAAAGTTTCTATTAAATTAATGTGATATGTTGTGATAAATTAATACCTATACACATTTAGTAGTATGACGCATACGAAGTCGCCGGCAACAGCTTGTTAAAGTATATTTTAAAGAATACTCGACCACTCTGGGAGCGACATGGAGTCTCATACATAAGTCACAGAATACACGGTTAGGGGTGGGTTTATGTGTACCGAGGAATCGGACATAAACAGAACATATTTCTGAAGTTCGTGTGATAATATCAACGTTTTCTGTGTTCAATGTTCCATTATGCGTAATGGGTAGGAGGGTAGTGTTTCCAAAGTGTTTCTGTGTTATTGAAAATATTCATTGTTATTCTTCAATTCACTTGTTTTTATTACTCAACGTCAGGTCAGACCTGCAGGGCTATTTTAAAATGTCGGAAATTATGTAGCTAGGCAGTTTTTCTCATATTCTATTTCGAACGCAATTTTGTAAACTATCAAAATTTGAATCCGCGTCGAAAAGGTAGTATCCGAGTTTTATGGTCAATCCGAAATAGTTTTAAATGGCGTTTTTGATTAGAAATCGAATCCGATAAAAAAAGTCGAACCGATCCGACAGCTTTGTGACGTTTTAAAATAGTCCTGCAGGTTGAGAGGAATCCGAAAGAAGTTTCTTCAAGGCGCTATACTTTAACATGGGTTAATGTGGTAGTTAACAGTTGAAGCGCCCATCTCGCCCATCACCAGAATCAAGACATTGACATCTAACTATAATCGAATTACTCTCTGAGGAAATCACCCGCCCGGTGGCCGAATGGTATTGTCAACAGATCCATGGACAAGATACGCGGGGGACTAAAGAAAATAGCGTAGTGAATGCAGACGGGCTAAACAATGATAATGTGGACTAATACAGTGCACGACCTCCGTGGTGCAGTGGACGAATAGCTGGCTGAGACGCACGAGGTAGCGGGTTCGATTCCCGCCGCAGAACAAATGTTTGCATGATCTACAGATATTATAAGTATGTATTTACAAAAAAAAATTATATAAGTATTCTATCAGTTATCTGGTTCCCATACTACAAGCTCTGCTTAGTTTGGGGCTAGATAGCGCTGTGTGAAATTTCTAGCAATATTTATATATTATTCATTTAATAGGGAACGACTCTGTCCTTAATCACAATCAGTAATCTGTGTTCATTAGTCAATGAATGAAGTTATAAATCCATTTTCTTAGACATAGCGGCATATTTAGAAAACCTTCAAGCATAGTAAATATCAGAAAATTCTAGCCTGCTCTAATTTCATAAGAACACTATCTTGTATAATGTATATCTTGTATATGCTTATCTTGTAGTAAATCTTAATAGTCGCGTCCAAGACGGTAAACCTCTTACGGGACTAAGAACGGTAACAACTTATTCATTCTCAAAAACACCTTGGACAGTATTCTCACTATTTTAATGTATAAATAACTGTATGTTGATGAAATAATTCAAAGTTCTTTGTAACAAGGCTTTAACGAACCGAAGCATTTCGTAAATGTAGCAAGACGTTAGTTTGAGAATTACGTCGTAAAATTTGCATAAAATATCTTTTCAATGTTATTTCGTATTACTTTAGTGCCAAATGAAATCAAAGACACAGAATCACATACCTCAGGCATTTTAGCAACCAAAACAGAACCAGTGATAAGAGATATTTCATCGACGGTTAGATTGTCGACATCTGTGGCGACATAGACGAGTAGCTGACTGAGACGCAAGACGTTGCGGTTCCAATTCCCGGACAGGACTGTTAGGTGTTTTGCTATTGCGTTGAATCTCTATGTTGGTATTTGTCAGATCGTTTAGTTTATATCCAAAGTAGAAGCAAACTTAGATTTTAGACCATCCAATTAAACTTATAAACAAAATCCTTTATAGAGCTATTACTACATCTCTTCTGTTGCCAGGGATGCTATGACTCGCCTTAAGGGGCTGTGGAAGAACAGAGGCATCACAAATAAAACCAAAATGCGTCTGGTGAGGGCTTTGATTTTTCCAATATTTCTGTATGGCGTAGAGACTTGGACCATTAAAGCGAGAGAGCGGCAGAGAATTGATGCATTCGAAATGTGGTGCTGGAGGCGAATGCTGAGAATCCCGTGGACGGCCAAACGCACAAATGCAACAATCCTATCACAACTGCAAATAAAGGAGCGTCTTTCATCGGTGTGCTACCAACGCGTTCTGAGCTATTTTGGTCATGTGATGAGGCGTGGGGATGACAGTCTCGAGAAACTAGTTATCGTTGGCAACACAGAAGGCAAAAGGCCAAGAGGCCGCTCACCAACTAGATGGACAGACCAACTAAAAGATGCCCAGAACTCAACGACTTTCTATCAAATCGTCAAAATTGCTACCGACAGAGGTCGCTGGAGACAGTTCATCCATTCCCGTATGAAATCACACCATGGCCACGATCTTCAGTCATGAAGGACCGACCAGAGAGAGAGACTACATCTCCCTAATTAAATTGACCAAGCAGACACCATTCGTCTCCGTTAACTATTAAATCACTTACTAATTGTACACTACACTCCCCCATTTTCAATTAGCCATTCAAAGAACTCGGCATATAACTCGGAACTCAAGTATCGTTGGGGCTCAGTGAGCTAGAAAATTATAGAGGGAGAAAAATCTTGTGGCGAAGCTATTGAAATAATATTGGCGATAGAAGTAAACGAGGGTTGCTGTGTGTGGGACAGTTGCTCGCAGTTTGTTTTAGATATGAAATTATACGATTATAAGTAAGTAATTATAAAATTTAAATCCTTTATTGGCTGTAAGTTTTATCATAAGGTACACCTGTATTATACTAAGAGCTGTGGATTTTGTTGGAAATAAAATAAGTAAACCAGCTGACCCGCCCGCGGCTTCGCACGGGTGATTTTCCAATAAAACATTACCCTCATTTCGCGCGGTTGGCTAAAAAGTAGCCTATGTCCTTTCCCAGGATATAATTTATCTTCTTGCAAAATTTCATTACGATCCGTTCAGCCGTTTAGTCGTTTAAAGGTACCAAACAAACAGAGTTATGTATGTATTATACATATAAACCTTCCTCTTGAATCACTCTATCTATTGCTGAAAACTGCATTATAATCCGTTGTGAAAGATCCGAAGTAACAGACAGCGAAAGCGACTTCATTTTATACTATGTAAAGATAAATTCTGATGCTTTAGACATTTTCGTAGCTGTCATTTTCCTATAATACTAATGTTTTATTTCGCAGAGTTTGACATAGCCACATTTAATTATCAATTGTTTACTAGATTTATCTAGATTAATTGTATTGCCTTAAACATTCGCACACCAATATCGGTTGAATTAATGGAACGACTATATCATTGGTATCAGGAAATACGAGTGAAATTACAGGCACATGAGGCTTTACACCTGTATGCCTTAAGTTGTTGGACTCGCAATGCATCGTAGGGCACGTTTTTAATGTGCGAGGCGATGGTTACCACTAAACATCAGGCGGGCCTTATGCTTACTCCATCTCGAATAAATAAAAAACCGAGTGCACTGGAACAACACACACAGATCCTATAGAATAGATAGAAGCAGGATAAGTGATGGGCTGAAGCAAATTACAAGTAAAATACTGTACAAAATACAATAACAGAACAATTGGTTAAAAATAAACAGCAAAAACAAAATACAATTCGTACGCAATGAACCAAAAACTGCTACGTTACTAAATTGAAGTAAACACGAATAAAATTAAATGAAAATACACCTGGCGTATCGAGCACGAAAATCATAAACAGATGCAAACAGACATAATGTTTGTTCGTCGAAATTAAATAAAGGTACACTTCCGAGAAATGCGATTGTAAGCGTCAATGACGGCAGGACTATCGCGCGATAGTAACCTAACGTGGTTCATGTTAATTGACTTAGCCATTTGAACTTTATGAATTAAATATTACAAAATATCCCAACATCACTGGATGTGGCTCCTTAATTACCCTTCCCAAATTAGTCATTTCGAACGGTTCATACTACTTCATACTTACAAACATACCACTTTATATTCTCAATTCATTACGAATCTCTTATGCATTTTGTGTGCCCCACTATAATCTTCTATTTCTATCCTCAAAGTATAGAAATAGCTGCGAGTTTGCCGGAAGAAAACTCTTGTTAGGGTTAAGCTCGCCGTTGTACATGTGCTTTTTGTAAGTTTTTATGTATTTAATCTACCTATTTGTGTACAACTTAAGAATATAGAAACAAGTTCGGTATTTTTAGCGTAGGATTTCGTAATGATTTGTGAATTTAAATAAATAAAAACAATTATGTCATTACACGTCATGTACTTAATTAATGCAGTACTTGTTTTTATATACAGTAATATCGAAGTCACGTTTACACAATATAACTCTAGAGCATAACATATTAATGTGGCATTAACCATTTAGCCAATGCACTCAAAGGAAATTGACAATAGCTTGTCACACTATCACCGCAGTACTTAAAACGCGCGTTGGTGACCTTTATCTATTAAGTTAATTTACGTTGCTCGGAAGTCTACCTCAATAACGCCTGGGGTTGGATCATACTGCTCATATAATCGTACTTAATAATCGAAGCGAGGAAAACAGTCAATTTGGACGTATTGGATTATCATGCTAAAACGAAGGAGGTAATTCTCAAATTGACGTATCAAATATATAATCCTCGTCTGAAATAGCTAAGATTAGAAAAATATGTATTGTAGGTTTAGACTTCGACTTTTGTAAAGGAAATTGAAGATTTTGTTTTACCAAGTTGTAATTTTTGTCATAGTCTACGTCTTCTCTGGTTAGGCTTATTAAAAATAAATACTTAATGCTGGACATTTCACACAGCGCCATCTAGCCCCAAACTAAGCAAAGCTTGTGCTATGAGAACCAAATAACCAGTAGAATACCTATATACCTTATTTTTCAAATACTTCTTTTATTATATAGAAAAAACTTATGAAACTATCATGGTTTTTAACACTATTTGTGCTAAAACCGGGATATTTACACTGATTTGATACTCAAAACTCACAAATCATGGTAAATATCCCGTTGGTCATTTAGAAAAATACCAAAATCCGGAACAAATATCTGTAAGACCATGCAAACATTTGTCCCGCAGCGAAGCCGCAACCTCCTGCGTCTCAACCGGCTATTCGCCGACTGTGCCATGAGTTATTATCATTCATCATCATCATCATATCAGCCGTAGGACGTCCACTGCTGGACAAAGGCCTCCCTCATTGATCTCCAGGAACTGCGGTTGGAAGCGGCCTGCATCCAACGCCGACCTGCGGTTCTTACCAAGTCGTCTGCCCATCTTGTGGGTGGACGTCCTACGCTGCGCTTGCCGGTCCGTGGCCTCCACTCGAGAACCTTTCGGCCCCATCGGCCATCTGTTCTGCGCGCTATATGGCCTGCCCATTGCCACTTCAACGTGCTAATCCGTCGGGCTATGTCGGTGACTTGAGTTCTCCTACGTATCTCCTCATTTCTGATTCGATCCCGTAGAGACTTTCGTCTTAAGGCACTGAGGTATGTTGGACGAAAAGACGTTGCGAAGTTTCCCAAACGCTGCCCATCCGAGTTGGATTCGACGATTGACCTCTCTATTATCATTAGGTATGAATATAATCTGCTTCCTTATAATATTTTTGTTACTGGCTTTAGTCAGGCGCTTGACCTCGTTTGATGTTAAGTGTTGGTGCAGACGTAGTTGTCGCCTGTCCAGACTAAAACTGTTTCAAGCAGGATCTAAAAACTCAAGAGATTACTTGTATAATGGTCCGAAAAAACGGACCCCACCCCGGTAGCGACTAGCGACTTCCAATATGGCAATATTTCGGTATTTAATGAGATCCAAATATATTTACCTCGAGCTCTAAAATAAATATGTATCAGATAATTGACAAGAAATGAATCCAGTTCAAGGAAACCTCGACATGATTTGTAAAAAATACACCATTGACTAAAATATAATTTAACTTTAATAATATAATTTTTATTCTTATAAATACGGGATTTATCACGTATCGTCTTATCGGTGTTTCGACCGACAATGTGTGTGCGAGGCGAGACGTTATTCGGAGCGGATCGCACTCACCCTGATGAAGATTCACGAATTGAACCGAAACATTGTCGGTCGAAACACCGATAAGACGGTACGTGATAAATCCCGTATTTATAATAATGATTGAAATCAATCACGAAAGTTTTCTAAGTAATATATAATTTTTGTTTGGCTTTGTTTTATCTTATTTAGTTTATGAATACGTAATAAGTATGAGTTGAAATGACTTGAAATAAACATTTTTTATTTATTTAAAAAGCCATAACAGTATAAAGAAAAAGGAAACCATTTATCCACAACAACAGAGCAATTTCAGGAATTCGAAGGTTTGCCATGAAATTATTTTCTTCTAATCATTTCGCGCCTGTATATTGTATATTAAGGGAATGTCTGACAGTCTGTTGACTTGGTAGATATTACGTATACATACCTGCATACCGCCATACTTACCTAATTTACTATTTCGCATATTTATATCTATATGTAATTTTTTTAGTGTTGTTGTAAAATAGGTTTTTATCAATTTTATTACCATAGAAAATTTTAAAATTTCAAACAACCTCATAATTAAGTCCTTAAATTACAATGAAACAGCCTGTATAAAATAGGTAAACAAATCATATTCATTCATCGTGTAAGGTACCTGTTAAACTGACTAATCAAGCGGCATCGTCGCAAAGGCGCCGCCGATTTACGTTAAAAACTGTTTATTGGAAATGTATCGATTACTGGATAAATGTTCAAGCTACCGGTATTAAACCCACCTCTAAAATTAGTTATTACGATTCCAGATGTGTATTTTAAATTAATGTGGTACAATAACAAAACAAACTGTATTAAACTACTTAAAACCAATAAAAACAATTAAACACCGCATAATATATATCGTTACTTAGCGTCTGCTACAGAAGTTAAGAGACAATTAAGCTCTTGATGCGATGGTATTCTGTGACGCCTCAGAAGAATACTTTCGATACTACCAAACTAGATGGCGTCACTAGAAAATCTATACTTTTAGAGCGTTTTATCGATGTTTGTTGTTTTGTTAGACGTAGGCATTCCTTACCTACACAGGCGAAACCGCGACCATTACCTAGTCTCTGTAAAATTTGTTTTCAATTTTCTACGGCAACTCAAATAGGTACTTCTCCTTTGAGAGCGTTACAAAGATTAAAGGGTTAGGTATATTATTTTAATTATAAGGCTTGGACCCTTCTGTAAATCAAATAACATAATTACAGCTGGCAGAGATTGTGTTGTTTTTAATTAAGAAATACGAGATGCTGTATTTATCGCATAAATTAAGGCAAGACAGTTTACTAATACCTAATTACTTATTAAATACTAGCGGTTCGCCCCGAACTGATATCTCGCGAGTCTCCCATAAAAACAAAATTAATATTATTCGTAATCGTTGACTATCAAAATAGTGCCACGTAATAACAACTACCTTACTTGACCTACAGTTTCATTCAAATTACAGGTAACGGGAGTTCATGTTATTTGGATAATTTTTTTGGGGGTACAAAATGCTGTTATTCATGATTTCAGACTTTTTCCTATATTTGTGTCACTAAAGATACACGAATACCAAATTTCAGCATTGTGGAGTCACTGGTGTACCCTGTGAATTTTGTCAAAGTTTTGTTTTTATTATGGCTAATAACTCAAAAACTACAACTATTTAACTAAAAATAAAAACAGGGTTGAAATGTACTAATAAATAACTTTCATTTGACGTTCAACTTGACCTAATAGTCTCATTTTCATTTTTTGTACCCCTCTTGAACCCCAATATCTCAATAATCCCCCCACATTTTTAGCTCATTTAGTCACACCAAAATTGTGCCATCACTACCTACCTATGTATCAAATTTCACGGTGATCGGATCAACGCTTCGAAAGTTCCTCGGACAAACAAACAAACATACATACAACGCCGATTTGCCCAAGTTGATTTGGAGATCTAGCTTCGCTCGATCAATTATTGTCATCACTGATGCTCTGATCACTGATGGTCATAGCCTAGATACCTGATGCGTAAATGCGATTAACGCCCCTAGGGGAGTTAGTAAATTTGAAAATAGAATGAGGCACATTGTATTCTTAATCCTTACTAATAAATAACTAATATTATAAATGCGAAAATAACTCTGTCTGTCTGTCGCGCTTTCACGCCAAAACTACTGAACCGATTTAAATTAAAATTGGTACACAGATAGTCTAGAGCCTGAGAAAGGACATAGGCTACTTTTTAATGCGAAAAAAGGGTTATAAGGGGTTGATAGAGGGGGAAGAAAAGTTGTACGGAAGTATCGTCATTTTTAGAGCTAGAAGCTTGAAACATATTTTTATTGCTGTGGATTCGATATAAATAAATATGACATTCAATGTTTGTAAAAGTTTTATCCTCAAGGGTGTAAAATAACAATAGGGAATAGGGGATGACAGTTTGTATGAAAATATGTAAGGTTTATGTGAATGTTTTATAAGTTTGCGACAAGAGACAAAATATTAGAGCTAAATGTGAAACTGAAGTTAACGCGAGTAAGAAACTTACCAAGCACCGCGCCGTAGACAATGAGCGCTGTGCAGCGTATAAACTAGTGGTTCGCCCCGAACTGAGAAATCGCGAGTCTCCGATTAAAACGAAAAAAATGTTATCTTTGACTATCAAAATAGTGCCACGAAATAAATAACCAACTAACTTAACCTACAGTTTTATTCAAATTACAGGTAACGGGAGTTCATGTTATGTGGTTACACTTTTTAGAGGTACAAGTTGCAGTTATTCTGGATTTCAGACTTTTGCCTATATTTGTGTCACGTAAGCTACACGCATACCAACTTACATCACTGTGGGGTCACTGGTGTACCTTGTGAAAGGTCATTGGGCATTTTGTTCGGACATATGACCCACGGCGCACAAAAACGAAACAGGGCTAGGTATGTAGTTAAATGTATATGTTACTTAATGGTATGGATCGCATTATTGCAGGATATGGGAGAACCGCAAAAAAAATTTTTTTAATTAATATTATAGCATTTTTAAAATAATTATTATAGCATTTTTAAATTATTATTATAGCATTTTTATAATGAACTAAGTAAAAACTATTGGCCTGACTGTAAAAATACTTTGTAAAACAGTTGTTTTGAACAATTTCCAGGAATACGAAAATAAAATCCATTTTGCGGTAATAATATTTTTATTCTGCATTATCAAAATCTATAGTTAATTCATCTAAAAAGGCTGCAGGCTCGTCTATCACGTCTTGATGCCTGGCCCATGACAGAAAGTATACGACGCTTACAACATGTGCACAGCTTCCGACAGTGCGACGGCCGTGTATACACGAGCAGTAATACTGTTGGATGCTATTTCTTCCAATATGGGTAGGATCTACTAAAATATAGGTGTAGTACTGCTTTGCACGGACGTGTCGTGACTGTATTCTGCCTCTTATCAATATCTTATTTTCAATCATTTCTTGGTGCCGGTATAGTTCGATAGTGTATACACCATCCTCACGCATGTGCTCGTGGCAATACGATCTTGCGATTCTCAAGTGGTATGATCCCAACGTAAACAATATTAATTCGTCAAATGTAAGCCGAGGAAAGTCATCAAAATCCGGATCATTGCCATCGAGTCGCACAAACGCTACTCTCTGCCTGTTTAAATTATGGTTAATCACATATTCTGCCATCTCATTGGGTTCATTCATTCGTTCATTTATAATTCTTATGAATTGTTCCGCATACATATGGTCCTCATATGGATGGCGAGTAGCATTAATTATGGCCGCAGTTATTTTGAAGTCGACCATCATGTTTCTCATGGCAACGTTAAAATATACATGGCGGAAGATTTTAAAATCTTTCTTGAATCTGCCGTTAATGGTTTCCACTACCCACCGGATCATTGTTATTAATCTAGATTTATTAGCATCTAGTGTCGTCAGTTGTTCTCCTCTTACTCTTGTAGGCGGCATGTGAGGATTATACCCGCATTCCTCAATTTTATCAATCGAATCCCGAAATCCACGATCCAATATAAAAACATCATTAACTCTCAAGAACCCATGAATCGGAGAATCTTCTTGCATCAGGTCACGCATAATGCTTGCGTCCGAAGTAGTCGCAGTGTAAGGCCCCGTAACATCTACTATGTAGCCGTCGGTACATACTATAAGGAAGGGTTTTACTAAGTTCCGAAACTTATGAAGACTGTAAGTTTTGCGCTGGAAAAGGAAATTCGAACTCTTTTGTAGATAAATATATGTTCCATCACATACGAGAATGGCCGCCGGTTCATTATAGTTACCACCAAAAAAATGGCTTGGAATTGCAAGATTCTTGGCCACCACATCTTCCCTAGTAATATGATTTAAGCCCAAATGCTGTGGAACAAAATCATTACTTAAGCATTCTCTTGCTATCGCCAACTTCCTTTCTAGGGTTCTCCTCGACATATTGAATTTAGTGGCTAATCGCTCATCTGGTTCACCGGTTCTTATTTTTGTTAAAAAAATTCCAAGAACTGTGGCAGGATGAACTGATCGATCACCCAGTGAAGGCGTTTGGTTCAAAATAACATTAAATTGATATTTTGTTAGTCCCGTCCAAAAGTGAAATTCATTGTCCTCTATTTCTTCAATATTTTCGAAATCAAGGTTGCTTCTTTGTTCGATACCCCATTTATATAAATTCATCATACCAACAACATGAGTACTGTCAAAGTTTTCGTGGGATGTAGTGTTGAGCAAGTCTACCCAATCATTCCTCATAAAATGAGCATTGCAAACCCGAGCTAATTCTGGTATATAAAAATTGTGATTGTGTAAGAGTTGGAACTTAGCATATAGTGGAACATTATGGGCCACTACATTTCTACAGTTTGTAAAAATACAATGTCTCGCTGTATTCGATGCTCGCTTATATCCTCTAGGCGTAACAAAACTAGGCTGCAATTGTACTTGATCTTGCACTGGTTGCTCTTCAACTGGCTGATCTTGTACTGGTATATTTTGTACTTGTTCATTTTGTACGGGTTGATTCCGTAAACGACGATCTAACCTTGACCAACAAGCATGGCACATGGCCCGTGAGCCATTAAAAGTAATCTGAAACAATTGATAAAAAAAAATATATATTCCTCCATTTATCAAGAAGTAAAATGAGCCATTACATTGAGCAAAGCAACATTTGTACAATCAAGAGCACGCGACGAGTCATACACATACGATGACAGTGTAGTGTACTTACCTCACGTGGTATTATTTCTTGCAATAATAAATCTACAAGATCCCTTTGTCTTTCCAAAAAGAGAACTGTCAATATGTGTTTTCGTCGACGTAAAACAGATCGATTACACGACACGCAACTATTTTGTCTTTCCATGTTAATGTAAACCAATCGTCAAGCAAAATCAGGGGTCCATAAAACACGCTCAAGTAATCAATAAAATGCAAAAATCGGAAACACGAGTTTAAACGCACAGATCGAAACGAAGGATGACGTACGACTGCGGGGCGGTCAGAGCGGGTGGGGCGCAGGCGGCGCGTCGCACGCGCACTTCGATACCTTACTGTTATTTTCTACCTGTCGAAAGTGCGAGCGAGAGAGACATACAATCTGTTATGCGATACAAACATTTTTCTTATGCTTGTACATACATTTTCACAATGCTGACAGTAAAATCTTTAGTTTTTAGTCTAATAGAATTATAGTTAGACTCACATACATACTGTTACATAACATTTTTCCTCCAGCAGATACATAAAAAAAATTTACATATTTAGAAAAGTGGAATTGAATACTTTACTTTAAAAGTGATTTGAACACTGTGCGCGAAAAAAAAAAAGTGGGTCAAAACCGCCCAATGATCTTTGTTAAAGTTTAATTTTTATGATGGCTAATAACTAAAAACTATAAAGAATTTACGAAAAATATAAACGAAGAGTAAATACAAATGTACTAATGAATACCTTTAATTTGACGTCCTACTTGACATATTAGCCTCAGTTTCATTTTTTTTACCCCCATCTCAACAACCCCCCAATACTTTTAGCTCATTTAGTCACATCAAAATTGTGCCATCACTAAATACCTATGTATTAAATTTCACGATGATCGGATCAACCCTTCGAAAGGTATCCTAGGACAAATATACATACATACATACAACGCCGATTTGCCCAAGTTGATTTAGAGATCTCGCTTCGCTCGATCAATAATTTAATAAGCTCTTTGCAGTGACGTACTCCAAATAGCTCATTAAAGTATTATACGTATGTGTCTTATATGTAAAATAATTAGCCTAAATAATTAAAACTGCTAACCAAAGAAAGACACTATTCCACGCGGACGAAGTCGCGGGCACAGCTAGTATAATAATAAGGTAAAAGCTTAGAGCCTAAGTTGTAAAATAAATACATGGAATAATAATAATAATAATAAGCCATTTATCCCCAAAATTACATATACAATACCTTTTAAACAAATACTTCATATTCTCATTCACTATCTCACAATATTCATTATAAATTAATAAATAAAATAAATATTGCTGGACATTTCACACAGCGCTATCTAGTCCCAAACTAAGCAGAGCTTGTATTATGGGAACCAGATAACTGATTTTTTTTGTAAATACATACTTATAATATATAGAAAAAATCCAGACCCGGAACAAATATCTGTAGATCATGCAAACATTATTCCGCGGCGGGAATCGAACCCGCTACCTCCTGCGTCCCAGCCGGCTATTCGCCCACTGCGCCACGGAGGTCGTCATTATTCCACATTATTATTGATTATTTTACTATAATATTTTATTTATTATATTTGGGTACCCATCTCTGGATAAAGGCCCCGTCTGCGGCATGTCGCGTCCAGGTAGAGCCGGGCGTAACATACTAAAATTAAATACAACCTCTGCAAGGACTTACTTTGGTCATAACTCGTCAATTCTCCAGAATAGTTAATTTTAGTGACTTCATAAAACTTACCTTAAAACGTCCAACAGTGTTTCCTGAAAAAAAAAATCTAAATTAGTATAGAGCAGAATTGCACAAAAAGTCGAATGAATATTCAATTGAAATCACAGAACAAACGCTGTTGCTATAAATGCATCAAAAAAACACACACAAATGAATCGCATGGACAATACAGATGCAGCACAAAGGCTAAACGATAAAGTTGATTTAAAAGCGAATAAACTGAACGAGACTATTGAGATAGACAAAAGCACGACTAGACAAGTGTACAATAAAACAATGATCCGAATAACATTGATTTCAAAGCGAACCATAAAACGGAAGAGAAAATAGACAATGGTCGAAGCGAAAAAATCGGTTCATTTTATCCTTCTTCGGGCTAAAACTATATACATATTCATAATATAGTTTTATAATATTCACATATTCCTTGATGCTAGTAAAATTGAGCAAATTGGTCTAAACAAAATTGAAATAAATTACATAATTAGTAAAAACAAACTATGTAATTTTTTTTATTTTAAGTGAGGGTAGTTGCTGCAGCTGCCATCACTTTTCGACGGTAGCTCCAAGTACTCCCGTCCGCCCACCGCGGCTGTTGCAACACAGCCGAAACGTTGGAATAACAAATAGAAAAAGGTACATACGCGATAAATACGCCGTTTAAATCAGTAATTATGTACAGTGATCGCAAAAGTTTGAAAAATACTAACTTACAACTAATACTTACTATGGTTAATAACTAATGGTTCGCCCTGAACTGAGAGCTCACGAGTCTCCCATAAAACAAAAAAAAATATTTGCAATCTTTGACTATCAAAATAGTACCACGAAATGAATAACCAACTACTTGACCTACATGTTCATTCAAATTACAGGTAACAAGAGTTTATGTTAATTGGTTACTCTTTTTTGGGGTAGAAATTGCAGTTATTCTTAATTTCAGACTTTTGCCTATATTTATGACACTTAAGCCATACGCATACTAAATTTCAGCACTGTGGGGTCATTGGTGTACTCTGTGAATTTTGTCAAAGTTCAGTTTTTATTTTGGCTAATAACTTAAAAACTACAAGTTATAAACTAAAAATAAAAACGGGTCAAAAGTACTCATAAAGACATTTTATTAGACATGCCATTTGACCAGATAGTCCCATTTTGGTTTTTTTACCCCTCTTGAACCCCAATATCTCAACACCCATACACATTTTTAGCTCATTTAGTCACACCAAAATTGTGCCATCACTACCTACCTATACAGTGTTTTTTTTAACTGTAACAGTACGGCAGCACCCATAACCAGAGAAGATACAGATGCAGTTTCTTCTAGAACATCAGCTCGTTTTCGAAGAAAAACATTTTGACATTAAATTTTTTTTGGTCAAGTGTGAGTAGCGCCTTAAAATGAATCAAGTTGGTAATTTTTTTTGATGCCGATAGATGCAGTCCTTTGTAAGGATTATTTTATTGTATCGGATGAAAAAAATCTGAACAGCGGAAGTTAGTCAAATTTGATAAAAAGTATTCTCATACAACAGGACAAACAAAATTCCTTCTACAAACATTTTATTAGATTATAATTGCACATTAAAGAAGTATTAATACTGTAGCGATTAAGAAGTTTAGGAACTCCATGCTCTCATGAGCAATTCAAAAACATTTCGTATTTCAGAACAATTTTGAATTTCGAACATGGTTCTTGCACCTGTCGGACTTTTATATCAGTCATTGCATCATCTTATTTGTTCTGTCATGGCATTGTCAAATACATACGCAAAAAGTAGACTTAAAAAAGTCCTCAATCGCGGTCTGGGTAGCGTTCCTGATACCACTTCAGCGCATTAGTTGGGCTTCGTCGGTTAAGGAAGTATGCTTCAATTAAGTCTACTTTTTGCGTATTTGACAATGCCATGATAGGACAAATAAGATGATGCAATGACTGATATAAAAGTCCGACAGGTGCAAGAACCATGTTCGAAATTCAAAATTGTTCTGAAATACGAAATGTTTTTGAATTGCTCGTGAGATCATGGAGTTCCTAAACTTCTTAATCGCTACAGTATTAATATTTATTTAATGTGCAATTAGAATCGAATAAAATGTTTGGAGAAGGAATTTTGTTTGTCCTGTTGGAGAATACTTTTTATCAAATTTGACTAACTTCCGCTGTTCAGATTTTGTTATCCGATATAATAAAATTATCCTTACAAAGGACTGCATCGATCGGCATCAAAAAATATTTGACCAACTTGATTCATTTTAAGACGCTACTCACACTTGACCAAAAACATTTTTATGCTAAAATGTTTTTCTTCGAAAACGAGCTGATGTTTTAAAAGAAAATGCACCTGTATCTTTTCTGGTTATGGGTGCTGCCGTACTGTTACAGTTAAAAAAACACTCTGTATACCAAATTTCACGTTGATCGGATAAACGCTTCGAAAGTTGTCCTCGGACAAACAAACATACATACAACGCCGATTTGCCAAAGTTGATATAGAGGTCTCGCTTCGCCCGATCCATAAATACGTAATCAAATAGAAAAGGCTAATCCATTAAGAGTTCAGGTAAATTCAAATCTGACATCAAGCTATTTAGTTATTCTGAATGGTAAATATAGTACCTAACTTAAAAACTATAACTATGCCTTTAGGAGTTTCGACTAATATTTTACACAATCAGTTCAGCCCCTAACAGTCTTATTAATTGTACAATTGCAAAACCTGCTGTTTAGATATTAAAAGATATTAAATATCGACAAAGCAATTAACAGTAATCTGAACAGCGGGAGCTTATTGAAAGTGAATGTACAACAGAATAATGACAAAGAATAACAGCAAGCAGTGTTTCCACTTAGGATTTAGATTTATCCCTAGTTTCGTAAGGAATTATCCCTAAAATACCCAAAACTAATCTTCGAAATTCCTCAATTTAGGGCGCAAATTTTATCAAAGAACAACATATAATTAAGAGTAAATATCATAAAATTAGAAGCATATTCTTCGAATTTTATTAAAATTACACAAATAAGTATTAGGATATAATTCCGAGCGCGATGCAAACAAAACATTAAGAAACCTTTAGGTTGTCAATGTAGGTACAACTAAGTTCAAAGGGTAAAAATCCCTAAAAGTGAAAACACTGGAGCAAAGTAACAACGACGTTCTAAACATTGATTCTGAAGCTTTACGTAGTACGCGGGGAACGAATTTCCAGACAGAGTATGGAGAGGGGTGATGACGATCGATGAACTATAAACCACATTGCATTTGAGAACATTTATACAAAATTTCTGGGATATTTAATAAGATTTCCTTGAAAAATTATTTTGAGCTTTTGTTGGTTAGGTTAGGACGCTGTAATCTATTTGCAGATTCAAAGATCTGCACGTAGAACAGCTATCTCAACTCACACTCATATCATAACAATAATTGTATAAACGGTAATAAATTTGATACAATAGAAATCATTGATACAGCGAAGCGAGATCTCTAAATCAACTTGGGCAAATCGGCGTTGTATGTATGTATGTACTATGTTTGTCCGAGGATAACTTTCGAAGCGTTGATCCGAGCATCGTGAAATTTGATACATAGGTAGGTAGTAATGATGGCACAATTTTGGTGTGACTACATGAGCTAAAAATGTTGAGGGTTGTTGAGATATTGGGGTTCAAGAGGGGTAAAAAAAATGAGACTATTAGGTCAACATGTGGGGCGTCAAGTGAAAGGTCTTCATTACTACATTTAGACTCCGTTTTTGTTTTTAGTAAAGCCTTTATAGTTTTTGAGTTACCTATTAGCTATAATAAAAACAGAACTTTGCACAAAATTTACAGGGTACACCAGTGACCCCACAGTGCTGTAATTTGTTATGCGTGTAGCTTAAATGACACAAACATAGGCAGTCTGAAATCCAGAATAACTGCAATTTGTACCCCAAAAAATTTAACCAAATTACATGAACTGGTGTTACCTGTAATTTGAATGAAACTGTAGGCCAAGTAGCTGGTTATGCATTTCGTGGCACTATTTTGATAGTCAAAGATTACAAATAATATTTTTTTTGTTTTAGTCGGAGACTCGCGAGATCTCAGTTCGGGGCGAACCACAGTCTATCTATCGTCACTAGTCTATCTACAGTCTACTCTCCGGTATAAATAATAATGCAACTGAATTCGACTTACCAACAAAGACTTCCAAACGTCCAAAAAAAGCAGATCACGCAATAATCCATGTAACACGTGGGTCAAACCCCTTATTTGACAAAGTGGGGTATTTTTCTGCCAACTTTCGGCCTTATGCCATTGAGATAAGGGTTATGAAAATCAAGTGCAATGCGACGCCCCTCTTGTTATAAATTACTGCAAGTTCTCGTGCATTGGATCGATACTGCGAAATTCGGCATCTACTATTCCGTTTGTAATTCGATGTCTAGTAAGATTTTGACTGCAAATGCACAGCGACAAATTTCATCTCAGTTTCAGAAAGATTTAGGAATAGCAAAGAAAATTTTGATTAGCATAAAATAACGAAAACAGAAATTAGGTATTTCCTCCGATTTCCCATGTCTAACCCGTCTGGCTTAAACGATAGCCGCTTAGACGGATTATGGACAGGACGTAGTGTTAATTGAAATGGCTGGTCGTGATTTCAATGCGGTCGGGATTCTGTAGCCAGCTAACCATTAACTGGCATACTATACTGACTGTGTAATGGTTGTGTTGATTGTGTGAGTACAAATTAATATTCACGTGAGATACCAAAATTAGAAAGCAATTTTTGCTCTAAAAACTATACTTATTCTGATATTTAATAGATCTTTTTAAAATTTTCCATATCAAATCAGTTTTGTACAAATTCAAGCTGCTCCAGCATTTTTAACGGTTTTAACATTTTAAAGCCGTTTCCCTCCTTTACAGCATCCTTTTCACCCCTTCTACTCCGTCCTATCTCAAAGAACGCTTTGACTTTCTTCACTTTTCCAACTCTCGATTCCTTACGTTCCTCTGAAACCTTTCAATTAAAAACTCCCCATCATACCTCAGTATTTTATAATACCTCTTTTACTCTGCAGGCTACCAGGCTCTGGAATGCCCTACCTCTCAATTCGTCACGCTAAATCTCTCCCTATTTTTAAAAACATTGTCAGACAACACTATCTGTCATACATCGCTCACTAGGCCACTTATTTATTTATAAATTTTATTTTATATTATCTAAGTAGGTATATTTTTTTGTTTTTTAATTGTAATTTAAACTTATTCTGTATTATCTGATTTACGCCGCCGTCCTTATTTGTTCACATAGATCCTGTCTCTTCCAAAGGTTGTCTGGAAGAGATCGCTTTTAGCGATAAGGCCGCCCATTGTACCTATTATTTAGAATTGTGTTTTCTGTTATATGTTTATATTTAATGGTGTGCAATAAAGGAATTATCTATCTAAGGCATTATAAACGAAAAATTCCCAAATGTAACAATATCTAAACATTCTTGACGTATCCATCCACGAACTCCACGATTCACTTAATTCCTTCCTTTAATGCCTGGCATTTTCCACAATGGGCGTTATCGATTTACCAGTAAAGAGGTCAACGACCAGGCTTTTTGACACATTCAACATGTTTCCTGGCTACAAAGTAAACTCAGCTATACTTACCTTATATATTAGTCACAGACTCATTGTAGGTCTGGCACCATATATTATTTTCTTTACAACAGGTTCAAAATATTAATTCTTCTATTCCAGAATATTGACATCATTGACGCATATGACAAGGGCATCGTTGAGATACTTCTACCAGATGTGTTGAGTTTAAACTGAATTTATAATTCAATGCCCTTACTATTTCAATCTTATATATCACAATTGTCATTCAATAGTGAAGTGACATCTGTAAATGCCGTCGTAAACGCTTTCTAGGATATAAGATCGAATGGAACAAGAATCGAGAGTTGTGGTAACTCTGTTTGAATATAAACTTTATGTACCACGAAAAAGGCACTAGATTGGTGTGAAAAGCTATTCAGGTCTTGTCTTTTATATCAAGTCAAACACTGTTGCAATGCAAACAGCCAGAATAAAACTAAGAGCAGAACGATTAGAGGGAAAGTGGAAACAAAGGTTTACGGGCAATTTGATGTGAGATATTCGCAAAAACTGGTGTTTTTTTTCCTAGACTGGTAAAACTCTCGAAAGATAACCAACATTTTGTGAATTCTCTCATCCTAAGTGTTTTCCAAGTGGTTTGAGTTTTGATATTCAATAGACCGAATATTCCGTAGCATTAAATAGTACCTATTTCAAAGTTTAACAGTGAAGATGAAAATAGAAGAAATACTTAGTAAAGAATGGATTAAGAATTTTCAAAAGTTATAGAGAATTCCTTTAAATTGTGAACCGACGACATCCAAGGATGACATGAAATAGAATTACATCAACGTGCGGTTTGGAAAAGCTGAGCGAAATTTCAAATGTATGCAAATTCAGTGTCAAATGCTCTTGGCTTTTGGTCCTGAAGTGAATCTTTTAATTTTATATAAGGCGTTCCTTACGGATTCAAATTTTATTAGTATTTTACTTACGTTACCCACATATCATAAAAAAGTGGCTTCATGAGAAACCTTATTATTTAAATCAATCATCACATCATTAACAAACAGTGATTCTTTCAACCAACTTACTTTGGACTTCTACGACAACTAGAAGCTATACACCATTTTAGTTTCCGAAATAAGATTAATATCATCCCAGGGTCATGAACACTTTGAATTTAAATAACCCTTAGAATTAATTCTATAGAATCGCGATCGTGACCGTTGCTGACACTGTTACATTAAGCAGCTGACATTTGAGGTGTTCTACTATTTATGTTAACATACCATAACAAACTTAAGTGGAAAGGCAGTATGAAGTATCGGTTACTTCATGCAAACTCAAAACCACAGCAACCACAGTCAATTTCAGTAATATGCCTATTTGTGAACATAACAGTAAGTAGTCTACGGATATACTTACTTCTTCTAAAATATAATGTAACTAGCTGACGAATCCGCAGCTTTGCACGCGTAGTTTTTCAATAAAAACATTACCCTCCTTCTGCGCAGTTGGGTAAAAAGTAGCCTATGTCACCCGGGGATAGTGTAGCTTCCCAACAGTGAAATATTTTTTTTAATCGGTCCAGTAGTTTCGGAGCCTATTCAATACAAACAAACAAACAAACAAATCTTTCCTCTTTATAATATTAGTATAGATAATGTCAATACCCCAGTATAAAAGGATATGTTTTCAACGTGTGGGTGTGTGCTTTAAAAATACACAGTGTGAATGACTGGTGTATCTCTAAGCAGTAATCGCCTTTTTGGAAGACCAGTCAAAATGCACACTCGGATTCAAACGTAGCTAACCAAATGCCCTTTTGTAAGTTTAGTTTGACTATTCTTCTATACTTGGTAGCTGAACTTTTATCAAATTAACACCCTTATTTATATACCCTTACTTAAGTTATTTGATCCTTGTTTACGTCTTCAGATCTTGTACAGTCATGACGGTTTGTAACAAATACAGTCACTTCCGTTCCCAACGAGCTCTGATTTAGAGGCTTTACAATTTATCAGGCGAGACGAATCCCAATCAATGTCGGATGGCATTTCCTTTGTTCACGGGTGTGAAACGATCTTTAGATTTATAGCTGCGGCGGCGTTCTTTCTTACTATTGATTGCCGTTTGTGTGGCGCCTTCGATGAAAAAGATTTATCAAACACGGATTTTTGTCATAAAATTATACTTAACTAGTGGTTCGCCCCGAACTGAGATCTCGCGAGTCTTCGATTAAAACACAAAAATATTATTTGAAATCTTTGACTAATAAAATAGTGTCGCGAAATATATAACCAAATATCTTGACCTACAGTGTCATTCAAATTACAGGTAACGGGAGTCCATGTGCTGTGGTTACCCTTTTTTGGGGTACAAATTGAAGTTATTCTGGATTTCAGACTTTTGCCTATATTTAAGCTACACGCGTACTAAATTACAGCACTGTGGGGTCACTGGTGTACCCTGTGAATTTTGTCAAAGTTTAGTTTTTATTATGGCTAATACCTAACTCAAAAACTATAAAGAATTTACAAAAAATAAAGATGGAGTCTAAATGTACTAATGAATACCTTTCATTTGACGTCCCATTTGACTAGTTAACCTCATTTTCATTTTTTTACCCCTCTTGAACCCCAATATCTCAACAACCCCCCCAACATTTTAAGCTCATTTAGTCACACCAAAATTGTGCCATCACTACCTACCTATGTATTAAATTTCAAGATGATCGGATCGCTTCGAAAGTTATCCTCGGACAAACATACATACATACAACGCAAATTTGCCCAAGTTAATTTAGAGATATCGCTTCGCTCGATCAAAAAGCAAAGGCAGGTAAATTATTTTCGTAGTTGGAATTAAATAGAGAGAGATGTTAGAGAACAACATAGTTTTCTCTAACATTAGAAAAAGTATGCCATTTAGATTGTATATTAAAGCGCTTATATAAGTAAAGATGCCTAAACATGAACTATATCGGCGTAAGATTTATAGCGTCAGATACTTAAACAAATTACAATTTAGAACAACGACAAGCAGCACAAAAATAACCGAGTTGACTCTAAAAATATGTATATCATCGAATTCCATCAAGCGTATTACTTATCGTTCACTTTCCCAGATTTTACCTAACCCGTACGTAACAGAATTTCGTTTATTATTAAGCCCCACCCGCAGGCATGACCAGGAATGCATAATGAGGAGACGGTAAAGAATAACACTCGGAGCAGCCAAGTGGATTAGAAGAACAGCAAAGTTTGATCGGAATATTAAGCAGTTCACCTGAACGTCGATCGTTAAGGCAACAGTGTAGCAAAATGAAAGATACACAATTGTTTTGTATATCTAGGCGTATTACCCTTGCGCGATAAGTTGGGACCTGAGCGCGGTGACGTCATATTGGCGTGTTTGTACCGCCCGCAAAAAAGCGAACATAACAAGCAGCCGCCCGCGGCTTCGTCTTTGTTTTTTTTAACCTAATTTATTATGTTACTCAGGGAGGACGCTGCTTTTTGTCTAATCTTTTTTACACTATTTGAATAAAATAAAAATACAATGTTTAAGTTTATACATTTATTTTATCTATTATTTACATTATCTCATCTTCGTCACTACTTAGTGGATTTATGCCTTCTAGAGGTTGTTCTTCGTCCTCAGTCTCACTATAATCACTTGAAGAAGAGGTATCCGATAAATTTACAATTAATTGCGATTCATTCGTCTCTTGTAAGAGGTCATCGTCCCAATACTTTTGTCGAAGCCTGTCCACATGGTTGACTTCACAACAAAACAATAACACAAACGAAAACTAAAAGAATTCCAGAGCGCGTCGTTACGTGACGTAGGCCAGTACGAGACTAAAAACCCTAGTAAAAAATAGTGATGCGAACGGTACAATACGGGCGCCATCGGGGAAGTACAGGGGAAGCGGTCGGGGAGTCGCATTCCTAGCAGGTCCCAAGTTATCGCGCACGAATAATATTGATATATGAGTTGGCGAACTTAGTTAGGTTAGGTTAGGTTTACATACAATTACCAATTGGACGAGGCGTGTCTAATTTGTCTTACTAAAGTCGGGAGTTTAAGATTATTTTGTAGAGAGGTATGGTCGTCCATTGAGTAAGCCTGAGGTTAGCGTCGACATATTATAAGAACGAATTGGATGAATGGTCTCCATTACTATACGTTTCTAGTCTCAATTCGTAAATCCTACTAGTTAACTACTTCTTTCCGAATAACTGTTTAGATACCTATCAGTAAGACATTCATACTAACACATGAGAACTTACATTCACATAAGTGGCTATAAAACTGTAAACAACACACTGTATGCCATACAACAAGTTTATACAATCAATCACAACACAACCTCAGAGTGCACTGGCCGTGACTCATCGACAAGCGAACTCTTACTCAGTCTGTGGTCAAGTGCAGCGCGTGCGCACCCGAATTAGAACAGATAGGTTTTATTTTCGGAATCGAAGGGGAGTTCATTGTTTACTACGCTTAATTTTTTACTGTTTATGTAACAGGTACTTAACTTAAAACAGGAGGTTGAGTAAGAACAGGTTACTGGCAGTAGGAATTAGTTAAAACAAGGGCAAGAGTTTCCTACACGAGACTTGAACTAACTCTGAAAAATTGGGACTCTCAGTTTCCATACATAAGACTAGCTTCCGCCCGCGGCTTCGCACGCGTGGTTTGTCAATAAAAAGTAGCCTATGTGTCAATCCAAGTTATAATCTGCGTACACATATACCAAATTTCCTCGAAATCGGTTCAGCCGTTACGACGTCATTGAGTAACAAACAAACAAACATCCAAACTTTCGCATTTATAATATTAGTGTGATTATAAATGCTAATATTATTATTGCCTTCATACAAAACGCAATGCTTAGCATTATGTGTTTCCGAGTCTACTAAAATCTTCCTACACTATAATTTTCCATTCCAGTTTCTTGTAATTTTAAAATAGTTTATTATATCATCCGTGTAAGTGTTTAATAAAACCCAGACAGTTGACTCACACACAACACAACAACTACACTCTTGTCTTGACTAATGCTTAATCATAAAATCTACAAAGAACTTTACACGGAAACTGTAGGTACATCTGTATGCCCTTATTTGTTCACATATATCCTGTCCATCCAAAGGTTGCCTGAAAGAGATCGCTTTTAGCGATTAGGCCGCCCATTGTACCTATGATTTAAAAAAATGTATTTTATTTCATTATTAATAGTGTCCAAGAAATAATGTCTGTCCATTTTTCTATCTGTATCTTCAAGCCGTTGTTATTTTCCTAAATTTTTCCCACAAGGTAGGGTTGGCATGTTAGCTCTGCACTGCACGTATTGATCATGTTTTATCTGTGGATTAGGCTGACTAAGATAATAAAATGGTACAATTGCTGGGCAAGGCTAATCTTTACCTAGGTAACTGATATATTATCTTCAAATTGATAGATGATAAGATAAGATGCATTTCCAAACAATGTTGCCATACTTCACATTCTTCTGAAGGTAACTTAGTTGGTAGCAATTTAATGATACAGCAGTATATTATAATACCTATCGAGAAGAACACTGGCTGGCACTAGGTTAAGGAACTTAATCCCCCCGTGTTAGTTAAAACTGTGTTACGTCAGGGTAACGCTTCTCATCCCATTGCAATACCATGTGGAACATCTCTATATAATAGGTTTCCGAAAAACAAGTAGGCATACTCAACATCCTGATTAAATACACACCAAATTCATTTTAGGTAAGTATTTGGATCTAATATATGGTTGGGAACCTAGATAAATACTATTCAAATTAAAATAATACCTTATTAAGGTAGAAATATGATCCAATTAGAAATGATCTTGGTAGTACGTGTTGTATGGGCTATTGCCCCTCCGGTGCCCCCTTAATAATTAGAGACATAAATTAATAATACAAATTAGGGTCATGTCGGATCAAAAATATACAAATTCACTAAAATAATAACAATTCAGTAAAATTTAAAATTCAAAGCTAAAATTTCAGATTAAAAAAATAAAGAGGAATGGAAAATTTAATATAAAATAAAATTCATGGATAATTAAGAGAGATTAGAAGAGAGAATATATACATACTTAGATTATTAAGATCAGATTATTATTATGGTAGTATGGTATGTTCGCGGAGGCGCGCACGGATGGGTTCGCCGCTTGTAGATAGATATCAGGAAAAAATCGGCTTCGTTGCTCACCAGACTGCGCGGGCGTACCAACACCATTCGGAGGACAATAGCGGATTAGTATGACGGCCTTCTCTATAAACACTGCATAGGGGTTCTGTGTAGGTAACCTACCCGCCCGTATAACTAAGCTTTGTAACACGCTACCATTTAATTTCAATTTTATTTATAACCTTAATCAACTAACATACAGTGTAAACTCCATGTAACGTCACTCGTTTTTACGTCAAACTCTCTAAAGCGTCGAAATCACTCGGCTTTGGTTGGTTTAGCTTGTCTTGCATACAATGGTACACTCTGTATAGCATTACACCCACTCTCAATAACGACAACAGATTGTAATAAAAAGTTCTTTTTAAGTTGCCAAATTAGTAACAACTGCGCAGCTGTGTATATCCTTTTGTCGTTTTATTATCCTAGACCATAATAAACTTGACTGTCGGCATCATACACACCAAACTTTCTATGAAATCCGTTCTTTTGTTTACAAAATGGGATTGCTTGCACGTGTAGCTGCAGACTGTTGTTAGTAGAAGTGATGGATTTTATCTATACGTTGTCATATTCTTAGTAGCTCACAAACTTTCAAATTGTAAACATGGCTAGTAAGAGAAAATCACTGTGTATTGACGAAAAAGAAAATTTTCTAATACAGATTTTACTTCTCTCCATTTAACGACAACTCTCTATAACGTCAAAATATGATCAGTCCCTTGAGTGTCGTTATATAGAGTTTACACTGTATTTTACAAGAACCTTTATTAACATTGATAAAGATTTTTTTTATTGATGATAGCCAAGCGCTTGATCATTACCTCACCTGGTGGTAAGTGTAGGTGTGAACGAAGATGGAGCACGCTTGCCTAGAAAGAACCTATTCACTCTGGACTTGGAAGATTCCAAGATTATACTGGTTTGGAAAAACATACGGCGGAAGTGAGTTCCACTCCTTACTTGTGTTCACAAGAAAAGTTGAACCAAATCGTTTGGTACGGCAAGGTGGTATGCCGACCAGGTATGGGTGGTACTTTTATTTCAGATCTTGAGACATCTGAAATAAATAATAACATATTTAATTTAATGATTATGAACTAGGCTTTTATGTACATAGACGCGAAGGTATTGTATCTTTGGTCGCCACATTACTTTCTCTCTTAATCTTCTGTTACCATTATCTTAGTACTTTTAGATATCTACTTTATTTTCCTACCCATGTAATCTTTTACACGATTCATACCTCATTCTACTTAATGTATCATGTATCTCCAAACAGTTCCGTCTAATTCCATACATCCAAGAAATCAGTCGCATCGCTGGGAGCGTCTCGTCTAAATATGGAAGCACCAACGCGACGCACAGATTCTACCTTTTTGCGACGCCGGCGCCGCGCGAACACGTCATATGAGTAACTTCTGGAGAACTGTTGTTGTGAATCAACATTCAACACACATGTGTGCTTTAAAAATTTCTTAAAAGTTAAGTCTATAAATTGAGAATCTGTTATTGGCATTAAACATTAGTTATAAGGATTGTTTAGATTGTTAACAAGTGCTGTTGATTCTGTAATGAATAAATAAAAAAATGGCTAGTTTGAAAGAGTTGAATAAAAATTATATATGCATTTATTTCAGACAAAAAGCGATCCATATAGTGTTAGTTAAGGCATAAAGATATAGGTGTTGGTTAAAAAATAAAATTAGGTACGTAATCAAAATTAAGTAGGCAATGAGAGGAGCAGGCTAGCGACCGAATGGTGGCCAAGGAGTGGATGTAGAATGGTAGGGTAGCAGCGAGATGGGTGGACGACATCGTCACGGTAATGTTATGTATGGGTGAGACTAGCGCAGGATCGTGGCGGATGGCACAAACTTAGGGAGGCCTATACCCAGCAGTGGGTAAAGTCGGGCTGTGGGTGATGATGATGAGGCAATGGGAGGTAAAACTGTCTTCGAATGACGATGAAACTACAGAGAATTCGTGTAAGTGTTGGAGGTATTCCTCGTCCCAAGGTTCCAGACATGGCTTAACTAAGATTGTTATACTGGGTTAAAAACTAACGTGTCCTAGACTTATACTAGGTAAAAGATAACCGGTGTTCAGGAGCATTCAGTTACAAACGCCAGCGTCACTGGCAGTCATCTGTCTAGGTGTTGACATATACGATTGCTCAAACCTAGTGGATCTGGTAATTATTTACAAAGCAAGGATGTTTCCAATATTCGCATCCGCATCCGCAAATGCGGAGCCTCCGCATCGATTTGGACATCTACATCCGCAATAATCGATGCAGCGCAGGTCGCGACAAGAAAGAAATTGAGCAGGGCTTGCGAGTGGCGCGTGAGGTGGGCACGTGCTGATTGACCAATAGGAGCGAAGATTTCAGTGACAAGTTCCGACGCGTTTGTTATTGTTTATCATTTTGTATCTCGTAAATCAAAACGTGTCAAAACTTACGCTTATCGTGTGAACATTGCAATTTTTTAATGTTATTGTGAGTATAAGTATTGTATGTTAAGCGAGTTTTCTGCATTAGGTATGTTATTGTTTTATTTCGGCACCAAAACGACGTTTCTTAAAAAAACAATAGTGGCATTCCGGGAGTGCCGACAGAAGGGATAACTTGAACAGACTACACTACAGATACTTATATACAGAGGTGTCGGTAAAGTGTCACGAGTTCAATGGTTTTTCCTATTTCAAAATATGCCCAACGCGCCGAAAGAAGGTTTGAAGACTCACATCCGCATCCGCGGATAAAAATTCGGTCTTTAAAAATTCGCATCCGCATCTAGGTACATCGACGGATGTCAAAAAATCTGCATCCGCACCATCCCTGGTACAAAGTAAAGCCACAAGCGTTACTAAAACTGCAGTATACGTCTGTACTGAATTTTACAAAAGTAAAGGCATTAAAACGCCATAACTTAATAATGAACAGGAAATTCATTGTTAAAATCGATTTATTGGATAATCCGAGGGCATTACGATAATCGCACAATGGAGCATTGTTATTGCAATTCATGTTTTAACTTAATTCTGTTTCAATGTTAAATTGAATCGGCACGAGCCTCGTTATGAAATATTTTTCAGATTTCCATATTTTGTTACATTATATTACCTATTTGCCTTCAGTTTAGTTATAATCTATTCTTTATCAATATTAATCCTATTCTATTTAATATAAGTTACCCGGTGGCCAATGTTTGACAAGTAACCGCCCAAAATTTATTTCAAGAAGTTCTGTCAAATTCTATAAATTCTTGTCAAACCACTGTGACAATAGAGAAGAGAGCTGGATTTTTTTTTAGCAGCCGGATCGTTATAGAAAAATTAAATTTTAAGAAAAAAAATATACATTTAATATTTCAAACAAACAGGCTCCATAATTTGTTAGTAACAATTATTTCTTACAGCTAAATTAGTATCACAACCAGAACGAAACAAATCACAATAATATACACAGAATAGATCTAGAGTAACAAAGAGACAACACACCTCACGCTCGAGACATGTAGCCCCCTGAATCTGCCCAGCACTGCAGACTCAGGCAATCAGTCTCTTCTCGATCAGCAATCATCTTCAGGATTCCGTTAGTGATTCCTCGGATTCTGCGTATAAGTGAGACTGACTTTTTGCGCATGATCGCAATAAAGTCGTCTGTCCTCGCATCAGCAAACATGCCCGAGGCGCTACAAAATCGAGGAAGTCTCACCAGAACCCTGAAGGCAACGACAACGCCCTCCGCTCCCGCTCAATATGTGCATCAACATTCAGGGTCTCGACCACAATATGCCCAAGATACCTAAACTGGGAGACACGACTCAGAGGAAGCCCGTTAAGATAGATTCACACACCTCACACACATCCTATTGCATACACACTCATATTCAAAAACACACACACTCAAACACACCCACACACATATATACACACACGTACATATACATTCTACCCATATACACCCACCATATGTGCTCGCTACAGTTGGATAACCTATTCCATGTAAAAATCTGTAACCTACGAGTAAATAAATAAATTATATCGCTATTGAAGAGCGGGATCTTCTGACACAAGTATAATATACTTAAAAGAAGATCCCAAAAACCTTGTTAAAATTCTATAACTTACAGAAATAAACACATTTTGATTTTGAGACTTAAGGAATGATCTCGGGCTGGTTGTTTTTACCTCTGGTGCGCATGTATTCAGTCTTTTTAACATTATATATTATACCTACCTCAAGCCGTGTGTCCCAGCATATGACTCGCAGACACTAAGCAGTTCCCTCAATCCACAGACCGTGGGTCTCAGCAACACCATGTCGTCTGCATAGCTGATGTTATTGACGCAGACATCATCAATGTGACATCCAGCATGGTAATTAACGAGCCCGTCAATCAGCTGATTGATGTTCCCACAGGTTAAAACGTCTTGAGTCTGCCGCACTTAAGTGTATAGGCATCTGATAAAACAATTTTTCACTTTACATAGTTTCTCTGGTGTTTACTTAATACCAGAGGGACAAGATGTTAATGGGCTCGACCGGAGCACCGGCCTCAAGTTACAAAGCTTATTAAAGTCGACCAAGTCGAAAGCCTTCAACAGGTCTAGGAAGCATGCATATATATATTGGTGTTTTTCTGTCCACATAATAGGATACCGTGCATAATAGGACACCGTGCGATTTTGTCCGTCCTTTTTCGTCTGTCACAGCGATTATCTCAGCAACTACTGAACCTATCGGCTTGAAATTTGGAATAGTTATTAAGTAATAGATAAAGGTATATGCAAAGATTACAGGAAAACTAAAACGAAGTCTCTATCTAAGATTATATTATTATTTGATATCTGTCTTAAAAGTTTTCTTAGTTAAACCAAGTACCTAATTAACAAATACATTAACATAAGCCTCATATGTCATCTTTATTATAAATACGGGATTTTTTACGTGCCGTCTTATCGGTGTTTCTACCGAAGAGAGCAGCAGTGATGATAATGATGATGGCGCAGCCTGTCAACACGCTGGGCCATCGTTGACACAATCCCCACCACCGCGCATTGACTTGCGCGCAGAGGGCTGCGGCGTGCAGTGTGAGGCGAGACGTTATTCGGAGCGGATCTCACTCACCCTGATGAAGGTTCACGAATTGAACCGAAACACCGATAAGACAGTACGTGATAAATCCCGTATTTGTAATAATGATTGAAATCAATCACTAAAGTTTTCTGAGTAAAATAAACCTATGATTTATGATTCGGAACCCGTGGTGCGCGAGTCCTACTCGTACTTGATCGGTCTTGTTTTTATCGCTAGCTGCCCTATATCTATTTAATCTCTACCTTGACTTAATGACCAAATAATTAGACAATTCTTGGTAGCGGGTGATTTTTAAGACAAAATATTTTTTGAAATTCGTATTACTGAACTGAGTTGAAACTTTGGACTAATAATACTTGAGCAATCAAAAAAGTTAAAACTGTAATCAGGCTGTGTTTTTCCGAGCCGAAATAAATCATTCTAATTATTTGCGGCCTGTTACGGAATCAGTCACAGAAATAATCCGATTTCACGGTTTGATCCGTCACCGAACTTTGACACGGCCCGCTGGCAGATTTAATAAGCTTAAATTAAATTTACATCACGTTAAGCTCAGATTGAAGAGTTTTTAAAATATAAAGTCGATTTGATTGCGATAAGAATGCCACAAGACTGACATTATTTTTCGTCCTTATTCTGGGATAAACTGCGATGTAGTATCGAACCTTAATGCTATAAATTCACGTGTAAAAAGCTAATGCAACAAAAAAGTGGCACTCCGGGAGTGCCCACAGAAGTGAAAACTTAAACAATTATAAGTGTATTTTTTGAATCGTCAGAAAATATTTTAATGTTCAGGAAATACTTTAAAATGAAGTGTTTTTTTTTAATTTTACTATAATTACGTTTTAAATTAGGCGCACAATGTTTGGGTATTCAACATTTAAATGCAGACTACACTACAGATACTTGTAGCCTCCACAAAGTTAGTAAGTGATGCACAAAAATTGACAATTTTAACAAATTTAAAAACGTAATTAAACAAAATCTTTATAAAAAAGCCTACTATAAAATATTGGATTATTTAGTTAGATGATATTATTATTTAGCTTGGGATTGACATTGCTCCAATTCGTTCAAAATGTTACAATTTAGGCGTACTTAATTTATTTTCTGTGTTGTAATGTACCTACCTATTCTAAAAGGATCATTAAAAAAACAACCAGCCTTGTTTCTTGCCTTTCTTTTCTGGCTTTGTCGCGAAGGAACAGGAAGTAAAATTGACGTTTCAAAGTGATCCTTGTGATTTCAATGAATAAAATATTTTGACTTACATACAGAGGTGTCGGTAACGGTAACAATGACGCGAGTTTAATGGTTTTTTTATCAATTTCAAAAAATGCCCAACTCGCCTAAAGAAGTTTTCACTTCATAAATATTTAGAAAGCTGGAACCTAAACACAGCCTGCCATTCGTTCTTTCGCGCGCCATCGCGCGGATATCTGTATCTTATGTATCAATTCTATTATATATCTATTATTCCATTCTGTTATTTATTTACTATTTAATTATTTATTTTATCTGTTAGTATAGTTTGCCATATGTATATATTCCTATATATTAGTCTATTTTATAAGTATAATTAAGTATTAGGATTAAAACTTCATCATATTTTTTTTATTATACCTAAGAATATATTACTTATGTGTAAATATACCCTCTAAAATACACCGCACTCCGTATCTTAGTAAATTTCGGTCCATCCAAAGGTTGCCTGGAAGAGATCGCTTTCAGCGGTAAGGCCGCCCATTGTATTGCCTTATTTATTCTAGCCTAGTACTTATTTTTGTATTATTTTTGTTTGTGTAGTAATTTAATAAAGAGTTATCTATCTATCTATCTATTCTATCCCTTGTACCACAATATGTTGTAGTGTTCTACAAACTGTACCTATTGAAAGTTATTGAGTTCAATAATGGTTGAACCGACATGGAATAAATATACCTACTTATCTAATTTGAAACCTGTAGTAGGCATAGTGAAGGAGTTAGTTTGCACAAGTGTGAAGAGAAATAGATAGATAGATGGACCATTTTGCAATGGTGCAGGCGAAGCGGTATTCCAATGATTTATAAAGCTGGTATAAAGTAGTAAGCTATTTGAACCTAATAACGCATAATCGTTTTTTGCTTTTTTAACCTACATGGAGATGGAACAAGCTTATGCCCCACCTGATGTTAAGTGTTAAACATCGCCTATAACAAAGTATTGCCTCGTAGGACACGCACTTTAGAAACGTGCCCTACGATGCACCGCCCTGCCTCCATCAACTTGAGGCATAATGTAGAAGGGTACGGTTGCCGGTGAAATTACCGGCAACCGTACCCTTCACACCAAAACTTAGCAATGCTACTTGGCGGCAGAAATAGATATGGTGTTAGTACTTCCTCGGGCGAGCCCTTCTACAAAAAACTCTACTAAGTACTCTTAAACTCATTAAATGCCAGAAAATTATACCAGAAAACTTCGCAATTAATAGACTAAAGTACAATCTACATAGATATTAGGGGTAACTTTATCAAAGGCTTAGCTTTAGCTCTACCGCGGAAAATAAAATAGGAAATGTACAATTGCGGCGAGCTGTCAGTTTGTATCTAGTTCGACTTAAGTTGTCTGTACCGAGTACTTTAGGTAGTAAGCCTCACAGCAGTTTTAATGGAACTATCATCAAGCTTTTCAGAGGCCATTTTGTCGAGTATTTCAAGTGTCATAATGGTTAGACTTATAACATTCCTGTGGGATTCTCTATCAGGTTGAGTTTGAGTCATTGTTTTCTAGTTAGGGCGCGTTCAAGTATTACGTAATGCAATTTTTGAAAATGTTTGATGCCCCCGCCATGTAACGCGCCGTAACGTTTTTCTGTATTCCCCCCCTTCCTATTATTTCTTACTTCATTCCCTTCCTATTTTAAGTCCATAGTTATTTATATAAAATAAAAAAAAAACAATGTTACGTAACGCGTTGTTCGAACCCCCCTCCCGCCCATGTAACGCATCGTAACGTTTTACAAGATCCCCCCCTCCCTCCGCCCCCAAATTGCGTTACGTAATACTTGAATGCTCCCTAAGTGGTTAAGGAACATTACAACTTGCAATCGAATATTTTCGAATATTCGCCAGATTTTTTAAGTAAAACTTCTTTACGCACGCTTGACTTGGGGAGTAAGCTGGTGAATGCGCTAAGAAAAGTGCGAATGGAAGTTGTGAGGGAGATAGAAGTTAGTAAAGATAGCAAGAGAGAGAGGTGCGCGCTCACATTTTCTTTCTCTCTTCTTCTCATAGCCAATACATGATATATATATATATATCGCAGTCAGTAGTTCGTTTGATTATTTTTCGTAATATCATTTAGTTTTTATTCGAATTTGTAATCGCGTTATTCGAGCATTTGAACAATTTCAAGCGAGTCAGCTCTAGTCTGCCAATAGTGAAAATGTGTATAGCAATCCAAGCATTGACCGCGGGGAACGTTGCTCAACTTACCTTAGTATTAGTTTATGACAACCTCCGTGGCGCAGTGGTCGCATAGCCGGCTGAGACGCAGGAGGTAGCGGGTTCTATCCCCGCCGCGGAACAAATGTTTGCATTATCTACAGATATTTGTTCCGGGTCTGGATATTTGTCAATATAAGTATATATTATATTAAGTATGTATTTACAAAAAAAAGTATATGAGTATTCTATCAGTTATCTAGTTCCCATAGTAAGTACAAGCTCTGCTTAGTTTGGGGCTAGATATCGCTGTGTGTAATGTCCAGCTATATTTATTTATTAGTCTACACTCTACCTACACTAAGAGCGCTTCTAGTTTAGCTTAAACTGGATAGTGTGATTAAGAAGTTCCAATATGGCGTCGCAGCGGTAATCATCAAAACAATGCATTTTCACATTACGGACAAGTATTGCCATAGCTTCAAAGATGAGAATAATTAACGTATCTTGGATGTAGGAATTTCTTAATTACCTGAATATTTCCAGTGAACGAGAAAGCAGCCAGTTTACGGTGCTTGTTTATTAGAGTTTATAGTTGCAACAAATAAGAAGCTAATAAATCCTTAACAAAGGTAAGCCGGAGCAGTTTCAAAGAGGATCCAGAAGACTGTTCACTTTCAAAGATTCTTTTCAGAGGAGTTGTATTGAGAGTTGAGTCACTTTATTGTACCTACTTACCTTATTAAAAATCTTCACGTGTTGTTCTTGTATCAAATAATATTTACTTGCATAAAATAGGTTTTATAATTAGGTATTTTATGTACCTTTCAAACAATATACATTCAGTAATTAATTCAAATAAAAACTCTTTCGATTAAGTGACTTTTGTGTCGATGTCGTAACTTTTGTATTTGAAAAAGTGGAGCTTTGAGTTCCACCCAGACTTCAAATAAAAAGCTCGGTATGTGGCAGAGTGGACTATTTATCTTTTTTCTTAGGTACTGGGTTACAAGCATGGACTACTCGGGACACGATACGTTCTAAAATCTAATGAAATCACGGTCGACCGATTTTTGCGGGGTTCGGGGAAGTGATCTATTGCTGGTTTACTTCCGCAGATAGCGTTGTCACTGTCTAACAGTTACTGTAGATTGACAGTAGTGCTTGGTGCAGTCGATGAAATAGTGTCGATAAAAATGAATGAATGACGAAAAATGAAGGAGTATGAATAACCTACTTTTAAAATTGAAATCGTCATGTACACGATTTTAAGAACATCTTATTTAACTTGCAATTTTGTTAGTTTGTTTAGGTCAAATCTTGTAACTGAATTTTAAACCAGTTCCCCCAACCGATTTATCTGAAATTTGGAATACATACCTAATGTAACTTAGGTGACAATGCAATAATTTGGTACCATGGAAGTGGTTTCATGATGAAGACGGATGTTAGACAATGGAACTTCTGAGTGGATACTAGTGTACTAGTGTTTGGGCTCATTTGAATCTGCTTGCGGTTACATTATGTATGACGTCACCAAAAATCCAAAACGGTGAAATTAACAATAATGAGTTGCAGGTTAGGTATTAGCATTGCATACTTTGATGGCATGTTTATAAAGATTCAGGAATGTGGAAAATCACAAGAAAATAACTTAAGAAATTAACATTTCCTATATTTTTTATTTAGATGGAGGAGAAGTCAGCCATTCACGAAAAAGAAAAAAAAACACCCTCCATTTTAGCAGTCTGGTAAAAAGAAACTACAAAATCAAAATGTATTACCCTAATATTATAAATGCGAAAGTATGGATGTTTGTTTATTTATTCTATTGTTTGTTACTCAATCACGTCGTAACGGATTTAATTTAGTATATCCCATAAATCAGGTCCCATGGGTTCAATGCCGGTACTTAGAATACTTATTCGGTAATCGAAACATTTCCAATAAATAATTTTAGTAACGTAAATCCGTTGCGCCATTGCGATGGTGACGTTTCATTGCTAGTAAGGTTGTTTAAAAATGTAAAATTTTAATGGTCGGAAGTACTCTTAAATCAATATTATTTTCCTTTAGGTGCGATTAATCGATATTGAAACTGTTATAAATGTTACTTTTGAGACAGACAGAGATACTTTTGAAATTATTATTTAGTATGGATAACCACCTTGTAAAACAACATCACCATCATTATGTTGTTGATGATGATGATGATCATTAAGAGAGCTGCGTCCGGTATTTCAAGCTCTATTTATAAATTCTGGCAAATTTAATGTTGGAACAGCATCTTCATAGTTTTCATAGTTTCCTTTGTTTGTTTGACATTTTATTGTAACACTCTGGTTCAAAATGTAAACTGCATATATAACTATGTTTTCTTGGAATCCAAGCCTGCTCTCTGCGGACTGCTTTCACTCACTCTCATTTTCTTAATGGATCAGTTGGAAATCTGAAAGTGTATGAGTTCGTTCATTCATTCATATCGATATTTGTATCGATAGTGTCAAGCCCTATCACCATATGATTAGAATGAATGTAATGAAGAATGAAAACTAAATGACATATAATCCGACTCATTTTGGTGTACCACAATTTCGGTTACACTGCCCAAAAAATTTAATACTTTTAAAATGGCGTATTATTTGCAGTAATCGTAACATATTTAATTGATTTTATGAAAAAATAGTGGTTCCAATGGGATAAAATTATAGTCACATGTGAAAAGAAATATTAACTTCTCGGCCACTATAGCTTTTACAAAATAATACGGTGCACTTCATTTTTTTCACTTTGTTTTGTTCTCGAGAACTAAAGTCGCACTGACAAGACAATTTCGTTTACTATGGCAAAATGACTGAGTTCGTGGCAAGAGGGGTAAAGGCGAAAACGGCCGAGTTGCGCGTCCAGTGAAGTCCGTGGTTAAAAAAGACCGTGGTATAAAACGCGAACTCGATGATCGCAATTTTGAAACAAATTTGCGCTAGTCTTATACCAAATTTGTTCCTCGCCCTAGCTATACTGCGGGGAGAGTAATTTACAATTTTATACATTTTCACAAATCCAATTTCTAAGCGTCCGAATGACCGTTAAATACTAGACAGAGACATGTAGGTACTTATAACTACATATGTGCAGCTATCTCTTGACTGTCCGTCACATTTAGAATTGTTCCTTTTTAAAGCCAAGTATACCTCAACCCAGCCACTACTCTAAGGTCAAACTAGAATAATAATTAAGATCCTAGCTTTATAAATTAAATTTAAATTTACGACAAACTTAAACGAACTTAACATTAGTCTAACTCTAAGATAATTACTATCAGATCACCCTCGTTTGTCCAATGGAAGACGTCAGAAACTGGGATACAGAAAATCTAGTCCAGTTTTTGACGCACCATTATACTGATAGTACTTAGGTTATTATATACTTTAGTGTCTAGTAACAAATTGACTACTAACTTTGTATTACCTTTACCTTTGTACAAAGGTATTTATATATCTTTGTATTTTACTCTTATGTAAACCAATTATAAAAAATAAAAAAAATATTAAACTAAAATATACATAAATGCCGTAGAAAATTAGAATGTGGCATGACACAACACAATATCCAGCCCTCAAGTATCTCAGAAACAGATAAGAAACTATTCAGCGTAATAAGAACGCCCCTCAAAGCACCTGGTACCTTTTAGAAGTCACGTCACAACACTTCAAGCTAGTAACTGAGGATTCAGGGACCCTAACTTAACTCAGTGCGACTGCGGTGATCCTGCGCAGTCAATGCAGCACTTGCTACTGTGCCCTTTGTGCTCGAACACCTGCACAATGGAGGACCTAAGAACCGCCTCATCTAATACTATTGTTGTGACCAAACACCTTTACAACATAGTATAAATTATAACGTAGAACTCTTGACACGCTAAGAAGAAGAAGCTAGTAACTGCTCTGAAGCCGAACTAAAATAGAATCAATGAAAATTGTAATTAAATTAGAAAAGCACGAAGTTGTCTCCAATTCACGACGCAATAAGCAGCCCTCAACGTGTATATCTCAGAAACAGTTCACAAACTATTCACCTCAATTCTAGCCCCAAACTAAGCAGAGCTTGTAAATGGGAACTAGATAGCTGATAGAATACTTATATACTTACTTTTTTTTTGTAAATACACAAGTTACCTAATTACATAAGATCCGGAACAAATAACTGTAGATCATGCAAACGTTTGTATAGATGCGGGAAATGAACCCGCTACCTCCTGCGTCTCAACCGGCTATCAGCCCACTGCGCCACGGAAGTCGTAGACAATATCTCATGCCAGTCACTACTCTAAAATATGAAAAAGAAATGCCGTAGAAACTAGGGAAGTGGTCTGAAATCGCCAGCGATATATCCATCGCTAACCACGTCATCCCAGAAACAGTTCAAAAACTATTTAGCTCAATTAGGACGCAATCAGTGTCTAGTCTAGATAACTGGCCGTCGCAGCGCGAAACCAGACTGGTGTCCTGTGACCACATATTGCGTAACGTGTAGTGTGTGGTTAGATACCGCTGGCTGATGTATTCGACCTGTATTGATTAATATGTTTCTAAATTAGAATCTGTCTAAAATGTATGAAATTACAAGCACATGAGATTTTTTACCTGTATTTATCAGGGTGACATTACGGACCCAATGCAATTCATGTAGGTATTCAAGTTTTAGTTGGATGTAGCATGTGAGGTAATGCAATTGCTATAAGCTGAGGTAAACACTTGGGCCTTCAGCTTGTTCCTTTACCTCATGTTATAAAAAAAACCGGCCAAATGCGAGTCGGACTCGCACTTGGCCGGCTCTATAAAAACGGCAAAAAAATCACGTTTGTTGTATGGGAGCCCCCCTTTAAATATTAATTTTATTTTAATTTAAGTATTTATTTTTAAAGTAAATAATATAACTCAATATTCTGTGAATATTTCAAGCGTCTACCTGTAATGTTGCCGTGATCAATATCGAGCAAAAACGAGCAAAAAAATCACGTTTGTTGTATTTATTTTATTCTGTTTTTAGTATTTGTTGTTATAGCGGCAAAAAAAATACGTCATCTGTGAAAATTTCAACCGCCTAACTATCATGGTTCATGAGTATCATGAGATAAAGCCTGGTTACAGGCGGACGGACAGACAGACAGCGGAGTCTTAGTAATAGGTCCCCTTTTTACCCTTTGGGTACGGAACCCTACAAAGATAAGGAAGGAATAATGAAGGAAGAAATTGTATTATTAAAACTACTACCTAATAAAGGCTATTTTTTACGACTTGGAGATGGAACAAGCTTATTGCCCACCTGATGGTAAGTGGAAACCATACAGTGCACCCTACGATGCACTGCTCTGCGTCCATCAACTTGAGGTATACAGGTGTAATTCTTCATGTGCCTGTAATTTCACCGGCAACCATACCCTTCAAAGCGAAACACTTGCAATGCTGGTTGGCGGAAGAAATAGGTATGGTGGTAGCACTCACCCCGGGCGAGCAATCTCACAAGGAACTCTACGCCACTTAAAGTAACTGCTAAGCTGATTTTGGATAAAGGTCAAAACGACTAGAAGAAAATAAGTTGATTGAAAATATTAAATTTTTGAAGTCAGAAAGAGAGGTGGTCGATTGACTATGTTTACTCGAATATTACAACACAAAACAGGTGTGCAGAAATGCTTTTACAATTAAACATTCTGTGACAGAAGTATACGAAGCTATACTTAACATTAGCGAGCCCGCCCGCCTTGGCGGGCTAATTCAGTCAGTTTCCGCAAGAGATGCGCGCTCGATAGATAGAGGCGCTTTCTAGGTAAATATAATTTTAGGCATGCAACGCTGTGCCGGCTGTGTTAGCTGAATTGCACTTTATTGCGTCAGGCAAGAGTCGCTTTTTATTTCAATAATGCGGAGTGCTCCCTCTGTACTTGTACTATTAAATATTATGTGGCAGAAGAAACGATGACACGTATGAAAAACTAAACTTACAACACAATATCACCCCTAAGCTGCTAACATTATGTCAATTTGAAGTTCATTACGATACAAACTTACAAGCAGCGAACAATTGAATGACCCAATGACGCAACAGCTATTACCACTGCACTATTGTTACTGTCTCCAGCAGCCAGCTTACCTTGAACCCTCGTTTCCAACTCATTACAAACAATATTATAAATCGCGAGGGTTCTAATTACTTTGGGGATATTATGCACCTGCGCCAGTTAAACGAGAGCCCCAATGCCTCCCACGTTTGTATAGAAGTCAGGAACGGTTAAGTCTCCCAGGGTTCATCCATTTCTGGACAATGAGCACCGCTTGTCGCTCTTGGCCCGCTTCGCAGAAACACCAAATGGTTATGTTATGGTATCTAGATTGAACTGATTTTTGCTCTATTGTATGACGAATGATCTTACCCACGCGTTATCGTTTATTTTGAGGAAGGTAATACAGTTTTAATTGCAAAAAGAAGTTACAATCTACTATACGCTGTCAGCGTGTAAGTCCAAATACAAAAAGCCATACCAAATTCAAATTTTCAATTGCGATCAATCAAAAAGACCGAGCGTCCAAGACCGAGAACAAACAACAAAACAGGCACACACAGAGTAAAGTATTCATCTAAGCTTTAGCATATTCCAAAAGTACTAACTAAAAGTGTAATGAATAAAAGCAATCGACAAACACTACAAAGATAATATTAACCTTTCGTAGAATTTTCGTAAACTTGAATAGACATTCCAGAAAGCTTTCTGAAAATATTCTTCAACAGGTTTTAGTTTAACAAAGTTCAACTGTCAGAAAATATGTTTTACCGAAGCCCAGTGAGTTTGATTATTTTGATACGATATTTTTTCCATTTATTTCAAGTTCAATGACTTGTTAACCATTTGTTTCCAGTCCATTAGTTTATTGTCGGGCTTAATATGGTCGAGAGTTATACCTACGAGAAATGAATGTGATGGCGTAAAAGGGTATGCAAACAATGTTGTGCTTTGTGATGGAAAATAGTGTGTTTTACGGTTGGAGCTCCATAAAGGTTTGTGGAGTATGACAATTGTCCAAGTCATTTCCAATTATGGCACTGAACAGCTGAGTCAGCTCTCGTTGATTGTTTGTAAAATTATCTTCAATGACTAGCCAAGATGTGATGACCTTGTCATGACAACTAGATTAGCTTACCATCTTAATCACGTGTAACCAGTAACCAATAGCTTTCTTTAGACTATGGTTTTGCTCGGATTTTTATTATAATGGGATGTGGAGAGTGACAAAGTCTAGGAGAGACATAGTACCTATGTCTCTCCTAGACTATGTCACTCTTCACTAACTGTATAATGTAGATGTATTTAATGTGTAGGTTTAACTGCTGGGTATATTATACCCAGCAGTTAATGAGGTCAGAATGATGTGTAAGTATAATCATACATAATATTTGTAGCAAAACGCAAGTAGAAAACAAAAAAACAGTTCTGAAATGGAAAATGTTTTTGAAGTTAGTTAAGCCAGTACTAAACTAACTTCAAAAACATTTCCCAACAACATATCCCAACCTTTCAGAAGCACGATCTAGTTACGATTCGTCACATCATACCATTTGTCAGGAAAAGAAATCTCACATCACTTTCTAACCGAAAATGGATATGTCGTAACAAGTGACACAAACAAATCGGGTTGTCTTGCCATCGAAGTACCTTCGGGTCCGACCCCGGTATGGTATGAAATGACGACAATTCTTGTTTGAGACTGAAACTGTTTGAGATGAAATATGTGAGCTATTTCTGGGTCAGTGGAAAAGGTTTTGTCTTGCTTTTGTCGTATTATTGTTAGCATTACTAGTAGGATATTAGAGTCAATTGAAGTTACTCTAAGCAAGATATATCCATTCTCTCTTTATCTGTTTTCATGTCAAAACGAAAGACGTAATATGTTTTATATATTGGACAGCGTTACTCAGAGGTGGTGAAATAGGCAGGCACTAAGGATAACAGAAGTTCAAAATACAGTCGAAGTAAAAGTACAGGAAATTACACCGGCTGGCCGGTTCCTCAACGTTCCCAGAAATCTATGGCTAGAACGAAATCATAGGCGTACATTACCAATATTACCATACAAACTAGTGGTATTGCGAAGTTGGACCATCAATGCATCTTAGAGAAAGATAGGAAGACTGTTACTAAGGTATTTTAAATAATTAATTAAAGGTTATTGACACACTTTTTCAGAAATGAATGGTTTTATTGCAGAAACGGTGACGCGCTGTGAATGTAGCGTCGGATAAAAAATATGTAACATCCGAATCCAGTCTTATCCGTAATTTTCTGGATAAATCTTAAGACATCTGAACTGACATCATAAAACATTAGCTAGATCCGAATGGCTGAGCAAATGGAACGAAAAACTGAAGGATGAAGACGGGCAGTCATTGCGATACGATGAAACGTAATTAGTTGAGTACTATAACTTCGTCTGTGGTTAAGTGGCGAACAGCTGATACTTTTTACTCTGATGTTCAGTCAGGGTAATTTTATTTTTGAATTCGTACAGTCGGTTTTAGAAAGATCCTGAAAAAATAAGCTTTTTTTTTATTTTGGGGTATTTAAGGTCCGAAGCCTTTTTGAGAAACAGCCAAAATTACAAACGGAAGTCCGACTATGAGTCCAATTATGATAGAGGACAACCGTCGTTCCACAGGTTATTTCTTAGTACCCTAGACAAAAGGCGTAGCGCCGGTGTGTTCCTAGGAGATCCCGAAGCCTTTTATAAGAGCAAAGATTTGCTACTAGGAATGGTTTCAGTGGTCGAACTCTACATAACTCTCATGCAGCGGGTATCTTGTTGTTATTTCCTCCCAATCAACAAAAAAAGGTGTGACTGTTCTGTATTCTACGGTTAAGCTAAAGTACGTTGAAATACTGCGTTCCAAATCAATTACTATGACATAGATTAAGCAGCTAACTTAGTAAGCATTTCAAAATTTCATAGGGCCCAAAGGTAGGCATGTACGGCTTGGCAAGAAGGTACACGCAAAGCATTTTATTTCCTGTTTTATAGAAACCAGTCCAACCAGATTCTATCTCTTTACCGGATTGTGATTCTGCTGACCCAAAAATGTAGTAAGAATTTGCATTTTCTTACATAGTATGCAACTTGACAGTCTTGCAACTGACATTTCCAATATCCCACTGTTAAGTAACCTGTGGACGTGAAACTGAGTCTGACCGATTTAAAAGAAAGTTTTTACGATGTACTGAGAAATTAAATTTTGTTTGCTCCAGATTAATTTATAGCTGACTTCGTTTTGATCATGAAACGGTCTCGACATTTTTGACTGGGTTTATGATGTGATTCATAGTTTTTGGAATCTACTTACGTGGTGGTGTACGGTATAGGGCAAGGTGTACACTTTTATAACAAACTCCCAAGTTATGTACAAAAATTGGCAATTAACAAATTTAAAAACGTAATTAAACGAAATCTTTTTATAAATCCTAAGTACTATAAAATATTGGATTATTTAGATGACAAAGAAGCTTGGGATTGAAATAGCTCCAACTCGTTCAAAAACGTTACAATATAGACGTAATATATTTTCTTTATTGTTATGTATTCTAAAAGGATCATTAAAAAAACAACCAGCCTTGTTTTCTTGCCTTTCTTTCCTGGCTTGGTCGCGAAGGAACAGGCAGTAAAATTGACTTTATTATAAATACGGGATTTATCACGTACCGTCTTATCGGTGTTTCGACCGACAATGTTTCGGTTCAATTCGTGAACCTTCATCAGGGTGAGTGCGACCCGCTCCGAATAACGTCTCGCCTCGCACTGAGTTCGGAGCGGATCGCACTCACCCTGATTGTGGTTCGGGAATTGAACCGAAGTACCGATAAAACGGTACGTATTAAATCCCGTATTTATAATAATGATGGTTTCTTAACAGTTCTGTCCATCAGGGGATTTCGAAATTTGTAAGAGTTTTCTTGTTATAAAATTAACTTCGACATCATATCAGTCAGTGGTAGCGATTCTGTTGTTTACGCTGACTAACTAAAATTGTGTAAAATACGAACGATCTTAATTTGTTCACGCTAAAGATCAAATTAGAATGACATTTAATGTGACATTTCTAAAATTAAGTAATTTTTAGGGTTCCGTACCCAAAAGGTACGGAACCCTAAAAATTACTTAATTAAACCTTACCTAAACGGGGTCCCGTTTTACCCTTATTACTAAGACTCCGCTGTATGTCTGTCTGTCCGTCTGTCACCAGGCTGTACTCATGAATTGTGATAGTTAGACAGTTGAAATTTTCAAAGATGATGTATTTCTGTTGCCGCTATAACAACAAATACTAAAAACAGAATAAAATAAATATTTACGGGGGGCTCCCATTCAACAATGGTGATTTTTTTGCTCGCTTTTGGTCGATATTGATAACGGCAACAGGTAGATGCTTGTAATATTCACAGAATATTTAGTTATACATTTTATATTCACTTTTAAATTAAAATAACACAAAAATTTAAGGGGGGCTCCCATACAACAAACGTGATTTTTTTTGCTCGTTTTTATAGACAATGGTACGGAACCCTACGTGCGCGAGTCCGACTCGCATTTGGCCGGTTTTTTATTAAGATGGCGTGTTTGCGGGCTAGTTTTAATCAGCACCAATTTGACTGCTGACTAAAACTAGCTTAAAAACACGTTATTTTAGTAAAAAATACTTCATTTTAGAAATGTCACTTTAAATGTCATTCTAATTTGATATTTATCGTAAACCAATATATACAGTTCGCATTTTACACGTAACAACAGTAGTCAGCGTAAACAACAGAATCGCTACCAATATCCAGTTATGTATCAAAGTCTATCGCTACAAAAGTCTATAGTATCAACGTTTACACAACTTAAGCGCATGGCTTAAATACTGGTATATACCTGGGACCATCACAGCGCGTGCTATCCGAAGCGTACAAGCGCTTAGTTGTAAGTACTACTGACTAACCCACTGGAATATTGACAGTGTTGAGCTTTGTCCAACCTAGCTGATCTGTTTAACATCCAGGCGAGCTATGTCACGTCACAAGCGCTTCAGGGGCGAAATTCTACCAAAACAAACGCTTCACTATGACAATGGTAGTATAGAACTTTTTAAATCGCGAACTATACTCATGTTTTTAAGACAAAACGGGTCGTTTCGCGCACAAAATTATAATTTTGACTAACCTCGACGTTTCGGCCAAGTTACGTCGGCCGTGGTCACGAGAAACTGTGATATAGTCAATGGTATAGTCGCAAAATGGCCACTATAGATACTGAGCCCTAGGCCTCACACTAGGGTTCCCTGTGTCGTGCACGAGGTCTAGTGATATAGATAAAGTGATAGAGATGTGTTACTGGCCCAGATTCGATTAAGTTACTAATAACTTAATCGAATTAGGGCCAGTAACACACACTGTCCAGACGCGGTATAAGGATTTCAAATCTATCTTTTCAGTTGCTTTTTATTTAAGCCATCTGGAGAGTTCATGAGCTAATCATCCAAGGTCCGAGTGAAGTCTCCCATACAGAGAATAGTGGAGCTACGTCACACGCAGATGTGGAGATAGCATTGTTTGGGCGCGATTTAACGAGACGGTTTGCCGCATATGTGTTCTGTTCTGACTGGCTCTATGTTTGTAGGCAGCTAGCACACTACACACTAGCAAGCCACATCTGCCACCAAAATAATGCACAGAATTATTAAAATGTACCTTCTTCTCTTAAAACCTACAAATGCCTATATATCCATACAAACTAATATTATAAATTTTAAAGTAACTCTGTCCTGTCTGTTTGTATGCAGTAAACGGTTGGACCGAATTCGATGAAATTTGGTAGGTAAGGAAGAGTGGGTCAAAACGGGGTGGAGGGCAAGACGGGGCGACCGATCTTGAGTGCGAATGAATTAGCCAATCAGGATCGTTTTAGCACCTGACGTCGCGCTGTTATTACGGCAATCAGTCATCGAAGTGAGGGGTCGATGACACCACGCGTTTTATTTGTTTTCTGGAAAAAAAATGTATTTTGCCAAATAGCTAGTGATTTTTCTATATCATACAGGGCATGTATTTTCCGTAAATAATAACACTTCAGAATTGATTTAAATGTTATCAAATTTGACAATAACTACACTAACAGGTAAGAACTTGTTTTTCTCTGTGCTGTGTATTGGTTTTATTCAGTTATTTTTTAAATTGGATTAGGCATACGGGGACAAGATTGGGTAGGTGTTAAGGGGCAAGATGGGGTAGGAAGAGAAGCGGCAAACAAATATACAATTTTGCATAATAATTGATAATATTTCGTTGATAATGGAATCGTCATCCACAGAACCAGCAACAAATAATCAGAATGCGCTAAGTAATTATATCTGAAGTCATTTCTGTTGTGGCAACTTTGACGGGTGTAGCAGTGACGCTAGTAACAGTGGAAAGAGAAACATTGTCGACACTTAATACTGTCGCTAGTATTACTACAAGTACGTCGCCATACACTAATCTGGTTACTGCACCTACTATGCTACCTAATACAATGTTAAGCCCTGAACCAGGATGTTCTAACTGGCTCGATAACCCCGATCTACACGAAAGACCACGAACTCCGCAGCAATCAATATTTGGTGTTGTAAGTCCGCAGCAAATACCCTTTCCACAAACTAGAAAAACATCTCGCGTAACTAGAAAACGAGGAAAAGCCGCGGAAGAAACGATTAAGAAAAATAAACAAGCGGATGAGGATAAGCAGCGAAAAAAAGAGTTGAGGGAACTTAAAAAACCTGCAACTAAGAAGAAAAAAGGGGCTAAGAATAGATCATTAAACGCGAATAGTGACAGCGATACTGAAAATGCACCTTGTTTGTTTTGTACCCACAGGGTACCCCATCTTACCCTAGAGGGGTGGGGCATGATGGGGATGAGGGTGTATTCCTACTTTTTGATTTTTTTTAAATTATTATATTGATTAAACTGCCAAATACACGTCAACAATGAAGACTGAATATCAAATAAGATTATAAGAATAAAATAAATTAATAAAACTCATTACGATCAATTTTATTATATTATATTACTAATTTAATTTTATAAACCTTAAGGACCCCGTCTAATACCACTCTCCCCATATTAAATAGATTATGACCGGAATTGGTATGGGACATAGGCTACTTTTTACCCGACTGCGCAGAAGGAGGGTAATGTTTTTATTGACAGGTTTATCAAGACGCTTGCGAAGCCGCGGGCGGGTCACCTAGTACGTTATGAATAAATGAATTTTTACTTTCACTAACTTTACACATTACCACGTACCTAACAGAATTTGTCTTCGCCAACCAAACTATTTTAGATTTCTGGCTACTTCTTTCTTTCGAGCATGTTACTTTTAAGATTTTGAGAAAATAGCAAACTGTACCATAATGACACGTCGCTTCCAATGTAGGTACAAAAAAATTAAAATGAGACTACCTATTAGGTCAAGTGGAACGTCAATTGAAAGATTAGTACATTTAGACTCCGTTTTTATTTTTAGTAAATTCCTTATAGTTTTTGAGTTATTATTAGCCATAATAAAAGCTGAACTTTGACAAAATTCACAGGGTACACCAGTGACCCCACAGTGCTGTAATTCGGTATGCGTGTAGCTTATGTGACACAAATATAGGCAAAAGTCTGAAATCCAGAATAACCGCAATTTGTACCCCAAAAAAGTAGATCCACATTACATGAACTCCCGTTACCCTGCAATTTGAATAAAACTGTAGGTCAAGTTAGTTGATAATTTTTTCGTGCCACTATTTTGATAGTCAAAGATTGCAGATAATTTTTTTTTGTTTTTTTCAGAGACTCGTGAGATCTCTATTCGGGGCGAACCACTAGTAGGTATAAAATTAAACTTTTTATAAAGCTAATAAAATTACGTCTTCAATGGCGGTTAACACTTCGACTGACCTAGCTGTATCTTAAACTACGCTCTTCGAGAAAAAAATATTGTGAAAAGGGCAGGGCGTTGCCCCGAGCCCGATGGAATAAGGAAGGGTTTACAGCGACCTCTAATACTGAACAGACTTATTTTATTGTCTCGTGTAATGGCTTTTAGGAACTGAGCGTCCAGTCTTGGATAGCTTCTTGGTAGGTTTAGTTTGTAAGAAAGTACCTACCACCTAGGTACGAAAGTTTAGATGTTTGTTTGTTAGTCTGTTACTCAATTACGTAGCAACGGCTGAATCGATTTTGATAAAATTTGGTGTAGAGATAGACTATGATCTGGATTCAAACATAGGCTACATTTTATTGACAAACTATGCGTGCGAAGCCGCGGGCGATAGCTAGCGCCCGCTGCTTGGCTCCCATGGTAAGTTAATAAAAAAAAGCGACCCTCCGGGAGTGTAAGCCGACAGAAGTGAAAACTTGAACAATTATGAGATACTTATATACAGAGGTGTCGGTAACGGCAACAGTGTCGCGAGTTCAATGGTTTTTTCCCATCTCAAAAAATGCCCAACGCGCCTATAGAAGTTTTCACTTCAAAAAATTTACAAGGCTTGTGTACAACTGCTAAACAAAATAATGTAATGACGAAGCTAAGTGTTCCCTGTGTTCTTAATTAAAAATAATCTGAAACTCCTGACATAGGAACTACAGAGGTTGCAAGTTTCAGCCTGATAGTTTAGTAACTTGTCACCAAGCATTGTTTAAAAATCTTCAATTGATGAGAAAGATAGAAATAAAGAAAGAATAAAAACCAGCCAATTGCGAGTCGGACTCGCGCACGAAGGGTTCCGTACCATTATCTATAAAAAAGGTACAAAAATACACGTTTGTTGTATGGGTAAATATTTATTTTATTTTTAATTAAGTACCTACTTAATAAATTATTTATTATTAAAGTGAATTATATACCCAACTCAATATTCTGTGAATATTTCAAGCGTTTACCTGTTGCCGCTATCAATATCGAGCAAAAACGAGCAAAAAAAACAAGTTTGTTGTATAAGAGCCCCCCTTAAATATCTATTTTATTCTGTTTTTAGTATTTGCTGTTATAGCGTCAAAGGAAATACATCATCTGTGAAAATTTCAACTGTCCAACTATCACGGTTCATGAGATACAGCCTGGTGACAGACGGACAGACATACAGACAAACCAGACAGACAGCGGAGTCTTAGTAATAGGGTCCCGTTTGACCCTTTGGGTACAGAACCCTAAAAAAATATTCGACACACACAGGTTTTTACAGATAACACTACTAAATACCTAACATAATAACACAATATAAAACACAACACATTTAAGTAGGTAAATACAAAGGTAACAAGATACAAAGAAAGGTACATGTATGCCAGAAGTACCTAGTGGTTATCAGTAGGCACCGCATACATGAACTAATTGATAGTGGTAAAATCTTAGTTTCACATACTGATAGCTTTTTTGTTAGCGGATTGTGTAAGTCAAATAATTTTTAAGGGCCTTGACCACAATTGCTTTCTGATAAGATGATAATACTGTATCGTAGGTAAAATTTCCAAGTAGGTACCTTGTGGTTAAAGTTTATTCAAAATATACTTACCTAATTATATATTTTTTTAATTACTAAATAATTTGCTATGAACAAAGTTCATTTCCTAAAGGCTTTGATAGGTACACAGTAAAAATTATTGTCAGAGGTCTTCCTGACATTAACTATGACAATTAAAGAGTATTATTATTTAAATATACCTACTCATTTTCTTCCTGATATGGCACAAACAAAGATAGACCCAGCAATGGGTCGACACGGGCTGAGAATAATTATAATGATGATACTCGTATTAATTGGTCAGGCACCAAAACCATACAAAAATGTATTAGGTACCTAGGCGTCATCCCTGACAGTTTAATTGCCACTATTGTTGACTAGTCCTCATATGAACAGAGTCATCAACATTATGTTGTGGTGACAATGTACAGATAGTAAAACATACTAATAACATAATAAAATGACTGCATTAATTAATATTTTAAGCCGAGCAAGTAAAATAATTAAATTATTGTTGAAAGTAAAATAAAAGTGCATGCATGTAAGTAGGAACCTATATCTATTTAGCAATAATAAAAACATATTTTATAAAAGGCCTGGAAAATGTATTAGCAAGTATGGTGTATTTATTTTATAATTCCTTTAGATTTTTTTTTCACTTATAACTTTTATGTAGGTACTAGGTAAGTACTCAGGTCGGTACTAGACCATCAAAAATAAATTCCAGTCTATGCTGGCTGACCAATGGTAAATGTACCTGGCTAAGCAATAGTTAATATTGGTGTTACTTACTTCTAAACAAGGTTTTTCAAAGCAAGTTATTCTTACAAAGCTAAAAATAACTGTTTTTTATTCAAAGAGATATTGAGATAAATTATTCCTCGCTAATTACCCGACACGACTCCACAATGCATGAACAAATTCATACAACGCAGAAAGCGTGTTATTCAAACCAAACAATGTGTTGACCACAAGGAATCCTGGCCCTTAGAAAAACTATTTAATAACAAATCGATAGAGTTTAAACTATGCGAGTGTTTAATAGGTACACCGGAAATATTATAAATTCAATTGGATAAATAAATAACAGATCCGTACACATTACATACCTACAACAGGAAACAATGTAACGGCGTCACACAAGCCATAATTTATACCACCCCATATATAAAACCCGCAAATATACCAAACATGCGTTTGGACTAACAACCACAAACAGGAATAACAACAAAACTAGACTAATAGGGGGGTAAAAATCGATCACACGCTCACCATAATAAGATAAAACCGGCGAACTTGAGGAGCATCTAAGTCACAACTTTAAGCCACGATATAGCACAGAAACGTTCACTTTTCAACACAAACAAACACTTCACTATGTTTTCCTAACCCTAGAGTTATAATTTTCGAAAGATTTCAGTGATAAACCATGTAGAAAACACAATTACAGAATTCTCACGACGTATCCGTTACGCCGTTGACAAACACAACAGCCCACTATAGAAGCGGCAAAAGACTGATCAAAATTGATCAAGAAGAAAATTCAATTCACTTCACTCGCTCCCAGTCAAAATCAGATTCATTCGTTCGCTCGGACTATCGGCTAGATTGAAAATGCCATTTATACTCGCGTACTGGATAGATGAAACTTAACTTTTTAGTATAGTCGGTTTTTATCACTGTCATACATGCGCTGTAATTTCCTTATTTTGTTGCGTTTGCTGCCATCTAGCGAATGCATTTAGAAGATAGAGTTTAATTTTCAAACGAAACACAATCCAAGCTAATCCAAAATGGAAAACGACGGTAAGTTCGAAAATTTTGATTCAGTGGTCTCAGATCCTCAGACTGTTGTTGTGTAAACATGAGAAAACAACAATAAAAATATGGGTAGTTTAGAACTTGCGAAGGTGACTTAGAGAATTATTAATTTATTTAAACGTAAAAGCAATGAAGAATTCTTCATTACCTACCTACATTTTCATTTATATTTTCGTAGTCATATATGCTAAACATTTTTACCACTTACCACCAAACATAAAACAAAATCAGAGGCTTCTAATCATTAAATAAACCAAACGGTAAATGCCATCTATTAGAATTGTGTTGAACTAAATTTACAACAAAAAGTTCACCGCTTCTGCATGCATATTTAGTTATAGGATACGGTAATAGATGTCGCACCTAATAATATTACTGGGCTTATAAAATCCTAGATGGCGTCGTATTAGAAACAAAGCATATTTATTTTGATTGCGAAATTCCTGATTTCTTAGTCCATCCACTTTGTAGTGATACGCATGTAAATTGTTCTTTTAGTTTTCAAAGCATGTTCCTATAAACTCCCATACGCCATTCCTATGTAAATAAAAGTACAGAAATTTCCACTTTTCAGTTTCCACTTAGATTATATATTATCATAACACCTGTTTCAGACCTCAAGCTGGATCCAGATCCCAGGGTGACCAACAAAGAACTAGTGTCATGACAAAAAACTATGTAAGTACCTACTTACTACTTAGATACTAGGTCCGTCTGAGCGGTTTAAGTACGTATCTCGACAATCACCATACAAGAAGCGTTCCCATACAAAAACATAGATTAAGTTTTTTCGAGTAATAAACTTTCCGAGAAAAGGTACCTACTTAAGTGAGAAACAAAAAACTGGGAGTCGGTTCGAAAACTCCCAAAATGAACGGTTTTTGGTAGACTTCCGCCCGATGACCGCTGCCACCATAGAAATTGTGTGGTATTAAGGTGTTAGCCGAAGAAATCTGTGGAGACGATTTAATATTTTAGAGACTAGGTAAATTTATAAATGCGCCTATCTAATTTTCGATTTTTCCTCCCGACTGAAATCTCGCGAGTCTCCCATAAAAACCAAATAAATATTAATTGTAGCGATGATCGCGCAATCGCGTTCTAATCTAATAGGACCCCGCCTTACGTAAAGAGGCATCAAAAAATATGACATTTTTTGGTAGCATCGATTAGCTAATAATTAATAGGTTATGTTGATTGGTAAATCTTTTTTGGGGTTGATATTGTAGTTATTCAAGATTTCAGACTTTTCCCTTTATTTCGATTCGATTCCCGCCGCGGAACAAATAGTTTCATGATCTACAGATATTTGTTCCGGGTCTGGTTGTTTCTCTTTATAATAAAAGTATGTATTTACAAAAAAAGTGTATATAAGTATTCTATCAGTTTTCTGGTTCCCATAGTACAAGCTCTGCTTAGTTTGGGGCTAGCTAGATAGCGCTGTGTGAAATGTCCAGCAATATTTATTTATTATTTATTTGTATCACTAAAGCTACAAGCATAGGTACCAAATTTCAGCACTGTGAATTTTGTCAAAGTTCAGTTTTTATTATGGCTAATAACTTAAAAACTACAAAGCTTAAGGGGGCACCGGAGGGACAATCGCCCATACAACACGTACTACCAAGATCATTTCTAATTGGAGCATATACCTTAATAAGGTATTATTTTAATTTGAATAGTATTTATCTAGGTTCCCAACCATATATTAGATCAAAATACTTACCTAAAATGAAATAGAAGCGTATCGCATTCTGCATGTTTTTACGTCATAAAAGACCTGTTTTCAACCTAATTGTTTCATATTAAAAATAACAACATCTTACGTATCCTAGTCATGGGAACATAGATTATATTGTCTAGTTACAGAATAAAAACACAATGAGAAAAATACAACAAGTTTTCAGTCATCATTTTTGGTATTACGGAACACGGTCAAAATCTAATCAAATTTAGAATCGTTCTATTGCTATCACTGTCGCTCTGCGTGGCTAAACTTCGCCACTAAACAGGGATAGCGATATTCAGGCCGAAGTTTTTGACGTGCCCGAATTAAAGTTGCGCTCAGTGTTCGCCGGCGCGTTAAACTAAAAATAAAAACGGGATCAAAATGTACTCACAGCGACATTATAGGTAATAGACGTGCCACTTGACTGGATAGTACCATTTTGTTTTTTTTATACCCTTACGCTACGCTTACGCTTCGGATAAACGCTTCGAAAGTTATCCTCGGACAAACAAACATACATACAACGCCGATTTGCCCAGGTTGATTTAGAGATATCCCTTCGCTCGATCAATAATAATAATTATTATTCGTGCTCTAATAAAAATAAAACAACTCTCCACAACTCCCTTGTGCTACAGCGTGAAGAATGTTATTAAGTGGGTAGAAAAAACAAAAATATCTCTATCGGGCAAGACGTGATAATTAGTAGCTTTTGGTATAAGCACGTATTTCTAACCTTATTTATGGAAAATTCACTTTATTTATGTGAAAACTTTTCTGTCTGATTAGTGTTGAAGTTTGAATACTCTTCTTCGTTAGAATAATATATATATTTTTTCCTAACCTATCTCGTACCACTGCTGGGCAAAGGTCTCCCCCAAGCAGTAGCGGATTTGCCCTAAGGCCCAGTAGGCCCGGGCCTAGGGCGGCCAGATATTAGGGGCGGCCAATCGTGACAAAAAATGCACTGATGATAACAAGAAATAATTCAAAATACCTGAATGTTGTAAAGGCTCGCGCACATTATGGCGGGACGCACTACGCCGCATCGCAACAATCATCTTCCTAAGTCACTTTCCTGTATATGGGTCGAGAATAAAACTTACTTTAGTCTTAAAATTTAAGTCCAAATTAAGTCGATTTTATATAACCAAATTAAGACGAAATCAAGTCAAACTGCTTTTTTTATAAAATTGCCTTGACTTTTGACTTCATTTTGACTTATTTGGCTTAGTTAGGATCGATTTAAGACAAAAAAGTCATATTCAAATCCAAACTTGACTTGGTTTTGGTTTAATTTAAGTAAAAAATAGGTCAAAGTCTGTCAAAATAAAATCAATTTCGATAGTTTTACTAAATGTTAGATATCATAGTTAAAAGCAAAAAGAAAAACATTATTTATGTATTCTGAATCTGTTACAACATGCATGTAAAATAATGAATAACTAATCAGCGATTTGTCACTCGGGTATTTGAATGGTGAATGGTGATTCAGTATTCAATTATTATTAATTTTAATTTTGGAGTTAGTTTAGTATTTCATATACTAGAATATCGAGAAGAAACAGGGGCGGCTGGTACTTACAACATGGCCGGGGCCTAGGGCGGCCAACACCGCAAATCCTAGTCCCCAAGTCCCTCCAAGCGTCTCTATATGTCGCTATCTTCAACCATCCTTTTTGGAATGTGTCGAAATCGTCCCACCAACGCTTTCTCGGCCGACCCCGACGTCGCCTTCCGTCTTTAGGCGTCCATGGTGTTGCAATATGGGCCCATTTTTCGGAGTGCATTTGGGCAACGTGGCCCGCCCATTCCCACTTCCAAGTCCAGTCGATCTCTTCCCTACATGTGCAATGCCGGTAAGTGAGCGCAGCATGGTGTTACGCACTCGGTCGACACGTTTAAAGCCGAGAATGCTGCGCTCCATTGCCCTTTGACAAATTTTGAGCCTTAACTTCTGGGCTTCAGTCAGAGACCATGTCTGCGCACCGTAAGTTAGGATGGGTAGGATACACAATACATGTCGATGAGTTGGCGCTTACGTGTCAGAGGAAGGTCACCCTTCATATATATTAATATAATTTATTTCAGACAGTGTCCATTGTCTAGACCTCTAGCTAAACAATACATTATTCTAACTAAGGTATAAATGCGTATTCAGAAATGAGAATCAGAAATGAGGAGATACGTAGGAGAACTGAAGTCACCGACATAGCCCGACGGATTAGCACGTTGAAGTGGCAATGGGCAGGCCATATAGCGCGCAGAACATATGGCCGATGGGGCCGGAAGGTTCTCGAGTGGAGGCCACGGACCGGCAAGCGCAGCGTAGGACGTCCACCTACAAGATGGGCAGACGACTTGGTAAGAACCGCAGGTCGGCGTTGGATGCAGGCCGCTTCTAACCGCAGTTCCTGGAGATCAATGAGGGAGGCCTTTGTCCAGCAGTGGACGTTCTACGGCTTATATGATGATGATGATAAATGCGTATTGTAACTACTTTATTTATTGATTAAGACACTTACAGGAACAATGTACATTTACATACATTGATATATAACGGATAGCACCAATTTCTAAAACACAAGTTTTAATTCTATTTGGTAAGCAGGGCAAAAGTGTTGTACTCGTATGTTATCTTTTTTACATAGTAGGTAAAAAATGAAGTCGTTTCCGCTTTCTGTTCGCTTAGATCTTATAAACTACGCATCGGATTTTAATGCAGTTTTCAGCAATAGATAGAGCGATTCAAGAGGAAGGTTTTTATGTATAATACATACATAGTAACTGCGAAAGTAATTGTTTGTTTGTTACCTTTTCATAACTAAACGGCTGAACGATCGTAATGAAATTTGGCAAGGAGATAGATTTTATACTGGGGAAGGACATAGCCTACTTTTTACCCGAGTGCACAAAAGGAGGATAGTGTTTTTTATTGAAATACCACGCATACGAAGCCGCGGGCGGGTCAGCTAGCGTACCTATTATAAAATAAAGAGTTTTAATTTTTTTTTATATAAATGAAATTCAATGAAAAATGATTTATTGGTTTCAACAAGAGTAAATACAAAGGTATCTCATAAAATAAATTTGTAGTATTACAGTTACATGAAACTGGGTTAAAATAATTATATTAGAATCTATAACAAATCAATCAAGAAGTAAGTAGGAATTTACTTAGAGTAAGTAGGTACTATCAGTACAAGGTCGGTGAACTGTGAACTAAAAATCCTAGCCTAGATATAATCTATGGTTCATTTATCATAAATGACAGTTCCCTCTCCACAGAACATAAAAAACAAAACATTGTTTTAACAAAAAAAAACACAAACAAAAAAAAACATTGTTTTTTTGTGTTCTGTGTCCCTCCCCTATCCTTCATACTTCTTTCTCTTTGCTTCTTTCTCTTTCTTCCTTCCTGTCCGATCCGACGCCATGTTTGATTTGACAGAGCAAAATTGAGTCATACACATACACGTCGTGTAATATATATCAAACAAACAAGCTTTTGCTAATCGCCATTGGAGTTTCAAAGTTGTGAAGTTTTGAGTTTATTTAAATCCGTAACTTATCCTTTCAATTCCTGAAGCTGTAATTTCATCGCAATATATACAACGGATTAACACGTTGAAGTGGCAATGGGCAGGCCATATAGCGCGCAGAACAGATGGCCGATGGGGCCGGAAGGTTCTCGAGTGGAGGCCACGGACCGGCAAGCGCAGCGTAGGACGTCCACCTACAAGATGGGCAGACGACTTGGTAAGAACCGCAGGTCGGCGTTGGATGCAGGCCGCTTCCAACCGCAGTTCCTGGAGATCAATGAGAGAGGCCTTTGTCCAGCAGTGGACGTCCTACGGCTGATATGATGATGATAATGATATACAACAAGTGCTGTGTTGTGTGTGAGCTGTGCTAGTAGACGAAAGGACTTCAGTTTTCATATGTCTCCGAAAAGTGACTCCAAAAGTGGTTAGAGTGCATAAACTGTGAAAGACTTCGAGGCCTGGAGCTTCCAAGATCTTCGCAAGCAGTTTTTAAGTCGGAAACATTTTGAGAAGAGGTTTCTCGCTTCCATATAAATATAAAAAGAAATTGAAAAATAAATAAAATAACTATATCATATGAATGTGTTTTTTTTTAGAATACCTACATTAGATCTTTCCTTTGTAGATCGACTCAGTGGCGTAGCGTAGTAGGGGGGGGGGGGGGGGGTGGCACCTTTAGGGGGCGGCAAAATTTAACAATAAATTAATAATAATATCTCATAAATATGTGAACCATTACATATTTTTGTCACATACGCAATGCCAGCTGTGAGAGAAGTTTATGAACATTGAAATTGATCAAATCTATTTAAGATCAACAATGAGTGCCTAGGTAGTTTAAGGCTAACCAATCTGTCTATTAAGCAAGAGGTGTGTGATGCCATAGACACTGCTAGTAAAATAAAAGAATGTGCTCTTAAAAAAATTAAGACGATTAAAGTCTTAGTTAAAGACAGAAGTTATTATAGTCTATTAAATTGAAATACCTAAATAGGAGGGTGGCAAAATTTTCTTTCGCCCCGGGCGGCTGATACCCTTGCTACGCCACTGACGGCGGGTTCCTATATCCGTCGGTAACCAGCTACGACTCGTTTCTGCTTGAAAACCTATCAAAAGTTTGACACTTTTTCAAGGAGACATGACGCGTAGTCGGTTACCGACGAATATAGGAACCCGCCATGAGTCGACTTTAGATTTATGAATAAAATTAGTAATAGTAACAAATAGGCAGGAAAGGTTAACAGCTTGGTAGTCTACTAATCCCAGCTGATACCAAAAGATAACACAGAATTAAAAAAAACATCAGTCTTATGAGCTATGTGAGCTTTTTCGAGACCAATTTTAGTATATGGGAGTGACCCGTCTGATCCGTTATGATCCTAGTAGTCTGTGTATCAGTGTAATGGTGCGTCAAAAGCCGGACTAGTTTACTGTCAGTATAATAAAAAAAAACAAATTCAATAGGAAAAATAAATAAAAAAAATGTGAAAATATAATTCATAAAACTGTTTGAAGTAAGGTTATTCTAAAACTGTGTTCAACCGATAGTCAAGGAAGACTAGCGTTTTTTACAGTTGCTCTGGAAATATGTAAGGAACGTGCAGGGGAAGTTCTATGTCTGAAAGGTGATGATGATAACCTCGCCTGTCACAAAACTCTCACGGTTAAACACAATACCTACCTACCAATCTCCTAATCGTTAATTCCACGTACACAGTTATCTGAGACTATAACAGGTGCATTTCATTACGTAATAGTTGCATTAAACTTACATTATATATGTTTTGGTACCGTTAGATTAATAGATCGAGCGAAGCGAGATCTCCATATCAACTTAGGCAAATCGGCGTTGTATGTATGTATGTATGTTTGTCCGAGGATAACTTTCGAAGCGTTGATCCGATCATTGTGAAATTTGGTGTATAGGTAGGTAGTGATGGCACAATTCTGGTGTGACTAAATGAGCTAAAAATGGTGGGGGGTTGTTGAGATATTGGGGTTCAAGAGGGGTAAAAAATAAAACAAAATGAGACTATCCGGTCAAATAGCACGTTTAATTATAGGTCTTTGTGAGTACATTTAGAACCCGTTTTTATTTTTAGTTTAAACTTTGTAATTTTTCATCAATCGAAGCGAGATCTCTAAATCACCTTGAGCAAATTGGCGTTGTATGTATGTATATTTGTTTGTTCGAGTATAACTTTCGAAGCGTTGATCCCATCATCGTAAAATTTGATACATAGATATGATAAGATATAATATAATATGAGTAGAAATTGCAGTTTTTTATGTTAATCAAGCGCTTGACCACTACCTCACCTGGTGGTAAGTGAAGGTGATCGAAGATGGAGCACGCTTGCCTAGAAAGAACCTATTCACTCTGGACTTGAAGACTGCGAGATACGAGTATGTATGTACACCACCAGTACGAGTATATGGTTCGGAAAAACATACGCCGGAAGTGAGTTCCACTCTTTACTTCTGCTAATAAGAAAAGTTGTGAGTTATTATAGATTTCTCACTTCATACTCTATATTTGTGTCACTAATACACGAATAAAAAAAATTAGGACTGATGGGCCACTGGTGTACCCTGTGAATTTCGTCAAAGTTCAGCTAATAACTCAAAAACTTCAAGGATTAAACTAAAATAAAAAACGTGTTCAAATTGTACTAATAAATGCCTTTCACTAGTGGTTCGCCCCGACCTGAGATCTCGCGAGTCTCCGAGTAAAACAAAAAAATATTATTTGTAATCTTTGACCATCAAAATATTGCCACGAAATAAAAATCAAATTACTTGGCCTACAGTTTTATTCAAATTACAGGTAACGGGAGTTCATGTCATTTGGTTACATTTTTTTAGGGTTCTAAATGCAGTTATTCAGGATTAGATACTTTTACCTATATTCGTGTACTTAAGCTACACGTATACCAAATTTCAGCACTGTGAGGTCACAGGTGTACCCTGTGAATTTTGTCAAAGTTCCTTTTTTATTATGGCTAATAACTTAAAAATTATAAGGACTTTACTAAAAATAAAAACAGTCTATATATACTAAAGAAGACCTTTCATTATACGTCCCATTTGACGTAATACTCTCATTTTCATTTTTTTTACCCCACTTGAACTCCAATATCTCAACAAGCCCCCAACATTTTTAGCTTATTAGACACACCAAAACTGTGCCATCACTACCTACCTATGTATTAAATTTCACGATGATCGGATAAACGTTACGAAAGCTATCCTCGGACAAACATACATACATACATACAGCGCCGATTCGCCCAAGTTGATTTAGAGATCTCGCTTTGCTCGATCAATTAAAGTAATGTCATTCGAATTTTACCCGTGTGCAAAGTTTCAGCTCAACAAGACAATTTTCTAAAGAGTTCCAAGGAACAGCTCCTGGCTCCATCATCAGATCAAACAGTTTTTAGTATAGTAAAGAATTTTTAATTTAGTTCTACTGGTGTGCAAAGTTTTACTTCAATCGGACAACTTGCTGAGGAGTTCCATGGAACAGCTCCTGACTCCATCATCAGATTAGAGCGTTTTTAGTACAGTAAAGTATTTTCATTTGATCTCTACCGGTATACATAGTTTCACCTCAATCGGACAACTTGCTAAGGAGTTTTACGGAACAGCTCCTGACTCCATCATCAGATCAAAGCGTTTTAGTATAGTAAAAAAAAATCATTTTAGTTCTACTAGTGTGTAAAGTTTTACTTCAATCGTACAACTTCCTTAGGAGTTCCATGGAACAGATCTTGACTCCATCATCAGGTCAGAGCGTTTTTAGTGTAGTTGAGAATTTTTATTTTAGTTCTACTGGTGTGCAAAGTTTTACTTTAATCGGACAACTTGCTGAGGAGTTCCACAGAGTGTTTTCAAAATAGTAAAGTATTTTTATTTAAATTCTACCGGTATGCATAGTTTGATCTCAATCGTACAACTTGCTGAGGAGTTCTACGGAACAGCTCCTGACTCCATCATCAGATCAGAGCGTTTTTAGTGTAGTCGAAAATATTCATTTTAGTTCTACCGATGTGCAAAGTTTTATTTCAGTCGGACAACTTGCTGAGGAGTTTCATGGAACAGCTCCTGACTCCATCATCAGGTCAGAGCGTTTTTAAAATAGCAAAGTATTTTTATTTAAACTCTACCGGTATGCATAGTTTGACCTCAATCGGACAACTTGCTGAGGAGTTCCACGGAACAGCTCCTGATTCCATCATCAGATTAAAACATTTTTAGTATAGTCTGGAATTTTTATTTTAGTTCTACCGGTTTGCAAAGGTTTACATAAATTGAATAATTTGCTGAAGAAAAAAGTGTTTCAAAGTGATCCTTATAGATGTCGCATATACTTGAAAATTTACTAAGAAAGTTGCCTTACGCCCCTCCAAAATCTAAAAAAGAATATTGGACGTTTCAAAATGATCCTTGTAGATGTCGCATATACTTGAAAATTTACTAAGAAAGTTGCCTTATGCCACTCCAAAATCAAGCAAGTTGCCTTATGCCCCTACGAAAACAAAAAAAAAATTGGAGATCCAAAATGATGATGATGGATGTCGCATAAACATGAAAATTTACTAAGCAAGTTGCCTTATGCCCCTTAAAAACAAAAAAAAATATGGACACCTAAAATGATGATGACGATGGATGTCGCATAAACATTAAAATTTACTAAGCAAGTTGCCTTATGCCCCTCCAAAAACTAAAAATAAATTGACATACAAAATGATGATGATGATGGATGTAGCATAAACATTAAAATTTACTTAGCAAGTTGCCTTATGCCCCTCCAAAAACTATAAAAAAAAAAATGACATACAAAATGATATTGATGATGGATGTCGCATAAACATGAAAATTTAGTAAGCAAGTTGCCTTATGCCCCCCCAAAAACTAAAAAAAAAATTTGGGACATCAAAAATAATGATGATGATGGATGTCGCATAAACATGAAAATTTACTAAACAAGTTGCCTTAAACCCCTCCAAAAACTAAAAAAAAAAAGAATTGAACTTCCAAAATGATGATGAAGATGGATGTCGAATAAACTTGAAAATTTAGTTATCTCATGCCTCTCCACCAATAAATAAAATTACAGTAAAATAAATTTTATTGTACCCACAAGCCGTTTGGCTCCCTACAAAAACGGTATAAAAGTTACGGGAAACGAAATATACGGTGTACGGTATTTGCACAAAAATATTTTGTATGGGACAATTTTTTTCTGTATGAAAGACGATTTTTTAATGGATTTGGATATATAAAAATGTCCTGAACAACATTAGTTTTGGCGCTAATGCTCTAAGTTTTTTAGTTTCCGAGATACGATGTGGATGGGAGCGAATGGGAGACAAAAGGGGTACTTTAGGATTTATTCCCAACTCATCGGAACTCCCTCTATACGACCCTACCAAACATTTCTACCCTACAAGGGAGCATCTGGGAGAACAAGGATGTCAATGAGTCAGTCAATCAGTGAGTGGTAATCCAGTTGTATATAATATAACTAGAGGTCGCGTGGTGCGCGAGCTGCTCGCAGCTCCCGTGTTATTCTGTTTGCAGAAGATGCAATCAAAGAGGATATCGAAGATGACATAGCAATCAAAGAGGTTATCAAAGTGGAAAAATCTATCAAAAAGGATATCAAAATGGAAAAAGCAAACAAAGAGGATATCGAAGAAAGAGAAGCAATAAAGGAGGATGCGAAGTACAAGAAGCAATCATCAAAGAGGATATCAAAATGGAATAAGCAATGAAAGAGGATATCCAAGTAGAAAAAGCAGTTAAACAGGATATCAAAGGGAAAGATGCAATCAAAAAAGGTATCCAAGTAAAAAACGCGATCAAAGAGGATACCCAAGTGGATGAAGCAATCAAAGGGGTTATATAAATGGAAAAAGCAATCAAAGGAAATATCCAAGTGGAAGCAGAAATTAAAGAGGGTATCGAAATGGAAAAAGTAATCAAAAAGGCCATCGAAGTGGAAGACGCAATCAAATACGATATCGAAGTGGAATAAGCATTCAAAGAGGCTATCAAAGTAGAAAACATGATCAAAGATGATACCGAAGTGAAAGAAGATATCAAAAAGGATACCTATCAAGGTCGATGATGACAATAAAAAATCCATTACACCAAAAATTTGTACTACCATTATTAAAATTTTACCTTGTCTATCTGCTTTCAATAAGAAGATACGAGCGATTAAAGTGTTTTAAGAAAAATCATAATGTTGTTAAAATGATATCGTAGTAGAGAAAGCAATCAAGGGAGATATCGAAGTGGAAGAATCTATCAGAAAAGATATCGAAGTTAACGAAGCAATCAAATAGGATATGAAAACTTTAAAAAGCAATCAAAGAGGTTATCAAAGTTGAAGAATCTATCATAGAGGATATCAAAATAGAACAAGCAAACAAAGAAGATATCGAAGTAGGAGTAGCAATCAAGGAGGATATCGAAGTGGAAGAAGCAATCAAAAAGGATATCAAAACGGAATATGTATTAAAAGAGGATATCAAAGTGAAAAAAGCAGTCAAAAAGGATATCAAAGAAAAAGATGCAATCAAAACGGATATCCAAGTAGAAAACGCAATCATAGAGGATATCCAAGTGGATTAAGCAATCAAAGAGGTTATCTAAATGGAAGAAGCAATGAACGGGGATATCCAAGTGGAAGCAAAAATTAAAGAGGGTATCGAAATGGAAGAAGTAATCAAAGAGGCCATCGAAGTGGAAGACGCAATCAAATACGATATCGAAGTGGAATAAGCATTCAAAGAGGCTATCAAAGTAGCAAACATGATCAAAGATGATACCGAAGTGAAATCAGAAATGAAAAAGGATACCTATCATTGTCGATGATGACAATATAAAAATTATTGCACCAAAAATTTGTACTACCTTTTTTAAAAGTTTACTATATCTATCTGCTGCCGTTTAGAAGATACGAGCGATTAAAAATTTTAAGAAAAATTATAATTTTGTTAAGAGATATCGTAGTCTAAGAAGCACTAAACGATCTCGAAGTGGAAAAACTATCAAATAAGATAACGAAGTTAACAAAGCAATCGAATAAGATATTAAATTTCAAAAAGCAATCAAAGACGATATCGAAGTGGAAAAAGCAATCAAAGAGGTTATCAAAGTGGAAGAATCTATCAAAGAGGATATCAAAATGGAAAAAAACAAACAAAGAGGATATAGAAGTAGGAGAAGCAATCAAGGAGGATACCGAAGTTAAAAAAACAATAAAAGAGGATATCGAAGTGGAAGAAGCAATCAAAGAAATAAACATGAAAATTTACTAAGAAAGTTGCCTCTCCAAAAACAAAAAAAAATATTGGATGTTCCAAAGTGATCCTTGTAGATGTCGCATAAACTTGAAAATTTACTAAGAAAGTTACCTTATGCCCCTCCAAAAACTAAAAAATAAATATTGGACGTTTCAAAGTGATCCTTGTGGATGTCGCATATACTTGAAAATTTACTAAGAAAGTTGCCTTACGCCCATTAAAACTAAAAAAAAATATTGGACGTTTCAAAGTGATCCTTGTAGATGTCGCATATACTTGAAAATTTACTAAGAAAGTTGCCTTATGCCCCACCAAAAACTAAAAACAAGGGACATCTCAAAATGATGACGATGATGGATGTCGAATAAACTTGAAAATTTAGTTATCTCATGCCCCTCCACCAATAAATAAAATTACAGTAGAATAAATTTTATAGTACCCACAAGCCGTTTGGCTCCCTACAAAAACGGTATAAAAGTTACGGCAAACGAAATATACAGTGTACGGTATTTGCACACAAATACTTTGTATAGGACAATTTGTTTTTGTATGAAAGACGATTTTTTTTAATAGATCCGGATATAAAAAAATGTCCTGAGCAACATTAGTTTTGGCACTAATGCTCTAAGTCTTTTACTTTCCGAGATACGATGTGGATGGGAGCGAATGGGGGACAAAAGGGGGACTTTAGGATTTATTCCCATCTCACCGAAACTCCCTCTATACGAACCTACCAAACATTTCTACCCTACGAGGGGGCATCTGGGAGAACAATTATGTCAATGAGTGTGTGGTAATCGAGCTGTATATAATATAATTTAAAAAAATACATATTATAATAATTAATGGATAGTACACTTCTTGTTTTTTTTATATGTAAATAAAAGGTTGAACTTTGTTATAGTATGTGAATTGTAACTTATTAACTTTCTACTTTCAAATAAACGACATCTTTTGAAGCGTAAAATTGCGCAGTTTTTATTCGTTATTTTTTTTGAAATATTGTATTAATATACTAAAATTTTTTAAACGCATTTCAAAAAAGACAATATTTTTGTTGTAACGTTATTTTTGTTAAAAACTTTATGACTCGTTTTTTGGGTGAAAACAGGGTTAGATAGTTCACTCAATTGCTCATTTTACGAGAACACGAGTTACAAATTAATTTATTTGACGAATGTGGTATGTTTAAATTTATGTTATTTTCGATCTTTTAAGTTTTGATGAACCAAACTTTGGGTGTATTTATTTTTGTTTATCTCTCTTTATCAACCGAGCCACAGACTTGTTCGAGATAAAACGGGTAACAGAAGACAGGGCCCTTAACCGAGCTTTTGGCGAGCGCAGAAGGCGCTCAGCCCTGTAAGTTTTGATAAGGCAACTAGCGCAAGGGCACCACTTAGGTACGAACCTCGGCTTGGGCTGTTGCCAGGGCGGGGATAGGAGAGAAACGCCCGGGTACGTGCTTGTACCTCGTATAGGCGGCGACTGAAGGGACTCGTCGACCTCGCCGGCGAGGTCGGTGTATCTGTGAAGTGTTTGCTCTGTCTAATGTAGATGACTCTTCCGCATTAGCGGAGGTGATTTTGTCATCCGGACCTCCGAGAACATGTCTTGGACGACGGAGGGTCTAATGCGAACCGCTTGCCGTTGCACCGCCTTTTATAATTTTTAATCACTTCACTTTTTCATCATCATCATCATATCAGCCGTAGGACGTCCACTGCTGGACAAAAGCCTCCCTCATTGATCTCCAGGAACTGCGGTTGGAAGCGGCCTGCATCCAACGCCGACCTGCGGTTCTTACCAAGTGGAGGCCACGGACCGGCAAGCGCAGCGTAGGACACGCTGCGCTTGCCGGTCCTTGGCATCCACTCGAGAACCTTTCGGCCCCATCAGCCATCTGTTCTGCGCGCTATATGGCCTGCCCATTGCCACTTCAACTCTATTGTGCTCACTTCTAACGTGCATAGCCCAACGTTCAACGTCGGGCTATGTCGGTGACTTGAGTTCTCCTACGTATCTCCTCATTTCTGATTCGATCCCGTAGAGAAACCCCGAGCATAGCCCTCTCCATAGCTCGTTGAGCGACTCTGAGCTTATTCATAAGGCCAATAGTGAAGGACCACGTCTCGGTTCCATATGTCATCACTGGTAACACACACTGATTGTAGACTTTCGTCTTAAGGCACTGAGGTATGTTGGACGAATGTTGGACTTCACTTTTTATGACGATTTAATTTATACTTTATTTAATCACTTTTAATTACATCACTTTTTATTTATCGCAAGTTAATTTTTCCTCATTTAATTTTAGTACTAGGTATTTATTATCCGCGCCGATACGGCCATACTGACTATAGGCGCGTCCCTGCGCCTACTTTGCATTTTGTTGATCAATGCCAACAGCCAATTTAACAACTTTTGTGTAATACTTTTATAAGAGCTTGTTTTATATTATTACTTTACAGATTATTACATCACACACGTACTCGTAGGTCCTCATAGCCTCAGCGCTAATTTTGGACAACACCTCAGAGGCTCAGCGCTCATTCTGACATTTCACGTTGATAAATTACAAACCCAACACGGCTCACGTTTTTATTGGGAGGCCTTCGTTCGGCAGTGAACGTCCTGCGGCTGGTATGATGATGATGGTGACAAAGTTAAACCATAGGCAGAAGCCAGTAATCAATGGCAACTTGGAATTAATCCATGTTCTCATTTACTATAACTTGTTACTTTGTAAATGAGACTTGTATTTAATAGTGTACTTGTGAAATGGAAAATGGTTAATGGAAAAGTAATGGGGATACAGAGGAAAGTTAATTAAACCCGAGGAAATTATGCAACACTAGCTGATCCACCCGCGGCTTCTCAAGCGCAGTTTGTCGATAAAAACATTCTTATCTATTCAACTACTTTATTCTTTATTGAACACAAGAAAATACACGTAAAATACAGAAATAGAGGTCATGTATAAAGGCGAGTTTAACCATAAGAAGAGTTTTATTCCAGTATTAAACCTTTGAGGTTAGAGAGAGATATGATTTTAAAGGTAGGTGAGTGCACAAAAACATAAATAAATATACATATATATACCCAAAACTAATATGAACTATACCCAAAGTATGTTATAATATAATATTTTAATTACCTATAATAAATAAACTATTATCTAGCCCCAAATTAGGCAGAGCTTGTATTTGGGAAACAGATAACTGATACAATACTTATATCATCATCATATCAGCCGTAGGACGTCAACTGCTGGACAAAGGCCTCCCTCATTGATCTCCAGGAACTGCGGTTGGAAGCGGCCTGCATCCAACGCCGACCTGCGGTTCTTACCAAGTCGTCTGCCCATCTTGTGGGTGGACGTCCTACGCTGCGCTTGCCGGTCCGTGGCCTCCACTCGAGAACCTTTCGGCCCCATCGGCCATCTGTTCTGCGCGCTATATGGCCTGCCCATTGCCACTTCAACGTGCTAATCCGTCGGGCTATGTCGGTGACTTGAGTTCTCCTACGTATCTCCTCATTTCTGATTCGATCCCGTAGAGAAACCCCGAGCATAGCCCTCTCCATAGCTCGTTGAGCGACTCTGAGCTTATTCATAAGGCCAATAGTGAAGGACCACGTCTCGGTTCCATATGTCATCACTGGTAACACACACTGATTGTAGACTTTCGTCTTAAGGCACTGAGGTATGTTGGACGAAAAGACGTTGCGAAGTTTCCCAAACGCTGCCCATCCGAGTTGGATTCGACGATTGACCTCTTTCTCGAAGTTGGACCTACCTAATTGGACTGTTTGTCCTAGGTATATGTACATACGCGTCGACAACTTCAAGAGCCGAGTTCTCAACCATAACTGGGGCAGGGACGACATGGACATTCGACATGATTTTCGTCTTGTCCATGTTCATTTTAAGTCCTACCCGTTGGGAGACTCGATTGAGGCCTTCGAGCATCGTGCTGAGCTCTTCCATCGACTTTGCCATGACCACAATATCGTCGGCAAACCGAAGGTGAGTGATGTATTCGCCGTTAATATTGATGCCCAGTCCTTTCCATTCCAGAAGCTTGAAGGCATCTTCCAATGCGGTCGTAAACAGTTTCGGAGAGATGACATCTCCCTGTCTTACGCCTCTTTTTAAGGGAATCGCCTTCGAGCTCTGTTCGTATACTCGGACTGACATAGTGGCGTTTTTATACAAACACTTCAACACTTCGATGTACCGATAGTCAATACGGCATCGTTGGAGAGACTCAAGCACTGCCCATGTTTCGATCGAATCGAAGGCTTTCTCTTAGTCCACAAACGCGAGACATAGCGGCAAGTTATACTCTTCGGTCTTCTGTATGACTTGCCGCAGTACTTATATACTATTTTTGTTTTGTTAATACATAGTTATAATTATAGAAAAACACCCAGACCCCAAGCATAGCCCTCTCCATAGCTCGTTCAGCGACTCTAAGCTTATTCATTAGGCTAGTAGTGAAGGACCACGTCTCGGTTCCATATGTCATCACTGACATATTATTTATTACTGATTAGCACGTTGAAGTGGCAATGGGCAGGTCATATAGCGCGCAGAACAGATGGCCGATGGGGCCGAAAGGTTCTCGAGTGGAGGCCACGGACCGGCAAGCGCAGCGTAGGACGTCCACCCACAAGATGGGCAGACGACTTGGTAAGAACCGCAGGTCGGCGTTGGATGCAGGCCGCTTCCAACCGCAGTTCCTGGAGATCAATGAGGGAGGCCTTTGTCCAGCAGTGGATGTCCTACGGCTGATATCATGACCTAGACCCAGAACAAATATCTGCAGATCATGCAAACATTTGTTCGCGGTGGGAATCTAACCCGCTACCTCTTGAGTCTCAGTCGTCTATTCGCTCACTACGCCACGGAGGTTGTCAATATATGGAATAATAATACAAATATACCTAATATAAATATATACATATAATAATACACTTCTCATCAAAAAATTCGAAACAGTATTGCAAGTACCATTCAGGTGGCATTTTTATAAAAAGAGGATTGATATCAATAAAAAAAATACGCCAATAAATAGCTGACAGTTTAGTCTACACAATGGTGAAACACAATTCCAAATTTGAATTTGAATTTTCGAATTTTCATACAATAAATGAATGTAGAGATTGTTTTCAATGTGTATTCCGTCGGAATTTCTGCATTTACTCACATTTTTTTTTGCATAAAATATCGTTTTTTTAACTGAGCTCTGAGCTGAGCTGAGCGTGAGTGTAAACTTAGTTCTGTGACATCCTACCAAAGAGATTTTTTCCTAACAAATATGGATACCTCGCCCACGAAAGCCGCCCAAGTCGTGGCGTTGCTGGATTCAGGGCATAGTCAGCGTGTTGTGGCTGCATCTTAGCCTCTCTGCTGTCAATAGAGTGTATCAGCGTTATCGGGAGACTGATATGTTTACTCGCCGTCCAGGATCTGGTAGATATCGAGTCACGTCTGAGCAAGATGACCGGTATATCGTGTCAATTTCTCTAAGAAATCGTCACCTTAACTCTATTCAACTGCAGCAGCGGCTCCGTGAGTTTCGAGGATTGAATGTAAGCGATTCTACCATTAGAAGAAGATTGGCGGAGCGTGGCCTGAAATCTCATAAACCAGTTAATGGCCCAAAATTAACGGTAGATCACCGAAGAGCGCACCGTAACTTTGCACGTGAGAATTTAAATTGGTCACACCTTCAATGGAGCAAAGTTCTCTTTTCTGACGAGAGTAAGATCATGCTGTATGGTAACGACGGAAGAAAAAAGGTGTATCGAAGAGAGGGAGAGCGTTTTGCACAGTGCTGCATTGAAGAAAGAGTCAGTTATGGTGGCGGTTCATGGACGGTTTGGGGAGGCATAAGCGCCGAAGGAAAAACCGAACTTGCTTTTGTATCTGGACCTCGCTTACCGTCATTAAATGGGTCACGTTACATTGTAGAGTGTTTGGAGCCTCATGTGGTACCCTACGCACATTTTATTGGCGAAGAATTCATTTTTATGCAGGACAATGCCAGGGCTCATACCGCAGGCATTTTAAATGAATACCTGAGTGAAGTCGATATTACGGTTATGGGCTGGCCAGCAAGAAGCCCGGATATGAATCCCATAGAGCACCTATAGGATGAGTTGAAGAGACGAGTCAGAGCGAGACATCCTGCTCCGGAGACGCTTGGCCAGCTTAAAACAGCTATACAATAAGAGTGGGCTAATATCCCACAACACAAGATTGTGTCTCTCATCCATTCCATGAGGAACCGCATGGAAGCAGTCATTATAGCCCGGGGAGGAAATACAAGATACTGAATAAACTTTTTTTTATAGTTTTTTGGTTTTACGTCTTTGTTTCTAACATTTTAGAAGTTCTTCTATAAGTGTAAAACATACCTGTTGAACAAAACACGATAATTAAAGAAATTTAATTTAAATTTGGAACATTATTTTTGTTAAACTATACCATATTATATCCGCAATTAACTGGCATTATTATTTTTTGTTTAATATAAGAGAAAAACACAAAAACTCATTCAAAACCAATCTTCAGAGGTGTTTCGATTTTTTTGATGAGAAGTGTATAAAATTACAGAGAAAGATAGTGCTCTTTAACTTTCCGTTTGAAAATGTTGAGTGATGGGCTACCGCAAACTTCATGATTAAGGGCATTCCAAATTTTTAACCGAACTGTGACCTCTGCGGTGTACCGGAGGACTTAATGCATGTCTTGTTGGAATGTGCCCTTAACGAGGCATATCGATCGAATAATTGTAAACAATTTCTGATAGAATCTGCTGATTGCAACATTATATTGTCAAATCCATTTTCAGATAAAATTAAATATTTAGTCATGCTTTACGAGGTGAAGTTCAACTCAGATCATTGATGGTCTTAGTTGTACTTTAATTCAAGCTAGGGTTGTTGATTTCTAGATTACCTACTTTGATTAGTTAGTAATGTGTTTTTGTTGTAACAAATGAGCGGCATAATTACCATTGTGATAAAGCTCATAATTAAGATAAAAAAAAATTAACCCATAAGTTTATGGAGCAAAAAATTTTAATTACCTTCCTCATGAAGTTCGCGCTAGCCCATCACTCGACATTTTCAAAAGGAAAGTTAAAGAGCACTATCTTTCTCTGTAATTTTATATTATTAAACGTATATATTTATAACTGGTATATTTGTATTATTATTCCATATATTGACGACCTCCGTGGCGCAGTGGCCGAATAGACGGCATTCTAAATTTTTACCCCATAAGTTTATGGGGTAATAATTTTGAATGCCCATCCCCATTCACAGAACCAAGGAGGTGGTTCTGCGCAGTCGGGTGAAAATCAAATCAAAATATATTTATTTATGAACAACAGAACAAACACACACACAAAAAGAAGCCTGTGTCAATCCTGGTCATAATCGATCTGCATTGCAATTGGTCCAGCCGTTCAGTCCCACAGCTTAGGACAGATTTCGATGAAATTTGGTATATAGATAGATAACGACCGGCTGCTGACAAACCACGCGTACGCAGCCGCGGGCGGCAGCTTGTTAATTACAAACCGTTGCACCTGACAGCCTTAAATATCTTCATCCAGCTGTAACCCATTTACTTTATAGAATAGTCTTATATACAAAATATTTATGAACCTATGACGACTAACTATCACTACAAATGTGTCTCTAATGTAAAATGAGCTTTATGTATTTGAGTTAAATTACTATTTCGAGCGACGCTGCTAACTGGCAACTGCAAGTGCCGCGGCTGCACGCAGTCTGCCGCAGCGGCATTATTAGTTTGTATGTATTTATATGACAGACGTCCCGAGCGACGGCCGCCGCAGCCGTGTCGTCATACACGTGCAGTCGGCAGTTGCGGCAGTGACTGCAACTGCCGACTGCACGTGCAGCTGCTGCGGTGCTCGTAATGTACCATTTT